>JALMQS010000409.1:304-501640 GCA_024734495.1 Forficula auricularia
AAGAAACAGAAATTCATTTTTATTATATAGATTTTAGAGATTGTTAACAAATTTTACTATCGATTTAATTTATAAAATTAAACTTAGGGAACGCGGCGTGGGTTTATAGAGTCCAGGCAAATTACGTGAAAAAATGGCATAAACAGTAAATAATTCCCGGTAAAGATTTTATTGCTGGAATACCTTTAATGGTACTCCAATATTACTACCTATTAGCAAGTCGTAACAAAATTTCCTAGACAATAGGAATCTAGTTTCTAGGATGACTGGTTTTCATTTTACCATATGAAGGAAAAACTGCGATTTTTTGTAAAAAAAAAAACTGCAAAATTCAACCTCATTGCGGTTACCATGATCCAATTAAGATGAAACTTTGTTTGAGTTGTAGCAAATTTAATATAGTTTAAAAATGTATAGAGTCGTCTTTGTCGCAAACGTGCTCTTTCATGGTTAAAATCGGGCAAAAACGAAAAAAGTACGAGTTTTGGGGATATTCAAAAGTGATCAAGGGGCTATTTTTTGACAGACACTAGAAATAGATTAAATTATTATTATTTTATTCGCAATTTAAAGAGCTTTAATTTATCTAATAGAAATCTTTTTGATTTGATAAGCCGTTTTAGAGTTATTCAAGAAAAACTGAAAAAACTCCGAATTTTCTCATTTTGAGACGGGTAGAAAAATTTCCAGAACATAGATTTTGGGGAAAACTTAGGGTAGTAATATTGGAGTACTAATAAAGGTATTACAGCAATAAAATCTTTAGCGGGAATTATTTCCTGTTAAAATCGTAATTTGCCTGGACTATTAGTCCAAGATCTGGTGACACATTTTGTTTACGGATTTGACCCAACTAGAAATAATGCGTAATAGTACCGTCTATGATAGTTGTACAGGGAATGACCAGTCTGTCTGGTCTAAGCAGGTGGACCAGGTACTGCGCATGGTGTGAGTGCGGTAAAAAATACATAAATATAATATGCTATTTTTTTCATGTTGTAAAAATACACTTTGGGGTGGTCTGGTTCCACGTTCCACCACTCAAATGGTCTGGAGTGAATATATTATGTTTATAATTGACTATAAATTATAATTTTTATAGTTTCATTGTGGGTCAAAAATATATTTTAACACATATGTATTTTTTACCTCACTCACCCCATGCGCAGTACCTGGTCCACCTGCTACAGCCAGCCAGACTGGTCATTCCCTGTACAACTATCATAGACGGTACTATTACGCATTATTTCTAGTTGGGTCAAATCCGTAGTCAAAATGTGTCACCAGCTCTTGGACTATATATGGTGAAACATTTTTAAATTATAATAGCCCTAGTAGCACAATGTTTCAAACTATATAGTAACTATATAGTGCCTATATATATTCTCAAAATCTATATAGGCACTATGTAGTTACTATATAGATTGAAACATTGTGCTACTAAGGAGGTTGGAGTTGGTACTGTTTCACAGTAAGGAAAAATAAAATAATTTGAGTTAAACCAATTAATTTTTAGTCAATGTATATGATGGGCTAATAATTCGAAAGATATTGAGAATTATAAAATTAAATGAGTTTTAACTCAAATTATTTTATTTTGCTTCACTGTGAATCACCACCAACTTCAACCTATTATGGATTAAATTATCTTAGGGGAAGGCAAAATTCTCTCCCTTTCTTTGGTTAAAAAAATTACATTCATAAAAAGAAATCAATGAGACTGCCCTCTCCTTGATAAATATAAATATAATAAATATATATGGGAATTCCATGCCAAAACGACCACTTTTGACCCTGACCCCTTTCGATTTGGCTGAAATTTTTTTATCTTTTTCTACCCTATCGAAAACATTTTTCAGAATTTTTCAAATTTTTGTTCAAATTAAAGTTATTATTTTTAAAAAAAAATGCTGTTTTTCTTTCAAACGCTCATAACTATTACAAAACTTGACTAATCGGGACGTTTTTTTTCAGTTTTTAAACGTACTTTTCAGAAAAAAATACAAAAATAAAATATTAAACTTCATATTCAATAACATTTTTCAGTTTTTCTGAAAAAAATCATTGATTTTTGAAGTTTGACATTTTTGAAAATGTTATTGAATATAAGTTTAATATTTTTATGTATTTTTCTTCTGAAAAGCACGTTAAAAAAGGGAAAAAAACGAAAAAATTCTGAAAAATTAATTAACAGGAATAGTAGGGAATTGGACAAAAATAAAAAACAGAGTTTTTATTGAATGGGCCAGACGTTTCGTCGATTAATTTTTTTTTGTCTGTTTAAAGAGTGAAACATATTTTTTTTGTGATAAATTTTGATTAAAGGTTTTTAATTTTTTGATTGTTCGCGTGTAAAAGTCTCGAAGACTTTCTGGAGCAATTGGGGCATGATCCAACAATGTATTATAGTTTAAATAAAAAGTGATTGAAGGATGTTTCGTCGCGTAGTGGAATTGTCTCTTGACAAAGAGTGATAGAATGAGCCACTGAGGAAGTCGAAATTAATCGACGAAACGTTCGGCTCCATTCAATAAAAACTCTGTTTTTTATTTTTGTCCAATTCCCTCGCTATTCCTGTTAATTAATGCTTATTATGGATACGAGTGATCTACCATTCTGAAAAATGTTTTTGATAGGGTAGAAAAAGAGTTTCAGCCAAATCAAAAGGAGTCGGGGTCAAAAGTGGTCGATTTGGCATGGAATGCCCCGTATATATAATTCATTTAGTTAGAGACTACTTCTAATGGTTTGACCTTAGTCAAATTTTACTTATAAATATTTTATCTGTTATTTCTCATGATTAAAATACCAAATTGTTTTGTTAGTAACTAGTTTGTTATAACAACAAAACAAATTTATTTATATCCGATTGGGTTTTTGAATCCGTGAGAAACAACAGATAAAATATCTATAATTAAAAAGATTGATGATGAGAAGGTCAAACCTTAGAATTTAGTAGTAGGTATATAAGAAATACACTATGTTTATATAGGTATTTATTTATATTCGAAGTATTGGTAAATAAGCATATGTTAATTTTTACATACTAACGAAAGATCCTAAAAAGTACAGTGGTTTCTCTATATAAACTTAATATAAAAGTTCTTTATTTATACAATTAAAATTACAGATGTACATTTTTCATACAAGATGAATATACATTCTTTGTCAGCTTTATTTCTAACGGTGACTTCGGGCTTGCTACCCACAATTCATACTCTTTTACAAATTTGTTTAACACTTCTTAGTTAGTTCGATTCACCAAATAATGATTTAACGAGGTTATTTAACAAGGTTATAAATATCAAATTTTTGACAAGAAGTTGAATATATATTCTTTATCAACAAGCAACTCTAGACTATATTTATATGAATATTTATTCTTAAGTTACTGTGGGTATTTGCATCCAGAACCACAGAATTGCACTTTCAGTAAAATTAATAAATTTAAATGTTAAATAATAAACTTTAATATTCATTTCGATTATAATATTTTCTTACCAAGAGTCGTCAAAAGGCCGTTCCTAGAATAATAGAAATTAAGAAATTAATCTCTACTAGTCTGAAACAGGTCTGTACTTGCATTTGGCCTTAGTTCTAAAGTATTATTCTATCCGTGACCATTTTAGTCATTTTCTTCGATTAGATTATAATTAAAGAATCACTCCCGCACATTTATTTAATAACAAAAAAAAAGTGAAAACTTATTTACATTAGTGACACCTTTATGAGTAATCTATATATATATAAAATTAAGTTTTTGTCTGTACATTGCTCCAAATCACGCCAAATTTTGGTTGCACATGTTTCAAGCAAAGTTATCAACGAAAACACCCTCAAAAAATTTCTGTCTGTTTGTATGTCTGCCTGCCTGTTTCAGTGGTTTCCGAAAAGTTGCTCACGATTCACGTAAGAACGGCTGAAGGGATTATTATGAAATTTCATATTTACATCAGATGTCTCTCTAACTTACGTTTTTAGCTATATAAAGTTTTGATATTTTGACCCCAGAAGGGAGTTTGGGGGGGGCGACCCGAATGAAAATTATCAAATAACTCCTAAACTATTAACTCTACGGCAAATTTTATGATAAGAAAGTTGTAGGGGATATGATTTCTGACAACTTTTGTTTAAAAAAATTTCTCCTAAAAACCACCCAAAAAGGGGGAGGGTGAAAAAATGTAAATTCTTGCCCTTGGAACAAACTCAACCAAATTTTGTATACATAATCTCTGGGTCACTAGATGGCTAGAAATGCAAAAACTGGGTGCGGGGGGGGGGGGTGAGGAGTGAGGCGGGGCAGGGGGGTCCAGGGGGCATAGCGGGGTGGGGTCCAGGGGGCTAGGCGGGGGTGTGGTGAGCAGGGTTGGAGGGCACGGGGTGGGGTCCGAGGTGGGTGGCGTGCGTGTGGTGGTGTGGGTGCGGGGGTAGGGAACGGCTGCATAGTGTGGGGGTGGGGTGCTGGAGGGTTAGTGGGTTAGGGGTGCGGAATGGAGTGTTGAGGTGGTGGGGTGGGGGCGGGGGCGGGCATGGTGGGGGTGCTGGGTGGGTTTCGGGGGGTGTGGTGGGTGGGATTCGAGGGCTGAGGGTCCAGAGGGCGTGCCCCCGGCTTGTAAGAGGGCCGCCGAAGGCGGGCGCTTGCAGCTAGTTAATAATGAACTTAAGTATAAGTGCTTCATTTATGGCTTTATTTTAAATTTAATTAGTAAATACACCGATTGAAAATCTCAATAAAATCATTAAAAATTATGTTTTTTGCATTTTGAACGAGAACTAAAAAGCCCAAAATCTAATCAATTTCCCGTATTAGAAATACAAATATTTTGGCAAAAGATAGTTCATTCTTAAGACATCGTGGACAGACAGAAAATAAATCAGAGTTTCTTGATTTTCTCCTCGTTCTAGATATTTTTCAATACAATAATCAAAAAAAAAATTGCGGGAATTAAATACTAGGCTCCTGGGCATAGGGAGTAATTACAGTCTGAATGAATAAAGAATTTAAAAAATGGTCCATAGTTGGCTTCTGAGCGAAAATTTTAGTAAGAATACTCATAAATGGAAGAAATTATGTATAGTAATAAAATTACAATCTATTAAAGAATTGATAATATAAAGAATTGTTTAGGATGAATAATAATAATAGAGAAAGTGAATGAAAGTGATAATTTATTTACCTTGAGAAGGAGAGCGCATGGGATCCCGTCCGCTCGCACTCACTTAACGGTAAAGACTGAGTCCAAGCAAGCATGCGCTGCTCGACCGCTCATATCAGTTTCCAGAAAATGTTTTTCATTTATTTTGCAAATTTTATTTTATTTTATCAAAGGAAATTATAAAAAAGACTCCCATTTGTTCTCGCATCCTTGTATAGAAAATATTGAAGAATTTTAGGGTCTGTTGACTCATCTCTTTGGGGTAAAATTAATTATGACTAATAAATATAGAATCAAAAAACCGTGTATGTGAATGAGAGAACACATTTTTAGTTTTTTTTTTTTTTTTTTTTTTTGTTTTTTTTTAACAATTTAGCTATCGAAGCTCTACAATTAAATTATCATTTTTTTTTTTTTTTTTTTTTTTTTTTTTTAATGATATTGATGAGAGAAGGAGATACACCAGAAGGTGGATCCCCTAAAGGCTTGTATGGGCTGGCCCCTCAATCGTGAAAAGAACAGAGTAGAAGGAAAAGAAGCCGGGATCACGAGCCAATCTCAGAAACTTAGATACAATTCAATATCCAATTTACTATGGTTTTAGGGGCTTCGAGCAGTGGTAAATTCTCCGCGCGATAAATTCGGTTAAATTTATCTCCCACTTAATTTTTATTACCAGACCCTATACTTACAGAAAAAATGTCTGGGTATAGCCGGAATCGAACCCGAGACCTCCGGGTTGTCAGTCAGTTATTCTGACCATTACACCACGGGGGCGGACAAATCATGTAAAAACTAATAAAGAGAAATCAGAGGCATGGTGAAAATTAACATATAAATATATATTATATATGTAGGTATATATATATATATATATATCAAAGAAAAATATGAATACATTAATTTATTTGTTTGAGATTATAGTTTCGAAAGTTTCTTCTTCATCATCAGTCAGTACAATTAGCTACATGTTATCTGTTATTTCTTATGAGTTCAAATACCCGATTGGGTGTAGTAAATTACCGTGTCGTAATAGCAAGCTGGTAATTTGTTTTTTAATGAGACCAGCTTGTTATTACGACAAAGCAAATTTACCATTTGGGTATTTCGATGCCCATGAGAAATAACAGATAAAATATTTTTATGTAATTAAATAATCTTATGATTAAGTTCTAACCTTTGAAATTATAGTCAACAACAAATTTATTATATTTATACTTATATATATTTTTAATATATATTTATATTTTCAGTTGTATCAAGCAGAGAACAACCTAATTCAGCCAGAAGAGTTGTTTTTACCCACTGGAGAATCGAACCCGACTGCCAAAATTATCAATTCTGGCCAATTGGTTACTCTGTGTAGTGAATATTTATTTAATTCCCGAGGGGAAAAACAACTCTTCTGAAATATAATTTAAAAAATCAAACATTCAATCTCGGATCGAAAATAGATACCTAACAATATATTAGTGGTTTTCTTAGAAAATTAAAGTCTATTTCTATTAGAAATTTGAACTCCTATAGTAAAATTTTATTAACTCCAATAAAGTTGCTTTATTTTCAAAAAAAGCAGATGAAATCTAAAAATAAAAAAGGAAATTTTTTTGGAAATTTATGAAATATTATACACATTTTTTCTCTTTGTTATTAAAGAATTGTATCATTTAGAAAGTTATTTATATTTAAAATTATTACTAAGAAGGGCTAGATCTCTAAACCCTCTCTCTCGCAATCTGTAGAATTTATCGGATAGTACCGTGTGTTGTAGTAAAAGTTTGCATTTTACCTCCGATTTCAAATTGAAAAAAGGATTTTGTTAAAAGAGAATGGTGTAGGTTCTTGGAGAAACATATTTTAATAAAGTAATGAAAATTAAATAATTTTTTTTTTAATTTAAAATTTTTTAAATTATATTAATTCTAGATAGGTCTCACAAAAATAATTGTTAAAGTTAAAAAGTTATACTTCTAAACCAGTGGTTACCAACCTTTTCTGGCCCATCTCCTCGTTCTGGAGGTTGACCTATCGCCCCCTTTTCGTTTTCATTCTATGCCTAATTTTAATTTCCAAGTAGAGTGTGAATAATAATGGAATTTCATTATTTTAAACAATTTTATTACTGTGTATAAAAACAAGAAAAGCAGTTTTATCCGGCCACTCTTTTAAATAAAATGTACATTTTTTACAGATTTTTTTAAGAACAAAGAAATAAAATAATTAACTAAGCTCATTGAGGTACATTTAAAAAACAGGAGTACATGTTTTCATTTTTAAATTGAAATCTGGAAAAATTAAGAAAGTTGACTGTTAAAATTTGAGAAAATAAATGAAAGTTTGAAAACCTTATTGTTTTATTTTACCTTTTCAATGACTGCCTTGTTCTTGGTGGATTTCTACTGTACAGTACTATTTTAATTTTTCCCTCTTTGAATACTCATCACCCCCAAATCGCCCCCCCCCCCCCACTTTATTATTTCCCCACTGATAACCCAAATCGCCCACTTAGGAGGGATCGCCCCCAGGTTGGGAAGCACTGTTCTAAACCAATTTATAATTTTGCAATCAGCTTTCTCTGTGAACTCCTGTAGATGGGCTCGTACCCCGAAATATGCTAATAAGCATCTTTTCTTTTATTTTTGTTAAACCTACCTAGAATTTTCATTTCTTTATTAAAAAAGGATGCCAATTTCTGATCCTCAAAAGACAAAGTATAACACTTGCCGAATTTTCAATTGTTGTTCTTTAAATGTTTATTGTTGAGCACCACCATAATAAAAAAGCACTGGCGAAAACCCAGGCCTTTTTTCTTTCTTCTGCTGCCAAAGCAAAAGCAAGAGAGATAAAATCCGCCCACGAAGGAACATGGAATTGAACCGCTCTGCATTGCGACGAGATTACATCTCGGGCTTCGGCCTAAGAACACCGATAGTTAGGCATTTGCATTCACCTCCCTATAGATAGCTTTACTGAATTTATTTCTACTTTTACTCCACTAAATAAATCAAACATTTTTTTTTCTGACCAAGTTTTATCTATTTCCCTGAACGAATATATTTTCCGTTCTATCTATAAAATAAATTCTTATAGGATATACCCAAAAAATTTTATTTGCCCTGGCAAGAAAAAAAATCCTATAGATAAACCGCATTTGTTATTTTGCTGGCCTAAGATTCTTTTTTATGAACCCTAGTCGATATCAAGTGCAAAGAACGGTTCCATCAGTAATTCTGTGATCGTTATCCGGCATGATGAGCATCGTACCTTAAATTTTGTATAAGCCTAGGCTTGATAATGATCATCGAAACGTTACATTGCAATCAGATTCCGGTAGAAAATCCTAACAGCTTATAAAATGATGGTATTACAGTTATAATTTCAGTAGATGATATTGTAAATATAATGTATTATTTTGGATCTTTACTGGAATTTTAATATCTCGTATTACCCAAAATTCTCAAACATTATGAGGGGTAATTCGCGACCTCTTTCTATTTCTGGAGAAAGTAAATCACTCAACAATAAAATGTGAAACATAACCATTGTAATTAACTGTAATTGCTCGTATATTTCTTTTAAATAAATTACATCGAAGTTTCTGATTGATCTTCACACAGTAACAAGTTGACAGTGAAGTAATACTGAAGTCTAGTACTGAAATGGCATCATGTGTCAAAAAGAACTCCATTAAGCACGTGGTCACCAGAACCCTTTATCAAAGTTTTAGCAATTCTAAAAACATAACTACCCTGGTATTAATAGTAAGAACCGTTTCGTCCACTTAATTGGAGCTTATTATTATAGTATTTTTCATATAACTTTATAAATGATTTTTTGAAAGTGAATATTTAGGTGTTCACAGTGATCAATTTGTGACAGAAAACGACTGATAAATATAGCTTTCGATCAGTAAATCAAATCCAAAGAGAATCATAAATCCATTTGAGCTCCCGATCTGTCTTTAGTTAAACCCACAGATTATATTAATTTTTCTTAAATTTCTCGTGAGTTACATAAGTTATATGACAAAGATAATTGTGTAAACACATATTTTACCAAATGCCTATTTTTGTGGCAAGCCCATTTAGTTGGCTGTTAAAAATAACTTCTTTTTTTTGACTGAAAATGTACAAAATAGATTGGTTAATAAGTACATACCTGACATTTGCTTATATGAGGAAGGTATATACCCTTAAAGGGAAAGTAAGGTCAGGTGGAGAAACTGGGGCCGGGGGCAACTGGGCCAGGGGTCCTGTAACCCCAGAGCTTTTTAATTTTACCGCATTTTTTTAGCGCAATTCACTTTTTCATATTGGTGGGAAATTTTCAGTGTTCCTGAATTAGAGAAATTTCTTTAAGTTTATTTTATACTTAAGTACTTAGTTAAGTTAATTACTCATTTACTTATTTACCAAGTTATGTGCTTACTTCTTACCTAGTTGCCTTACCCAGTTCCGTGAAAATATTGAGACTTGAGTAAGTACTTAATTAAGGCTTTCTTAAGCATAAGGAACTTATTTAACTTTATTTCAATGGATAAAATGAAATTATTTTGTTTAGTTGTTTGATTTATGATACTTTTTTTTTGAATTTTCTGTAATAAAAATCGATTTTAAAAATTATGCTTGGCGTTTAAACTTATCTACCTTAAAAAATTCAATAGAATAAAAAAATAGAGGTCTTGGTGCAGCTGGGCCAGCCTAGTCAGGGCCCAATTATCCCGAATCGCTTACATCTTTGATTATTTTTAATCCATATACAAATGAGACTAATTCTACATACGGCCAGGGCCTTGAGGGATAGGGGAACATGTCCAACTGCTCAAAGATGTTAAAAATTAAAAAAACAGCAAATAGGCTGGGCTGGTCCAATTACCCCACAACGCGTTTAACTGGGCCAACCGCAAAACTTTACATTCAACTTAAGATAATTCCAAAATTTTGAATAATCAAAAGTTGAAAGTATCATGATTATTTGAAGAAAATTTCATCTTTCAATTAATATAGTCACGAGATCTATAAATTGTGAGGAAGCTTAGTTATAGCCAAAAATATGGAGTACTATCCTTGGGAAAACAAAAGAAGCTGGCCCAGTTACCCCACCTGACCTTATAGCCATTGTAATTCTAGTGGAAATGAAAGAAAGCATTCTTCATGGATGCCTTCTTGGGGACATTTAAGATCAAAAGTCTCCTAAGTAGTATTTTGATAACTTGGCTAAAAAATAAATTAATATTTATCTCTAAACAAATTAACTTTTAAACATGAGTTTTAATTGTATACATAATAAATATTAATCAAAACAGGAATAGCGATAAATTTATTTTTAATCAAGGTATTTATTATTTTTTTCTGATTTCCTATTTTATCATTCTAGCCACTGAGGAAGTCAAAATAAATCGACTGGCCCATTTAATAAAAACTCTGCTTTTTATTTATTGTCCAATTCCCTGCTATTTATGTTTTAATTACTTTTAATTTCTTCTTAAAGCAATTTGAACCGGCTAAGTTAAATAATATAGAGTATTCAATAATTTCTTTATGTTAATTCTACATATTTAGAAAATTATTTTATTGTTATTATTATTTTTAATAATAAAATAATTTTCTAAGTACTTATGTATAATTAGCACAAGAAATTATTGAATATATTATTTAACTTACGTGCTTTACTATTTATCCTGTTTTTCTGATTGTAATTAAAGAATCTTATTATTTATATATTCAATAAAACAATCAAGAATTGATGTCTTAGCTTAAAATTCACATATATGTTAAATAATTTTTGTAGAAATTTAGTTTATTTCTAATCCATCTCCACTGTGCAGGTCAAGGTCCTTTTCCTCTGGGACACGCATATTGTTCTTCACTACAAGTTGCCTAGCCTGTAGGAGATTAATTTTTTAAGCAACAAGGTGAAATATCTCTAACCCAGAAATAAACCAAGGACTTGCTTGCATCATAGAGGGAAACTACCAGCTAACTATTGCGCTAGTATAGTGAATCATTATTTTAAGGTTTTATTTAACGTGGTCCCTGGTCACTCTGAGTTCCCTTGTTTTTTTTTATTTATCTTAAAAGAATTTTTTAATCAAAGTTTAAACTTAACTCTTTCGCATTTAACTTTAAGTTTAATTAAATGAACGCCTACCATTTTATTTTTATTCATCCGAGTAAAGAAACTTTTATAGTTACAAAGAAAAATTTACTTTCTGCTTTTTAGTACATTTTCCAATAAAATCGTGTTTTTTAAAAAGTTTTATTGTTTAAATATAGTTTTATTTTAGGTAGTTGGTCGCTCAGTAAGGTTTATACACTCATAATATTTATTTTTGTGCTTGTCTGTTTAGAAATGTGTGAAATGAAGGGAAAATTAATTATGATTTTTTCATATAAATATCAGGCAAAGAGAGCAGTCGTAGAAAGTTCATTCTTAAGCCATTTTACTTTACATACAGGAGTATGGGCAAGTATTGTAATCGTGCATGAAAAAAGTGGTTTTTCCCTTCTTTTTTTCGAAATATCTCATAAACATAGGAATTATTTTGATTAAAAAAATTGAGCGAAACCATGGCATGTCTGTTAGTTAGTCTGTCTGGTTGTCCGTTAGTTAGTCTGTGCGTTACCAAATTTTTGTGGACGAGCTAGTTCAAAAATCCAGTTGGAATATCGAAACCAAATTTCATACGCAGTTTTGGTCCAATGAGATTAAGAGCCAGATAGATTTTGGTGCATATCGACCCAAAAATTATGGGAGGGAGGGGGGGGGGGGTTAAAAATTAAAAATCCAGGCAATTTGAGCAAACTCAAATCCAAATTTTGTATACATAAACAGTGGGACCCCAGAAATCTAAAAATGCGAAACTAACCGCCCAAAATGGGGGCGGGGGTGTAGGGTCAAAAAATGAAAATCTTGGCCATTTACCAAACTCCAAGCAAATTTCGTATACATAATCAGTGGGACCCCAGGAGTCTCAAAATGCAAAAACTAACCCCCTCCCCTACATGATTATAAATAATTTTATTAAATATTAAATATAAGTGAAGGGCCAGGTTGTATGTTAAAGTCAAATGGATGGCCACATCAGAACACGTCAGCTTATTTTTATTATTTCCGAAATTAAGAAATTAATAGATTTTGGTCTTCGTAGCATCACAATTTCTCACTCAAAGTCTCTCAAAGATGTGGAAACTTTGCCAAGTAATACAAAAGCAATTCCTTGGAGCCTTTAAGAAAAATTATTGGTGTCAGAAAAGTTGAAGGTCAGAGATAGAAAACATTCCGTCTTATCGACAAAAGACAATCCCTCCACGTGTTTAAATGTCCAACACTTTATTTCAATAATTCGTTTTTTATTTTCATTGTGTTGACACTTGCTAATGCCCACGGGAAAAATGATAATAATAATAGAATACATAAGATTAGAAAGGAGAGATTGATTAGAGCAGAAACTTTTCTTTTGATAAACAAATAATAATAATAATAATAAATCTTATTACTCCACATGCTTAGAGGCACAAGTTCTCAGTGGCGAGGTCAACCAAACATCAATACAATTTAACTACAGAAATTAAACAACATCAATACAATTCAATTACAAGAAATTAACAATTAACAAACTAACTATTGGATAAAATACTTTTTTGGTAGATTTCACATTAAGACCTTAATCTGAAACCTCACCAAGTATTTTTTATCCAATAATTTTAAAAAATGTTTCACAAAATACCAACACCAAATTCCTTAAAAACTATTAACAAACAAGAAAAAAAATAGAAATGTGTGCTCATTAACAAATAAAATGTCCATGGATTTCCTTTAAAAGACAAAACGAAATTTAAATAATTCCAAGCGAAAATCCGATAGCAGGAGCAAACGGCGCATTAGCCATCCCTTGCATTTGCTATATTTTGTTAAGGAAACCACGAGTCAAAACTTTAACAAGGATGGTAATCAACCAGGAAAACATCAATTTCACAAACAGAGTGATAAAATATTGGAACCTTCATTAGATTTATATATCAAAACAGAGTTATAAATCAGTGAACCAGTAGAATACAAAAAAAGAATATTTAAATTCCATCTCTTATTTAGTTCAAGTATAAATTATTTAAGAATGATTGAAAATATATATATAAAACATCCTCTGAATGTAAATGAATGGTAATCAGACCTCAATTCTGATCGAAACATATATTTTTCGATTAAATTGATTGTAAAAATAGCAAAATAATAAAAAATAAGATGGTAAAAGATAAGCAAAATATATAATAACAGGGAACGGGTTGTGAAATAAAATAGTCGTTTCCGTTTCCTTGTTATTTTTTTTTCTTCTTTTAGCTGCTGAACTTCTTCCAATTGGACATTTGTCATTCGAGCTGTTGACTTAGTGTGTACGAGTGTAGATGTGGACTGTAATCGATAGGAGGGTTCTTGGGATGAATTTCGACACCCGTCACTGTCGTTCAAATTGGAAAAAAAAATACTTTAAATCATTCCATTCTTAGTTATTACTTTACCATAGTATGTTGAAATATTGTAATTGGGCATGAGAAAGGTGTTTATTTTTATTTGTATTTTTTAAATGTCTCAAAAATGGCTAAAATTATTTTTATTAAAAAAAAAAAAAAAATGGAGCATATTTAAGGAAATTTCAATCTACAATAAAACCTTGCATCGAAAAATTTATATTTCAATAGATATTATTTTGTCAAAATATCTGTTAGTGTTTTGGCAATTTTGTGTATAATAACAAATTAGTAAAATTTCAAGGTAGGTTTCACAAAAAATAAAAGAAATATTATGTTTTGAGTTTTTCTCTCGAAATATACGATATAGTGCTGGTTTTGAGCCCATGATCAGTTTTCTTTTTTAACCCCAGATGATGGTCTCAAAAACCCGCAATATATATATCGAGATAAAAGCTTAAAACATGTATTTGATTACCTACCTTAGAAATTTACCTTGAAATTTTACTTACTTTTTATTATTAAAATGTTTCGCCTTGAACCGACACCTAACTCTTTAAAAATTAATTTTTTCTATGATATGGCTCAAAAAAGAAAATAGTAAAACGAAATTTTAAATTTAGATATTTTATATTGAGATTATAAAGATTTTGGTTAAAACCAGACCAAAAATTAGGGGAAAGGGTATAAAATTTGAACTCTATGTCTGATTTAGGATTCTTTGAAACTAGTGGAGAAAAAATAAACTGTCCAAAATGAATGGGACCAGGGGGCGAAAATAAATCTAAGCCGTTTTTTTTATTTTAACATACGAGGGGTGGCCACATTTCATATATTTCCCATTTTATTATCTATAGATATATTTCTTTCTTAGAAGGGTTGAATTCACACATTCAGGTTAAGCTAGTTCTTTCGGGACAATCCACACAAAAAGTTTTAGCCTCTTAACCACTCTATACATATGAACGGTGCTGAAATTTTAGGTTATGTTTTTTTAACGTAACTGTACTTCTCACACTACTATATCCTCTTTATGAATGGATCGTTTCCAAGCGACTGTTCTTATATCCCCTCCACTAAAAATAATCGCCCAAATATTTGTTTTTTATTTTTTATCAAAACTACGAGGTAAATAATTTAAATTTTTTTAAGTTACTCCGAATATATTATTCTAACAAATATAAATTTTTCATCAAGATGGTGAAAGTCATTCAATGAAAAAAATAAAATAATGATCATTTTCACCATATCATACCATATGCACAAAATTCCATTTTTAATTGCAATTATTTCATGTTTGATGTGGTAAATCGTCTTCAAATTTTAACAGTGTGTTTATTGTGCTTTTAATGTCTTATATCCCAAGTTTCGAAGATTTCTTGAACCTTGGCATTTGTGAAAGAACTACCCTTAAATTCCCCAAGGGGTCAACACAACCCTTCTGAGATATAATAAAAATTATCCATAACACCTCGGATTTAGTAGTTGATTTTTTTGTTTTTTTTTTTCGCTAATTTTTTCCAAGCTTGTTAAAATGACCTGGATTATTTATCCATGATTGTTTTTTAACTTTCCCAAAGAACGGAACCCGGTAGAAAACAATAAGGTCCCAGGTGTAGTGGAAATTGCTGTATCTACCGTCAAAATTTACATTATGATTATTCTCAGCCACTAGGAAATATATTTTTTACTTGAAAAACGCTCAGTTTATGGACCTAATTTTTGTGAATAAAATCATATTTTTTAAAATCTAAAATTTTGAATATTGAAGTCTAAACAATACAAACAAAGTTTGTAGATGTAATTTGCGTTCTACGAGTAGTTGGTACAACTGTCCTAAGGTACAGCGATCTCTATTTTCCCTCGAGGGGGTTCGGGACTGTTTATAATTTTTATAAGAAAATTCTCAAATTTTTACCATCGAATCATTGATGTATTAAATATTTATTCCCGAAATTTGAAGTTGATCGTCTGTCCCATTACCGAGAAATAAATTATTGAAAATTGTCCTTTTAACATGGAAGTAAATGGACCGAGCTTTTAAAAGGGCTATAACTTCTATACAAATTATACCATTTTCAACAAATTTATACATATCAATAATTCAATATTTATAAATCGAATGATACAGATAGATTTGACAGTCTAGTAAATTAGTTATTCATAAATGTAAAAATAAAAAGTTATTTGCAACTAACAGTATATGACAAAAGCACTAGTGTAGAATTCCAACTCTATTTCTTAAAATCGTTTTTGTGTTAAATAAATGTTTTTATAATAAGAAAAAAATTTATCTCAATATTCTTTTTATTAATATTATCAAAACAAAGACTTTTATTCGAAATTAACCTCATTATTAACAATTTTTTCAATTAAAAAATTTAGTAGGAAGACGTTGTCACTCTAAGGAAATACAAAAGATTTTTTCGAAGATCAATTAGATAGATAAGCTGACTCTTGAACTCCTTAAATTGGAAATCACGAAAATAAAATAATAGTCAAAAAAGGGTTGAAATTTATATGACTCCCTTTTTCTCTATAATGGACTATAGGGTCAACTTTATTTTAAATACATTAAATTTTTTAGTATTTATTATAATAGCTTTCAACTAAATTATGATTTATAAGGAAAAATTTAAATAAATCTTTTTTCAAATTTAATTTATTATAAGTAATTAATTTTGTTTTATCGTATAAGATGATTTTATTTGATAAATGGTTCAAGACAAATTAACTTTCTCTAGTCAATTACTTGAACCGACTTGACTGACATTTTGTTGACTTAGGGTTTCATTATAAAGGATGAGAGGGTGATTTTGCTCTTGGCTACCCTGCAAGATCTTTCCTTATAGAATTCAGCCTTGACCTGATCGAAGAGAAGAGGAAATTGTCTCTCGTCTTTTGCCCTTACGCATCACAGAACATATATAAGTAATAGCCTATTTAGATTTGTTGTATTGTTCAAAATAAAAATAGAATAATAAAAAATAGCTTCAAGAAATTTAAAAATCAGTTTAAATGGAAATATTTTATGGGGAATTTGATATTTTCAAAAATTATTTTAGTGAAAAAGAATGTAAATATTTACATCTAGAGAACTTACTTGACGTATTAATCCACCTAATCTCCATCAGTAAATTTTCCAAAGATTGGTTTATTGTAGTTGTCGTGTCAATTGTTTTTGGTGGGCCGAAACGAATAGTACTTTTATTGAACCAATTATTTTACATTAATTAATATATACATTGTATTTGAGCTTCGACTTCGGAGATTACTTCTCCACCATTGACTGTCCTTGATCATCTTTTTAGTCCTTGTTTTTAATAAGAGGAAAAAACTAATTAAATAAAAAAACCTCTTTTCCGATAATATTTATTTCCCATTCACCTCTATTCCCCACCCCAATAGTACTTTTGTGTTTCATTAATCGCATACATAGTTAAAAAAATTTTAATTGAAATCGTAAGGAGTTGGATAAGAATTAAATCTTATATTATTAAATGAGCAATTCTTGTATGTATATATATATATATGAGCTATTAGTTGTGTCAAATTTTTAATCCGATTGAAATAAAGGAAGGGGGTGTAAATTAGTCATGTCGCAAAAATAAACATTTTAATCATTCACATCTCATCTTCGGTAAGTTGCAGAGTCTGAAATTTGAAACTTAGGCTATCTAAAGCCTACAAGAAGTACCACAAGATTTTGGTAAAATAGAAGTACCGGAAGTTGATGTTTATATACGAAGATTGTACCCCCTGCGTTTCTCAACCATAAATATCAGAGCTACGAAATTCGAAACTTAAGCCCGATATAGGCTAGAAGGGGTACAGCGAGATTTTGGTTGAAATCGGAACACGATAAGTGGGAATTTACATGAAAGATTTTTCGTTTTTTTTATTTTCTCAAAAACTGCACTAACGATTTTTTTAAAAACTGGTGTACTTATCAAGTGTCATGAGTTATTAGTCGTGCATATATTTTAATCTGATTGAAATAAAAGAAGGGGTTGTAAATTAGTTATGCCGCAAAATAAATATTTTAATCGTTCATATCCGTCTTCAGTAAGTCGCAGAGCTTGAAATTTGAAACATAAGCTATTTAGAGACAAAAAGTCGGTGCTCCAGGAAATAAATAAATAAAGTCGGTGCTCCAGGCACTTATATTTTATTAAGGGAGAATGGTGTAGTTTCTGTTGGTGAAACATGTTTTAATAAAGTAAAAAAATTTTTAAAAATATAAAATTCTGAGTAGGTTTCACTAAAAATAAAAGTATAATAAATTATTAATTAAATTAGTACTCTGGAGGCACCGAGCGATGCTCGGTAACTTCTTCCTTCAGTTAAAAGCTTTATTTTAATATTATTTTTAAATTAATTTAAAATTCTGATAAAAAGGTCGTTTTTTATTTGAGAGCCGTTTTCAAATTAAAAAAAATACAAAAATATATAGTATTTCGCCCACTGTACCCCCCCCTCCACCTCCACCACGCTCGACCCCACCCCCGAAACCTCGCCCTACCCCCTGGATCACACACCACTGCACCTGTTTTGATTCAACCATATGATTCATTTTTATTCATCCAATAATTAATAAATAAAACCTATCAAAATGTGTTGTTTTTTCAGAAAATTGAGACCTGCTTTTGCGAAATATATTTTTAAATAAATTCTTGATTATTTTTTATTCTATTAAATAAATAAAGTTCATTATAAAAACAATTATAAAACGTTTATTAATATTTCTAACGTTTAGGGAGAACAAAATATGTTAAAATCCACAATCACAATACTTCTTCAAGCGCCTTTGAGAATAAAGGATTAGCCCGACCCATTGTCTGCTTGGTACAAAGGAAAAGGGAAACCTTTTTTAAAACCCTAAGAATGGGATTTGTCTACCTGAGAATAATTAATTTGATTACGAAAAAACTCATCAAAAACAATTTTGTCGATGATGAGACCGTGACAGATCGAATTGTCACCCCAAAAACCCCCTAACCCGTGAATTTCATCAAAATCGGTAGAGCCGTTTTTCAAAAATAGAACTAAGATACAAATATATATATATATATACAAACAAATATATAAACAATTTTTGCTCGTTTAATAAGAGTAGATAAAGAGAGTTATATCCTTTTTTAATGTGACAACCGTTTCGCCATTTTATTTTTTACTTCTTCAGTGACTCACTATATAACTCAATTGTCTGATGTTGCTGAAACTATGAGATAAAACATATCAATATATTCAAAATTAAAAACAATTAAATATAGTTACAATTGTTAAAATACCAACTCAATATCCATTTATCTAAAGACGAAACGTTTGGCACATTAAAGGATAAAACTCTGGTTATAATTCAATTCTTAATCCAACTCCCTATGGTTTCAATTAAAGTACTTTTGCAGTATATTTTCAGGTGGTTATTGTTATTGGATTTCCATGAAAAATATTCATCGAAACGTTATTCCTCCTAAAGGCACATGTTAATCGAAAACCAATATAACTTTAGAACAATTAGAAGGGATGTTTTCAATGTAAACAAATTTTGAAGCATGGTCTCTCTATATGTTTACATTCATGAATAATTTCACACAAGGTCATATATCTCGATTAGAAGGATCCTTACTGGGGTATAATAAAACTTAAGAAATATGTTGTTTTTCGGAAACTTACCATTCTGGATAGCATTAATAATTTAATTCAACTTTTTCTTCTCTTCGCTAAGAAATTATTTATTATTATACAGTCGAAACTTAAATTTCTCTATGATATAGGGGGTAATCAATTTTACTTGATAATATCAATTAGACCATTAGATAAACAACTAAATGAAAATGTTTCGACTATTGTAAAAATAAATTATTACTTTACCATACAGGGCATGGTCAAGTATTGTAATCCTGCATGAAAAAAGTGTTTGTTTTTTACTTTATCCAATGCAAAGCATGGGTAAAGTATTGCAATCGCTCTCGGGGCAAGCGTGGCTTCAAAGGGTCCTCAGGTAAAGACTACGGAACCCATGGACTCAATTAAAGTCACAAATTGTAGTATTCATATAGGTTGAATTTTAACACGTGACGGTTTTGTCAAAAATTACATGGGGTCTCGTCGAGAGGCCAAAAAGGGCGATTTTTTCATTTAGTGCGTGCGTATGGATGTATGTTATCGCTTTTTTGGCCCACGATTTTTTCCACACCGTTGCACCGATTGAAATGAAATTGAAAACCTACCATTAGTTTAACAAAATGAAGCGCTGATTAGTTTTTGGTACATATCGGCCCACAAACATTAGTACTTTATTTCAGTACTTTTTTAGTTTTTTCTAAATATCTTGAAAATGACTTAACCAATTTTGATGAAATTTAATATCCTAATTAAGTACCTTGGGGACCACAAAAAAGGTTAAATAAAGTTTTTAGTAAAATTATATTTTAAAGTACTTTACTCTAGAGTAAGATGGTACTTTTTTAATTTTTTAAATTCTTTAAAATTTATTCATTTGAAAGTTTTAATATAGCTCATTTAGCCTTGCTTAAGTAAGAATGGATAGGCTTCTCTCTGTGAAATGCTAAAAATTTGGGAGGAATTTTTATGAGTAACCATAGCAACTGCGTTGTTTTCTAATCCGTTACCTTTGCAGAAGACATAGAGGAATCGACTTTAAACCAAAAATAGCGATTGATTCTCATCTAGTACTTGAGGAATAATCATTCTATATTGGATTTTTGACGTTTCGGTTTTTATTAGTAACCATTGCTGAAGACATAGAGAAATCGACTTTAAACCAAAAATAGCGATTGATTCTCATCTAGTACTTGAGGAATAATCATTCTATATTGGATTTTTGACGTTTCGGTTTTTATTAGTAACCATTGCTGAAGACATGCAGGAATCGACTTAAAATAAAAAATAGCGATTGATTCTCATCTAATACTTGAGAAATATCCATTCTATATTGGATTTTTGACGTTTCGGTTTTTATTAGTAACCATTCCTGAAGACATGGAGGAATCGACTTTAAACCAAAAATAGCGATTGATTCTCATCTAGTACTTGAGGAATAATCATTCTATATTGGATTTTTGACGTTTCGGTTTTTATTGGTAACCATTGCTGAAGACATAGAGGAATCGACTTAAAATCAAAAATAGCGATTGATTCTCATCTAATACTTGAGGAATAACAATTCTACATTAGGTTTTTGACGTTTCGATTATTATTGGTAACCATTGCTGAGGACATGGAGGAATCGACTTAAAATCAAAAATAACGATCGATTCTTATCTAATACTAGAGGAATAACCTTATTGAATTCCATTTTTGATGTTTTGACTATTAATGGAAACCTCTACTGAAAATGTAGAAGAATCGACTTAAAATCAAAAAGACTAAATTCTTTTTTGGTAAACAACTCAAGCTTGAGTTGTTTACCAAAAAAGAATTTAGTCTTTTTGATTTTAAGTCGATTCTTCTACATTTTCAGTAGAGGTTTCCATTAATAGTCAAAACATCAAAAATGGAATTCAATAAGGTTATTCCTCTAGTATTAGATAAGAATCGATAGTTATTTTTGATTTTAAGTCGTTTCCTCCATGTCTTCAGCAATGGTTACCAATAATAATCGAAACGTCAAAAACCTAATGTAGAATTGTTATTCCTCAAGTATTAGATGAGAATCGATGGCTATTTTTGATTTTAAGTCGATTCCTCTATGTCTTCAGCAATGGTTACCAATAAAAACCGAAACGTCAAAAATCCAATGTAGAATGGTTATTCCTCGACTCTTAAATGAGAATTATTTTTGAATTAATGTCAATATGAACTACAAATTGCAAGTGATATCTGATTAATAATAAAGGAACAAACATATTAATATTTCAAATGAATTTGGATAAAGTTTAGCAACGATCCGTTGCAGTTTTTTTATTCTTTTTTTTAAATATCTCAAAAACGGCTGAAACTATTTTGACTAAAAAAATTGGGCGAAACTATTTCGGTCTACAAAAAAGACCTAATAATTGAACATCGAAAAATTATATTTTCCAGGATAATAACTGTTTTGTCAAAATGTCTGTTAGTCTGTTAGTTAGTCTGTGCGTTACCAAAATTTTTGTGGAGGATCTAGCTCAAAAACAAGTGCAGGAATATCAAAACCAAATTTCACACGTAGTTTTGGTCCATTGAGATTAAGAGCTGATTAGATTTTGGGGCATATGAACCCAAAAATTAAGGGGGAGGGAACGGGGGTTAAAAATTAAAAATTATAATATTTTCAAACTTAAAAAAAAACAAGAAAAAATGAAATGTACTATAAAAGAAACCTATAATAACAAAAAATATTTTTTCTGGGGCCAAAAATAGGGGGCCCACTTAATTTTATTCAAAACTAAAAATTTGGTTAAATTTGGATGAAGAATGTCAAAAAGTCCTTAAAGATAATTAACGAGAAATGTCACTTAATTTTATTTTACAATGTTATTAGAAAGCTAAAAGTAAAATTTGGTTCAATTTGGATGAAGAATGCTCAAAAGGTCCTTGTTAAGGCCTCGCTTTCACTATGTCTTAAAATTTGTTTACTAAATTGCTTATCTTCTCCTTTTCAAATATTCGCGCCAGTGTGAACAGAGGAACTATATCTCTTTGACTCCCACGTTGGCAAAACTTGTTTTGAGACTAACTTCACACTAATTTTTAGCCCAGTTTGGAAATGAAATTCATATTCTCTCCGTCTTTTTGGTTCGGTAAGTTGAGAGGTAAACATATAATTTTTATGGTTAGAAAGAAACTTATTTTTCTTCAATTATTATACTCATATAACAGATTTGATATTGTTAACATATACCGCGTTAGAATCCATTTGGTTGAGCTCTAAAATTCCGATATATATTAAAATTTCAAATAATATTTTTCACCTTAGCAATTGATTACAATTTTAGGTAATCCGGCTATAATCTTTTTACCTCTTATCTCACAACTAAAGGGCCTGATTTTAATAATCTTTGAGCTTTTAGCATAGGCAAAACATTGAACTTTTTTCATATAATCTAATTTAAGTTTTATTTTTCACGCGTTTTTCGGTTTCCTTAAGTAACCTCAAATTACAGGTTTATATTGATTATTGGATTTGCACTGTGGTCTCTTATTTAGAATTTAAAAAAGTATTTTATTTGTTTTAATTAGTTTTGAAATAATAAAGTTTCCTTAAGAAACATTATTATCTTAAAACCTAAAGATTTTTTATATGTTAATATAGATAAACATTTGTTCTTTTGAAAATCATTCTTTGTATGTATTCACCTTATTTAATTTTAACATATCTAAACACTGCTTTTAATTATCATTTATTTTTGTAATAAAATTATTTCTTTTATTTTATATAAAATTAAAATTCCTAAGTTAATTTTGAACTTAGGTTAAATACACAACTTATTGTTTTTATATTATTCCTTAATTCCAATTCAAACTATTTTCAGATAAAACAATCCCAGCTCGATTATTATATACATAGAAATATATATTATAATAATCCTCGAACCTTCTTTCTTCGGATCAAACTGAATAGAAGGATTAATCATTATTTTAATATCTTCTTTCAGATCTGTTGTTAATTATTCTTTTAAGGATTTTTAACTGGCGACCACCTTTGAGAATCAATCACGGTCTAGTATTCTCAACATTATTATAAATTCAAATTAAATTCACTAAATTCATTTTCGGGTGTTTTTTACCTTATTCAGGCGTTAACAGTCCTTAAGGATAATTAATGAAAAAGACAGTTAATTTTATTCAAAATGATATTAGAAAGCTAAAACTAAAATTTGGTTCAATTCGGATGAAGAGTGTCAAAATGTCCTTAAGGATAATTAATGAAAAAATCACCTAATTTTATTCAAAAAATGTTATTAGAAAGCTAAAATTAAAATTTGGTTCAATTTGGATGAAAATTTTCAAAATGTCCTTAAGGATAATTAATGAAGAAGTCACTTAATTTTATTCAAAACGTCGTTAAATAAAGTAAGGGGTTGATTATATTTAATAATGGCGGGAAATAATTCACTATTCACTTGAAAGGAACAATTTTCAAAGATGTGTCCAGTAAGAAAGTGTGAGCACAAATGGTCTCGTCTGCCCAGATTTCTCTCCTTATATTGCAACTAAAGAGGGGCGGTATGGAAGGGGATTTTTAAAATATTTTCAAAAATACCTTCAAAATTGCAAATATTATATCCAATTTCTTCTCTAACCATATACTTATTTTGGTTCTACCCCTTGGTCGAGAGGGTTGAAAGGGGGTCCAGAACCCTCCCTCCCCGAATTAAAATAAAATAAAAAAACATTTAAAAAAAAAGATTTTAAATGTTTATAATTTATCTTAATAAAAATAATAATCCGATAGTACTTTAGTGGATTATTGTGCAAAGAACGCGACTTTCCCTTACCTCTGTATTATCATTTTGGGGTTTAAAAAATATAAATCATAAGATTTTCAAAATAAAAACACGAGAAAAATGAAATATAGGTATAGTATAAGATGAACCTATAATAACGAAAAGATTATTATATTTTTTTCTGGGGGGGGGGAGGGGGTCAAAAAGTAAAATATTTTCGACTAAAAATTGTTCTGTGTTCACCAAGTCTGTGTAATAAACTAATTACGAGCGGTGATCCGCGATTGGAAGTAGGTGTACACCTCTTTGAAGTATTTTGGAAGTACTTGGAAATATATTTGGAAGTACTTGGAAATATTTGGAATTACTTGGAAATATTTGGAAGTACTTGGAAACATTTGGAAGATAATTTGGTAAACATTTGGAAGTACTTGGAAATATTTGAAGTATTTGAAACATTTGGAAGTACTTGGAAATATTTGAAGTATTTGGAAATATTTGGAAGTACTCGGAAATATTTGAAGTACTTGGCAGAAGTATTTGAAGTACAAGTGGAAGTAGGGTGTACAACATATTACTATTATCAAAAAAATGTAATAATAATATTATTCATGAAAATAAAAATTTTAGGTATTGTAATTTAAAATGCACGTTCTTTTGTACCTAATTTACCCAAAATCTAGCACATTTTTAAAATGTGGCAACACCGTCATCGGCTGCGGTATGTTATATTTGGAAGCTATAAAAGTAGCATGATGTTGATATTTTCACGAAAAATTAAATATCTCATATTTTAGTGCTAGGGGTTCCTAGTAAATAAATATAAGTGCTTTAGGGTTCCTCGCTCTACAAAAGGTTAAGAAACACTGCTATAGAGAGTAAAATTCGTTTTAATAGTTTCATATATTTTTAAATTTTCAAGGCCTGGGCCCACAATTAGCT
The DNA here is from genome assembly GCA_024734495.1 of Forficula auricularia. Classification (NCBI taxonomy): domain Eukaryota; kingdom Metazoa; phylum Arthropoda; class Insecta; order Dermaptera; family Forficulidae; genus Forficula; species Forficula auricularia. Next base: position 25,262 of record JALMQS010000409.1, read on the forward strand.
TCAAATCCTTAAGTTCTACCCTTCCACCATTTAACGTGGCCACAATATGACTTAATGGTCAGAGCATCTGACTGCTTTAAATGGACAGCAAGGATCGATTCTCAGTCAGGAAGGACAGTTGAGATTTTTTTCTAAAAAAGAATTGTTCTTGTGTTCACCAGGTCTGGGTAATTAACTAATTATATTGTGTTTAGATCCAAGAACTCTCTATTTTCATTATACATCCTACCATCCCTCCGGGACAATATCACCTTGTCCTCTGGTCTCCGTAATTTCAGAATAATAACACTTTCATCGCAGTCAAAATAGAATACAGACAATTTAAGGCTTTGAAAAAAAAAATTCTTTCATAGAAATTAGACTCAATTATCAATTTCGACATATAATTTTGGAATTATAAAAGTCTAACTAGCTTGGTGCATTCGAAATTTTTCTCCGAGTATTAGAATAGAATAAAATTAGAATATTATAATATTTTCAGATGGTATTTCAATAAATGTTTAAAGATTGTTTTTATAAAAGATATTTTTATATATTAAAAAAATTCAAATATTTTAAAAAACAATCTTAAAAATGTTTATTTTAAATCCAAAAGGTTTCGGGAGAATTTCTCCCTTTATCAATGCAAGATTACTTAGAAAAAATTGCCTTAATTACTAAGAATTTAAGCAACACTGAAATCTAAAATCTTAGTAAAAGCAACTTTTTTCTTTTTAATAAATTAAAATTCCATTGATAAATGGAGAAATTCTCTCGAAACGTTTGAATTTGAAATAAACGTTTTTAAGATTTTTTTAAAAGATCTGTATTTTTTTATATTATAAAACAATCAATAAATATTTTTTTCTGTTTACATATAAGAGGGCGTCCCTAAATTACTTGAGGCGTTTAGGGGGGGGGGGTCGAGCCGAACCTCACCCAATCTTAGGTAGGGGAGAGGGGGTCTCGGAAAATATCACGTATTTTTTTTACGTAAGACACAGTGTACAATTCCGAGAAAACTGGCTTAAATTAAGTAATATTAATACTAGTCTTAACTAGTCTAAAATAAAAATAATTAAGCAAATTATGTTTTTTAAATAATTCCAACGCAATCAAGCAGAGATTAACGTTTTTACACTAAAATTACGCAGTTTGAAAAATTTCACGTGAGATTAGGGGGTGCGGGGGGGGGCTAAATCTCACGACATATCACCAAGGGGGTCGAAAAATCGCCAAAATCGCCTCACGTAATTTAGGGACGCCACTAATATGTGTGTTTATTTGTATCAAACAGAAGAGGACCTCAGTGATTTTTCCTTGTGAAAAAGATAAAGATATAACTCGGAAATCATTTTAATGATGATCTCTTTGATAAATTACTTTTAAATGGTCTGTTATTTAATTTTAAGATTTCATTTAATTTCATTGTCAACTCTCTACGTCTCTCTTGAAATTCTACGTATAAAATACCCATATTCTCTGATTTATCATTTTCATTAAACACAGAGAGATAATATGATTTTCCATTTGGCTCTCTCCATTTACTTGCCGCTGGAAACCAACAGCCCTCCATTAAATTACGATCTATTTTAGTAAGAAGAAAATGAAAAAATAATCTCACAACACCAAATCATTTATTTAAACAGGATTTACACGGAATGTTAATTTTACTAATCACCTTCATTCTTTTTGATAATAATGATGACTATAATTTAATAAACGCTTCCTCAATAAATTATTTCACTCTTCTTAAAACGTAATTCTGCTCCTACTATAAGCCAAGGTGTTTTAATGTTTAACTATAGATATACAGATATTTTCTTAGGAAGCTCAACTTATCGATAGAAATATGTAGATTTAAATTTTCTAAGAAAATCACAAGAGGGTGTCATCTATTAGATTGATGGAATATGTATTATTTTTAATCATAGTGTCAGAAGGATTGTTACTTAATCCCTCGGGAATCGAACCCGAGTACCAATATCAACAATCTGGGCCATTTGACTACCCTGTGAGGTGCGAACCCCTCTACCACTTCACAGAGTAGTCAAATGGCCCGGATTGCTTGTTGTTGGCTTTCGGGTTCGATTCCCGAGCGAGTAGGCAACAACCCTTCTGACGCATATATTTAAAAATAATATATTCCATCAAATCTAACAGATGACAACCTCTTATGATTTTCTTACATATATTTTTTATTTATTTATTTATTGTCACCGGAAACAAAGCCCATTTAGACAGCACATCAGTAAAGTGTTAGTAGAGTTAGTGAGGGAGCCGAGTTTTAGCCGGGCAAAATTTTATATGTTAGCCAGGCTCGAACTCAGGTCTTCCGCTTGAACATCGTCATCAACGATGCTGAAGCGGGGCCAGCGCCTTAGCCAGCTCGGGCAACCCGACTCCCCTTTCTTACATATATTTTTGATCAAAATATTTCTTCACTAAAAAATTATCTTTTGACATGCTTTTATTTAATGTGATTTCCCTTTATGATGCCTATGCATCATTCTGGGTAGAATCTTGTAACAAAATTGCGACCCATTCATACCGAGCCGATTCACTTAAAATTTTTCAATCCTTATATATAATAATACTCTCGTAGTTCGTTCGGATTTTTCTACTCCACTATTGGTTAAATGAGCTGTATACAAAAGTTTATTTTTAAACGCTTTTTATTCATAAAAAGAAGCCCCTTCACGTATACTTTTTAGGGTCTCGTAAAATAGTAAAACAGAATCCTATTCTTGCAGTCTTTTTGTCCTTCGTTTAGACCATTTGGCTCAAAAATTAAATAAGATTCAAACTTGAAAATGTTAAAATTAAAATATTTTCTTGCCGAGAGTAGCAAATTTGTTGATTTTTATAACAAAATCACTGAGAGTGTCCCTCTGATGGATGCTTATAAACATATGTACACGCGAGGGGTGATCCGCGATTGGAAGTATTTTGGAAGTACTTGGAAATATTTGGAAGTGCTTGGAAATATTTGGAAGTGCTTGGAAATATTTGGAAGTGCTTGGAAATATTTGGAAGTACTTGGAAATATTTGGAATTACTTGGAAATATTTGAAAGCACTTGGGAATATTTGGAAGTACTTGAAAATATTTGGAAGTGCTTGGAAATATTTTGTAGTACTTGGAAATATTTGGGAGTACTTGAAAATATTTGGAAGTACAAGTGGAAGTAGGTGTACAGTATTTTAGGTCACGGTTAACCTCTCGGGTACACGTATATATAAATTGCTATATACCTATACACTTTGAATTTATAAGATATATCTACATGGGGGTGATTATTTTCTGATTCAAAAAAAAAAATTCCATAAATTGTGAGGTACCTCGTAAATATCTAATTAAGTAGAATTAGGTTAAATTTTTTGATTCACTTTAAAATCACGAAGTGGAAAGGCCGATTTTCTTACTTAAAATTGTTTAAAAATTCCAAAAATTCGATTTTACTCTCTCTATCAACAATAATTGATAATAATTTTGATACCTTGAATTTTTTTATTTGTCCATTAAGTAAGGTTAAATATGCACCTTAATAAATAATTAATCAATAGAAATACATATAGAAAATCATAAGATGGTGTCATCTATTAAATCCGATGGAATGGAATATTTTAAATTATATGTCAGAGGGGTTGTTTTTCACCCCTTCGGGAATCGAACCCGAGTGCCAGTAACAGCAATCCGGGCCATCTGGCTCACCTGCGGGATGCGGACCTCTCTGACATATGTAAACGCATAAAATATTTTACTCAAAGATTTTTATCTTAATTTGTAAAATTTCGCGATATAGTGATTCTAAATTTAAACGTATAGCCATGCCTTATAATTTAAATAAAGGTCGTTAAGTGTTTCGAATTTTGATGAGATTCAAAATTTGAATAGCAATGGAATGACTTTTCCTAATTTAATATAAAAGATATTAATTTGCCGATGGTAATAGATTCAAATTTACTAGAAAATCATTTGATTCCCGAGGGAGTGAAAAACAACCCCTCTGACATATAATTAAAAATATTCCATTCCATCGGATTTAATAGATGACACCATCTTATGATTTTCTAGTAAATTTGAATCTATTACCATCGGCAAATTAATATCTTTCATAATAAATACATATAGTTAGTCGTAGTTATAGCTTCGTAGTAATTTTATTTAGCTCAACAGATTGAGGTCGGCTATCATGAAATGGTCGCTCTTCTTTTTAATACCTTGATTATAATTTAATTGTAAAATAATAATATTTAATATAACCAAGCCAGCAAAATTCTTATAAATTTAATATAATAATAAAATCATAACTAACTCAATAAAACTCTCCATTAGGATCATCAAAAATAAAATAAGCTGCAATTTGCAGTGTTTCATTTGTCTCCAAATATATAATAATTCGACATTATACCACATATACCTATAAAAATAATAAATATATTATAGGCTACATTATATATATATAGTACTAAATTTATTTATATGTATTTAATTATTTTTTTAATATGAAGTTGATGTTGCTTCAAATTATAAATCCAGAAGATTATTATAACACAAAAATAAATAAAAAATAGAGATTTTCCGGATTAAATATTTACCATTTGTCAAAATATATAAATAAATAAAATAAATAATTTTATGTTGACATTTTTCATACCTATTGAAATATGCAGATAAAAGAGAACATAGTCAAAGAATAATATTTGTTTTCAGATTTTTTCCTTTATTTATTGTTGTCCTTATCAAATTTTGTTCTACATTTATTGGAAGAACTCTCAAAACAATTAAATTCTTTAAATTAGATACTCTTTATCAATAAGTCCATTGTCGTGCGCTTTTATTTCAAGGTAATTTTAATCTCCAAAACGAGATGTATCATTGTCAAGTTTTTCAACAATATTTATCTCAACCAAAACATTCTGTAAAAAAACAGGCCAAGTTCGAAAAAGTAGTGATATCTAGTGTGTAGCCAAGCTAAATTCGCTAAGAATAATTAAGTTGAGAGTTCTACTATTTTCTCAACTTAATTATTCTTGGCGAATTTAACTTGGCTACACACTAGATTTCACTACGCTTTCGAACTTGGCCTGTTTTTTCACATAATTTTTTGGTTGAGATTTCTCTACTTTTTGTAAGCTATGAGGAAGCCCATCGGCCCAAAGGGCTAGAATTTTTATTTTTGACCCCCCCCCCCCATTTTGAGTGGTTAGTTTTTGCATTTCTAGCCTTCAGAGGGCACACAGAATATGTACACAAAATTTGGTTGAGTTTCGTCCAACGGGCTAGAATTTTAATTTTTGACGCTCCCCCCCCCCATTTTGAAGGGGTTGAAAGATATAAGGTTTGGATTTTTGGAATTTTCCTTTGTTTGTGTCCCAAATTCTACTTGCAGGCAAAATTTCATGATGCTGGAATGATTGGAAGTACCCTATAGGTTTTGATGACCTGTCAGTAAGTGAGTGAGTGGCAAAATTAGCTATTTTCTCTTAGCTAGGTCCATATCTCAGAATTTATTTAAGCTATATTATAGTATTGAAATTTGGTAGTTTCCTCAGGATACATAATTACCTGTGTATAATTTCAGCTCTATATCTCAAATGGATTCCGAGCTGCAGGGGGATCATAATTGGCTCGAAATGGTTCGTGTAAATAGCGTACAGCGTGTACTGCCAAGCTAATGCTCGAACTTGGCCAGCACTGTGTGCTGATATTTACTTCCAATTCTAATTTTTTCATTCATAAAACGACATTTTTTCCCTAAGATTTTGCTGCCATAGTACTTAACAAATTACTGATTGATTTTTTAATAATATAATCAAGAACATAATTGATATTATTATTAAGTTGATACAATTTTTGATGGCTGTATATGTATATAATTAGTACTGGAGAGGGATTCAGCCAATGGGTAGCCTCTGATGAATAAAACTCCCAATTATGGAAAACGCTTTCGGCTTTAATTCAATAATGCCATCTTAGGAACTGATGATGGCATTATTGAATTAAAAGCAGAAACGTTTTCCATAATTGGGAGTTTTTTATTCCAGTAGAGGCTACTCATTGGCTGAATCCTCTCCATTACTTAATTAAGGATATTATTATTATATTGCAATTTAGGATTAGATCAATTTAAAACCAATTTATATATAATAATATTTTTTTTTCAATTTTCTAAACCGCCTCTCCTCTTTAATGAAAATTATTGTTTTAAATCCAAAAAGGGGAATTAATTTAAGCGGATGAATTATCTTTTGAGAATACAAAGGAGGCGAGTATAAATTACTGAATAATCTCAATTCACCGTTTTGAATAGGTAATTAGCTCTTACCTTTAAGAAATGTAAAGAGTCTTTGGAGGTAATCGAACGTGACTTGACTTTTGTGTACGCTTCTCTAAAAAAAAACAGATCTTGAGTGAACCCTCTTCGTGCATTAAGATCCAGAGGAAATCTAATTCAAGAATAGTCATTAATTATGTCTATTAAGGACTAATTATCATCCAGATAAGAGGCGTCCAACTTTTTGACATCCTTGGGTCACATTTGAAGAAAACTAATTGTCACGGGCCGCAAATTATAACAAAATATACCTTTTATTAAATATGTGAATATATCAGTGGGGTGCGGCCCATGGATGCTGTGGATGCGGCCTATCCCTAAAATTTAAAAACATGAGTAGGTATTTTCATACCGTGTCATGAAAATCTAATGTTAAATTGATAAAATAACGAAAAATTCTATGAAGCCGTATTCGATGAAATTTGCGGAAAAAAGCAAAGAATAAAAAACAAAAACTAAAAAATAAAAACAGCACCCCCTGTTTGAAAAATCACTCCCCGCCTTTGCTAGTTGAATAACTTGTTTATTCAAACATTATCTAATTTAACGGTATATCACTCGCATCCATAATAAGTATTAATTAAAACAGGAATAGCAGGGAATTGGACAATAAATAATAAGCTGACGAGTTCTGATGTGGCTATCCACTTGACTTTACCATACAACCTGGCCCATAAAATTATTTAAAATGATCTAGGGGGGAGTTTTTTATACTTCTGGTGTCCCACTGATTATGTATACAAAATTTGATGAATTTGCTCAAACGGCAAAGATTTTTAATTTTTTACCCCCCTCCATCCTCCTTAATTTTGGGTCGATATGCACCAAAATCTAATCAGCTCTTAAACTCAAAGGACCAAAACTACATGTGAAATTTGGTTTTGAAATTCACACTAGTTTTTTGAGCTAGCTCGTCCACAAAAATTTGATAACGCACAGACAACCGGACGGACGGACAGACTAACAGATATTTTGACAAAACAATTATTATCTCGGAAAATATAATTTTTTCGATGTTTACTTATTAGAGCTTTTTTGTAGAGCGAAATGCCATGGTTTGGCTCAATTTTTCTAATTAAAATAAAGTAGTTTCAGCCGTTTTTGAGATATTTCGAAAACGCATGCACGATACCCTGTATGGTAAAGTAAAAAACAGAGTTTTTATTAAATGGGCCAGACGTTTCGTCGATTTATTTCGACTTCTTCAGTGGGCCATTTTATCACTCTTTGTGAAAAGATAATTCCACTATGCAACGAAACATATTTAATCTTTTTTATTATAACTACAATACATCATTGGCCTCAATTATTCAACAATCTTGAACCTTTTTTCTCCTTTCAACAATACAAAAATCAAAATTCTTGTAAAAATCCTTTATGTTGATTTTTTACTTTTAAACAGACAGCACTTGCAATTGAAACTCAATTGTCTTTTGACAAAGAGTGATAAAATGGCCCACTGAGAAGTAGAAATAAATCGACGAAACGTTCGCCCATTTGATAAAAACTCTGTTTTTTATTTATTGTTCAATTCCCTGCTATTTCTGTTTTAATTATCTAATTTATTTTCATGTACATATTATTTTATTCTTCCATCCAATTCAATAATTAATAAAAAAAAACTTGTCTTATGAAAAAAAAATATATTTTATTAAATACTTTTTTCGGGCTAACATCTTCAGGTTTAAAATCCTTTTTTTTCCTTTCTCCTTTCTTTGATCTTTCATAATCCTCATATAGTCAAAAGTATATCCTTCTTAAATTTCAAAAAAAAATTTCAAAAAGAAAGAAAAATAAATTTTCCTTTGAGAAAACATACAAAAAATTGTTCTTTAAATTAATGAAGGATATACTTTGACTTTAAAAGATTATATAAGTGGAAAAGAAAAAGTATTTTAGAACACTGAAGTTGTGATGAAGTTTGCCCAAACATGTATTTAAAATTTTTTATAAATAAGACATGTTTTTTTTTAATTATATGGGTTGAATGGAATAATAAAAAATGTGTATCACACAAAGATTTTAGCCATCAAGAATATTGAATTAAATTGATATAATCAGTAAATGTGATACAAGTGTAATGTTGTGTATATGTTATGTAGATTTTTATACAAAAGGGCTCCAAGGCATCGAAAATTTTATCATCAAAATCTTCTAAATAAATAAAATATTATATTTATTTTTTTATTTTGGTTAAAGGCAGGCTTTTTGTTGGATTTTTTCGTCCCTTTCTATACGCTCTTTTAATTTTCTTTCTATAGATGTTTTGATGATCAGATGCTACGATTTTTTAATAAAAAACGACCCTTTGAAACATTGATGGATCATTCATTATTTCAAAAACAAGTTCAATAGAGTAACGAATATTAAAGAATCTTAATTAAATGTCCAAAGTGCATCAAAAAGACAACACATACCATAATAATCAAAGTAAAAAAAAAGAATCATTGTGTGGCCAACCTTACTTTGATTATTATTAGGTATATCTTTATTGAAGGAGACAATAAGAGTAAGTCTTCTGCTGGAATTATAAATTTTATTTATAAAGATTTATATTAAAATAAAATTTATAATTCCAGCAGAAGACACATTCTTTTATTGTCTCCTTCAATATATAAAAATTCTGCTACCCTTAGCACAAAAACATTCAATTTAATATCTTTATTGTCTCCTTTTTTATATACCTGGCTGACCTTTTCTCAAAATGCAATCTTTTTTAATTGGTAGTAAAAAAATCAATGGCATTTTGACTAAATATATTTTAATACCAATTTTTTTTTTTTTTATTGTCGCCCCCTATTTTTATTTATTATGCTGTAAATTGATAGTAAAAAAATCAAGCCTTAATTTTAATATTTAAAGGTAGCTCAAAAACGTCAAACATTAAAAAAAAATAATAATCTTCAAAAATTTTGTGCGACCTTTAATAAATTATATTTTCAGGCGGTTATTTTTTTACATAGAGAAACAATTTCTGCACTTGAATAACTAATATTAGCATTGCACAAATTTACTGATTAATTATTTATATCGAAAAAGTAAATATATCTCTTTTTAAATATTTATATTTTCACAAAGAAAGGGTGAGAGTTTCTAAATTTATTTACTTTTTGAATGTTTCTTCAATTTTATTGAAATAAATAATTAAATTTTACTTTTATATTTATAGACGTATTAAGAAGTTGGAAAAGAGTATTTTTAAATTATTTTCATTGATGAATAATATAATTACTAACTTACTTTTGCAAAAGAAAATCTAATTAAAAACCAGTTAGAATTTATTATGGAATTGTTTCTATTCCAAGACAATTAAATATAGATCTCGGTTAGAACGTTAAATAATTGAATTACCTACTTCAATATTAAAAACGGATTGCGTGAATTTTTCAATAAATACCTTGAAGAACTTTTAAAATACAAAAAGTAGTATAACTTAGTGGAAATAATTTTATTAAAAATAAAATTCCTATATTAAAAAAAAATCTTTCATTAACAAATTAAAACAGTTTTTAGGTTTATTTAGTGACAAAAATTTCTTTCGTGAAAGTTAATAATCAACTTTTGAAATTTTGAAAACTAAATTTTTTCTATTTAATCAAGAAAGGTAAGATTGTTTTATTTATAATAAAAAATTAGAGGAAAAAGTTGAATTTTTATCAAAACCTCGGAAGGCTATGTTTGCAATTTGGGGATTAATGCAAACACACCTTTTTAGTTTTACTATAAAAACATATTAAAATGTCAAAAAATTATATTTTTTTAATAATTTTGCAATTTTTTATCTGTAAGATCTGGAACTAAGCCTAAAATTTAATCAGTTTCATACATTAGAAATACGAAAATTATAGCACAGGAACGAAGTCTTGTGCTGGTCGAGAATTTTTTCCTTAAAATAAATATAATTATTCTTAAGGGTAATATTTTTAGCCGCTCCCTTTTTGATCCTCGAACGTGACTATTTGACAATAGGAAAGGGCCTTTACAATGTACTTCCTGGACATAAATGTGAAATGAGTTTATATTATATATGTTTGGGTTAATAAATGTCAAATGGCTTTTAACACCATATGTCAATTGTAAATTCATTGGGGTTTTTCATTTTTGCGTGGGAACTTTCCAGAGACTAAATTTCTAAAAATGGGAGGACTCAATAATTTGAAGATACCCCCTTACGAATTTGGCCAATGGGAAGTTATTGGAAAATTTCCCACTCAACAAGCGAGCAGTCCGTCAGTAGACAGTCAGTGCTCAGTTGAAGCCCAGTTGGGCAGTGGTCAGTTGTCATTTGGAGTTGAGAGACTCAAGTTTTAAGCTCTCCAGCCATCAGCATGAAGAAATCTCTATTTATAAATAACTAATAAAAAAACCAATATTAAATAATACTCTTTTCTTTAAATACATCTCTCCTATTTCAATTACCATCAAATCAGCATCAAGACTGAAACAGGTTGAATCGCTTGGGCACGTTACCAAGACCTTTCTGCGGGGAACTTCTTCGACATAAATCTACAAATCGTCAACCTTTCTCTGGTCAAGAAGGGTTGCAACCAAAAATCTAAATGTTGTCGTAACACTCTCTACGACTTTTCATTTTTTTTTTAGTCATTGTGGGTATCTGAATCTAGACACACAGATAGAAAAAAAATCATGGTTGAACATTATTTTTCTCTAGATTCCAGACATTTTTCAATACAAAAAGAAAAACAAAATTCGAAAATTTTAGAAAGAATTGAATGCTAGGCTCGGCCGGAAGGCAGGCTAAGCCGAATAATTTCTTTTTTCCGTATCACAACATATTTTTTCACAAAGCAATTGATGACGTTGAAGATATAATTGTAAAATATTTATAAATTAATTATTTTAGAATTCTCTCTGTGTGTATTATGGAATACCATTCCTGTTAGCACGGAAACGAAACATCGTAGAAAGTTCGCTTTGATGTCAAAAAGTTTGTAATTCCAAAACAAAAAAGTATTTGATTTTGGGCATTCTAGCTCAAGATCTTAAAAATGAAAAATCAGAAAAAATGAAAGGGTATATGGAGAGATCTTGAACCTTTATAGTTAATTAAATAAAATTACTCTCAAGTTTCATTAATAAACTATAATATTCAAGCTTTTTGTTTATTACTAGTACAGTGAAACCCCTCAAGTCCGAACCCGGGAAATCCGAACGCGAAAAAGAGAAACTTATTTATTTATTTAGTCATAAAACAATTATGTATATATTCTACATTATAACCTTATTTTACATAATTAATTGAAAAATTAACAAAGAAGTACAGTTAGCATACCTAACAAAGTGTAAATGTGTCTACATACTTATATCATCCAGAATTGAAAAACGGTAAAAGTTGGTTAGTGAAATTCGTTAGGTAAAACAATGAAATGATAATAGAAACACACAAAATATCACTTTAACTTTCACTTGATATCAGTTATCTTTAATTGTCGAAGCTGCTTTCGGCTAATCCAAACAGCCTACAGCCCCAATTAGTTCGGATTTAAGGGGTTTCACTGTATACCCGATCTTGAAAAAGCTCTCTCCAGTTTGTTCATCATATTTTTGATTTTTAATTAAACTGAGTAAACGAAAGAGAGATGAAGTGTCCTTATCAATGCTCAATTTAAAAAAAAGAAACAGCTAGTATGTATTACAAGTGATTCATCTATAAAGTAAACAAATCCACCTCTTTTTGTTTACAAATTAATCGTTTAGCTGGAATCCCACAGTAATATACTAGCCGTTACTTTTACACTAGACCCAATATGCATCTAGCATTATAAAAAACTAATAAAAATGACCTACAGTAGATTCTAAAATTATACAAAGAATAAAAAATAAAATAAAAAGAATAGGATATCTAGAACTTATCTCGACAAATTGCCAGAGGGAGAAATTCAAGTTGATGAGATTCCTGAATGATGTTCTTTCTTTTTTTCCTATGTAACTATTTTTTTATTTTTTTTTTACTTTTTTCTTCTTTTACTATATAAATATATGGAATGAAAAAGTTCTATCCAGTTGATTTTTCTTTCTTTCCGTTTAAAATATTACATCCGAACGGGATAGGAGTTCTTTTTCCCAGGGAGAGAATAAGAATACTAACACCCGATGCTGTCCAAATGAAAGATGACTTCAAACATATCATAAGACAAATACTTTATCGATTTCCTTTCTTATTCAAATACGAGCTGTCCTTTAAAAATTTTCATAAAAGAAATCCAAAAAAAAAAATAAGAGAGAAATCAATAGAATTACCTCTTTAGAATGAATGCTTATTTATAAATCTGGAGTAGGATTTATGAAGATTTAGGATTTTAATATTGAATGTTGAATTGATTATTATCGATGGAAATATACTAGACTAAGATTAATAATTTTTTGTTTTTCAAAAGCATACAACTTATACTTAATGAAAGTTAGACACCAATTTGAAATTTATTTGCTATGTATACCCATCATGTGCCGTCAACAGAATTTGAAGAGCCTTATGCTTGGTATTAAATTTATTCTATCCTCCCTGGCGTTCATATATCACCTACAAATTGTATGTATGTTTATTTGTATTTTAAATCGGGTATTTCAGAATGTATTTTAAATAGCATTAAATTAAATAAAAGAAATAACGTTACTACAATTGCACAAAGAATAACATAAAAAATAATAATAATAAACTTTTTTTTGGCTTTTCGGCACTTCTAGCCATCAGCCAATTTACGATATTGATATTAAATTAAGACTTCTATGCTGGGATCAGATTTTCAGTCGGTTGCCTCGAGTCGGATTCGAACCCGGGTCCACTTGATTAGCATGCTGGTATGCCTCGGCTACCCCTCGGCTAACCCACGCCCAATAATTAACTTCAACAAGAGATATTTATTTAAAAATAGGCAAAATGAAATTCAAAAATAACACGAAAAGAAATAGCTATTGATATTTATATGTTATATTAAAATGAGACTCAAAATATTGTTCGGTGTATGTGACTTGACTAATAATTTTGATAGTTAAAACCAAGGGGTGAACCGCAACCTAATATCGTGTACACCTACTTCCACTTCCACTTTTATTTCCAATTAAAAGACAATAGATGAAGCGGCATTATCTAATGAATTCCAAAATAATTCCACATAATTCCCTCGGTTAAAACTATTTACCTACCTTATGAAAATGACTCACTATGTGAAATTAATAGTGACTAAAAGGGGTGGGGTGTGGAGATTAGAAAGATAAGAGCTTCGCCTGTGTGTTCTAGGTTATCCATTTGAATCAAACGCTCTGAATTGCGGGTTGCATCATTAGGCGTTAAATATTAAAACCTTGTGTTTTTGAAAATCAGTAAATTAAAAAACTAATAATTTTGATAGTTAAAACTATTTTTAATTATGATTATTACCATACAAATACGTACATTTGGTTGTTGGGTCATTCAATGCATGTTTTCTTTTCTTATCTGGTTGAAGTATTGTTTTTTTCAGATATACACTGATTGAAGACTTTCGGTGTCCTTTGAATTCACTTACAATAAAAATCACTAAATACGAAATCCGTCGTAAGGCCAGATCTCGAAAAAATAATTAAGAAAATTAAAATTATTCTTATTTGTTTGCGGCCCTTGGAAATTTGTAGGTCCGTGGTGGGATTTAGGTTGGCCAGGCCTGGTCTAGACCATGTACAGGTGCACGTGTTTTACCTGCCTAGTTACGGCAATTTGCATATGTAATATTTTGATCCGAAATCAAAATTTTTATTATTGTGAATTTTTTATAGGGACAAAAATAAAAAAATACTTTTTACTTCGAGGTGTGGGATATCACTGTAAAGACCGCATTAATTGCTTATTTTTGAGAAATTTTTGGTAAATCTAAACATACTTTAAGGTACTTTCATTTCAACCAAAATTTCATTTTTCTGAGATTTACTCTTTTATCACAGCCACCGACATACAAACATATTAATGTATTAATGATAGTTGCAATTATTGCTCTTATTGGATTCAGTGGACCAGGCAAATCCAAAGTTCAACAGCCTCCCAATTTCGACCATGAAATGATTCTATTCATATTGATTCTAGGGGAGAATAGTGTATAGTAACACGCCCTAGTTTTATAAGCTACGTCATACTAGGAAAAACTTTGATTGAACTAAAAGTTAACACGATTGAATATTTGCTCAACTAGCAAGCATATGATGAATTATTAAATCTATCATTAGTATTAAGGATTTTCTTAAATAAAAATCTTAAGAAAATATTAATACAAAAATTAAATGTAAAATAATAAAACCTCTATAGTCTTATTTTTTACAACCACCGTGGACTGCTTTCATCAACATCCAATTGCATATTTATACCAGTCCGTCTCCTAAAGAAAATCTCTATCAATTAATACAAAACTTTAACGAATATATCAACACAGATGCTATAGATTATAGAATCAGTCTAAATGTTGAAATTAACGATAGTAGCAGCTTTAAGAATTTTAAAGAATCTTGTCAACACCTCTGTTATAGATGAACCCTTTGACCTAAATAAAAACTCATCGGATTTAGTAGTTGTCAATCTTTAGATTCTTTAAAGAATCAGATTCACCCAGCAACTCTAGAATCTAAACCAACTACCACCATAAAGGGTCTTCCTAGATGTTAGTAGTAAATAATTTCTGAACGTTACCTTCGTTTTATTTCATCTTCGACATTTGTGAAGTGGGCACATGTACAATTTTAGCCATGGATAGTTATACGCTAGAACAACGCATTAAAGGACGATAAATTTCGTGTAATGGTGACTAAAATCGTGCGATTTAACTCTATTAGATTACTTCCTTTGGGATTTTTTGAAAAGTAAAGTCTATGTGAATAAGCCAACAACAATTGCACAAAACAAAATTCGGGTCGAAATTGATAAACTTGATGCTGAAATGTGTGAACGCGTCCTTCAAAATTTAGGTGTTCGTATGAGAAAAAAAAACCTCTAGTCTTGCTCGTGGTGGACATTTAAATGATGTTATTTTTCACATATAATTGTTAAGAGCCATAATTTTATAAAAATAAAAAACATCTAGACGCGACTTTTGAAAGACCCTATATATTCAGCTTCATTAGGGCTTTTTGATTGAGTCTTAAAAAACTCTTAATGACTAGGGAGTGATAAAACGGTATGGCAAAGGTAAATTAAGTGGAAAAATAAAGTCCTTTGAGAGTGAAATGATCAAATCTACAGAGACCACAGAAGTTCTTCGAATATCTGACTCTGAATATAGCACTTAAGATTTGACCATTTGGTTAAACAGCGTTTATGAAGCCAAGATCCAACTAAAGTTTTAGAGCTTAAGAGTAATTGAGATTTCACCAAGTTGATGTTGAATAGTATGAGTTACAAAATCAGTTTAAACTAAGGTAAAGAGAGTAGGGACTCTGTTGGAATGAACACATTGCTTCTGTGGCCAAATCTGCAGGAAGGAAACTTGGCTTCTTATTCAGGCCAGGAGATTTTTCACCCTTCTAGCAGATTCTCATCCTATATAAGGCCCACATACGTCTATGTCTTAAATACATTTCCCATATGTGGAAAGGTGCCTCCAAGCATTCTCTTGCCAATCGAGAAAGTAGCTATTAGACTATTATGCGAACCCTTAATGCCTCCCTCGACTCGCCTGTCTCCACCATTTAGCTTGATCACTTTCTTCTTTTCTTCGGCAATTCAAGGGTCTTTTAAGATATACATGTTCTTGAGGGGCAACTTTTAAAGTGAGCTTATCTGAATAAACTGCTTAATATGACTATAGATTATTATTATTACAGTTATGAATAACAATTCAAATATATTTTTAGCTATAAAATAGCCAGGTATCTCAAAAAAGAATTTTTTGGAGTTACCTAGTTCTTGCAATGGGGTAAAGAGGTAAATATTTTACTCAAAGATTGTTATCTTAATTTGTAAAATTTCGTGATCTAGTAATTTTAAATTTAAACATAATCAATTCCATCGGATTTAATAGATGACACCATCTTATGATTCATTATCATTGAGTATACAGTCCTAAGACTGGTTTGACGCAACCATCCGTCTCCACTCGACTCTGTCCCCCGCCAGCTGTTTGACCTCTCTAAATGTCTCGCATCCCATATTCCTAATTATATGGTTGAAATATTCTAATCTGGGCCTTCCACTTTTCTTTCCCCCCTCCCCCTCCAAGATATCCCTAAGCAGTCCTCCATGTCTCAGTGTATGCCCCATCATCTGACCTCTTCTCTTCTTCAGACTCTTCCACAAGGTTCTTCTTTCTCCGATTCTTCCAAGAACTTCTTCATTTGTAATTTTATCCATCCATTTGATATTCATCATTCTTCTGTAGCACCACATTTCGAAAGCCTCTAATCTCTTTCTCTCCGCTTTTCCAATTGTCCAGGTTTCACACCCGTACATGACTATGCTCCATACATATGTCTTCAATAGCATCTTTCTGTTTTCTAATCTGATTGAGGAGGAGCATATTAGTTTTTGTTTTGAATTAAACCCCATTTTTGCTTGGGCAATTCTTAATTTAATTTCGTTTTCGCTCCCCCCATCCCATGTTACTTAATTTACTTCCTAAGCAGCGGAATTCCTTAACTCCTTCTAGGTTTACTTGCTTAATTTTGATGCATTCCTGTCTCGTTTTTTGTACATACTAGGACCTTCGTTCTTATGATTTCCTAAGAAAATTTGAATCTATTACCATCGGCAAATTGAAATCTTTCACACTATTTTTAGATGTGTCTTTTCCAAAAAAGATCACGACAACTCAGAAAGAGTGACAAAGTACTAAGGAAAACTTATGGCTGTAAATGGGATAAAAATAAAGAATAATTAATCCTATATAAATTAAAAATAAAATAAATAAATAATTCTACGTCTAAGTAACAAGTAAACAGAAGAGTTTTTCAAACATCCAAAAGCAATTCTTTATTAATTGTAAACATCTCACTAAATCCATTCAAAAATTTAGAGTAAAGAACATAAAAGGAAAGTTTCTTCTTTCTTTCGAGTTATTTCCGGAGAGAATAATATAATAATACAAATAAGTAAAGTGCGAGATCCTATGTGCTTTCACCCAATACTTCAAAACTTATTAAAAATCGATCAACAACTTGAAGGGAATAAAAAAGAAAGTTATATTTCCATTGATAGATTTAAAAATATGACTAAAAGAACAAGATCAAATTGTTTAAAAGCTTTTCTGAATTGACGGAGTAGAGTTATTTAACATTAAGTTAAAATCACATAACAGGGTGATGCAGAAATACCTTTCATTGTTTAAGGTAAATAAAAATTTTCTATTTTAGAACCCTTTCCTTCATTTTTGCCATAAGTAGTAAAATAGGAAAATAGAAACGGCGAGTTGAGATGAACAGCTGATCAAGGTTTAATCAAATGTAGGAAATTTTTGTCAAATATTGAGAGGAAATAATATCTGAACTTATATATTTCTAACTTGAAATAATGATGTTAAATACATTTTATAATTTTTTTCATTAGTATATCATAGGATAATTGATATACTAACGAGAATTGTTTTGACCGCGCTTTTTTGAAAAAGAAATATATATCACGAGACTACTGCGGATGACGCTATTGGAGTCTGCGGATTCTTAAGTCTGGACCAATAGAGAAAAAGATGTGATCCATTTAGCTACAATCGAACGTCATTTCGCGAATAGCCCGTATGACATTCGGATGGATCACCAAATGAATTTGAAATTTAAGATGTTATATATTCAATCACCCAGTCCAGAGCGCTTGATCTATTAGCATGTATGTTAGATGCTTGCCATTAATTAATCGAATGTTTTCTACATTTGATTCAATCGCGAATCAAATATAGGAAATTTTTGTCAAATATTGAGTGAAAATAATATCATATCAATTATCCTTTGATATACCAATGAGAAAAATTATAAAATTTATTGATCAAGGTTTGTCCCTTGACAATGAAATTCGATAAAACGCCTTGAAAACATTTTTCTTAAGACTTCCATTGATTCAGATTTAAATTTTCTAAGTTTTAAAACAAGATAAAAAACTGCAAATTGAAGAAAAAAGTGAAAACTCTATCCAAAGCCTATTATAAACTTTGTGTAATTTTCGTAATTTTCTTTTCAATGAACGGTTAGTGCTATTTTAGAAATTTGAACCTTGACAGAGAGACGTATTTTTTTAATACAAACTCATGTGCGAAATTTCAGCTGATCAGGTCCATATTACCACCATTTTTTTATATAGTTCTATATATTTTTGACTAGAAGACGAAAATCAAATTAGTTCATCGTTGTGAAATTTTTTACACCGATACGAACTTTCTACGACCTCATTATTTATGGTGCTTATCAGAATCTAGACAGATTGACAGACACACTGAATAATTATATTTTAAATCGGATTTATGAATTATTTGACTATCAAAATTAGAAGTAGGTAATCTGATTATTTTTTCACACAATGTAAAAGAAATTTGAAATATTGTTTTTAAAAAGGGTAATATTTTTGTGGGGCCGAAAGTTTATTATTATTATTATTTTTTTTATTCAATTTAATTTTTTTTTTTAATTTGAAAGTTTATAATGGGAAATAAGGACATAGTTTTATGTGTGATTTTTTTATTTATCAACCAACGTTTCTTCGACTTTGCCGACTTCTTCAGGGCTTCTAAAATTAAAAGAACATTATTAATATCAAGTTGCAAGAGTACATTATAATTTCAAAACAAACATGTATCAATATTTTCCCTCCAAATAGTTACATCATACATTCGTCTAAAGTACATTATTTTCTTTTATTTCCGTTACCGTTGGAGACCACAGACACTTAAATTTCACAATGTATGATGTAATTATTTGGTGGGTAAAATATTGCTACATGATTGTTCTGAAATTATAATGTACTCTTGCAACTTGATATTAATAATGTTATTATAATTGTAGAAGCCCTGAAGAAGTCGGCAAAGTCGACGAAACGTTGGTTGATAAATAAAAAATTCACACATAAAAACTTCTCCTTATTTCCCATTTTAAAACTTTCAAATTAATACACCATATGGACGGAAATAATTATAATAATTAATTTTTTTTTATTGTTTTTGAAAATGTCCAACTAGGAGAAAACTTATTTTTAGGCATGATTTATTTTCTATTCGTCTGTGTCTGTCGATGTTTGATTTTCGTTTTATTTTTTTATTTATCATCTTCGGTGTTTCTGTATTATCAAAATGTAAAAATATATATGGTATTTATCTTAAGTTCTATGAGAATCTTCATTCACTGAGCATTAATAAAAAATTATCATTATAACTCTATTGGTTTTCAATACCCACGATTACTCAAGAACGGAAAGTCATAGAAAGTTCGCTCTTTTGCCAAAATTTTAGCATGTATTTTCAATGGAGAGAACCTAAAAGATTTTGGCCTCTCTAGCTTTAAAACAGGGGTGTCCAAGCTTTTGGCTTACACGGGCCGTATTTGATGAAAAAAGAAATTCTTGGGGCCGCATATAAAATATATCAATCCTATTGATATTTCTCAATAAAAATAATAGTTATAATGTAGAATAATGTAATCCAGGTGATGGTATTACATCCCCGAGAGGGTAAATGTAACTCTTCTGACATGTAAGAAAATCATGCATAACATTTAGTGATTATAATAATAATTATCTTGATTTTTATTCAAATTAGTTTTTATATTAAGATTTATTTTGCATTTACTCGTATACATTTTACAATGCTTGATTAGAATAAGTAGAGAAAGCAATCCTATATATATAAAACACATCTTAAAAGAGAATTTCTTTTAATACACGTATTTAGTTAGAGTTTATAATATAGGAATTAGAATAGATTTAATTTCATATTGCGAGAGGTTCGAAAACAAGCTTAGACTTGTTCGTAAACAAGTTCTGACCTGTTTGCTCGAATTGGAAAAAATCTTTCAATTCGATACTTCTAGTATTTCCCTTTTAACTATTAGGTGCCTGTACAATAACTAGTACTCTCTATTGCAGGGTCCAAAGTTCACTCACCATCATGACTCCATTCCCCCTTGAGCCAATGTGAACCCCGCCAGGCCAAAATCCACGTTTTCCAGCAAGATATCGCGAGTTAAGGACTCTCCAGTGATTCTGTGCGCACCCACGCGTCTTCCAGGTAAGATTTATTTCCATTCTTTTTTGCATTTTCTTTATTCTACCCATTCTTTATTTATTTCACTCTTAAAAAAATAAATTATCTCAATATTAATATTTCGATTTCTAATATAATATTAAGTTGGGACCCGCGTGCGCCAAACCGCAGCACGGAGGAACGGGTCGAATAAGTATAAATATAAGTACTATAATATTATACTTTTCAAATACTTAGATAAAATTAACATTTAATAAATCCTATTGTAAACCAGACTTAACCTTTTTAAGCTGCCACCCAAATTTGAAAAATATTATATGTCGAAACGTCGTTCATTTTGATGAGATTTTCTCTACAAAAATCTGCAATCTTGATGGTTTGAACGTGCGTGAACTCTTTTGATAACCAACTCAAATACTAAAGCAGGGGTGTCCAACCTCTTGGTTTACACTGGCTGCATTTGATGAAAAAACAAATGCTTCGGACCGCATATAAAATGTACAATTCTATAGATATTTCTCAATAAAAAGAATATTTATAATGTAGAATAATGTAATCCACCATGACAAAAGCGAAAATGTCATAGCACACTAGTCTATGAGTTCTTTTCCTTAAGAATTTTGTTTTTTAAATCATTTAGAATTTCAAAAGTTTTAATTACTGAAATAATAAATATTTTAGAAAATGTAAATATGAGATGAAGATTGGTTTTTAAAATATTCGAAAGTTCATTATTTTTTTACCTGAAAGCTGAGCTTATAACTTTGCTTTTAGTGAATTTTATTCTTGAAAATAGCATTAAGTACCTACCTACTATATATAAACGAGCTTTTAGTGCGTGCCTTCGGCACGCCCTCGAAGCTCGGCCCTCCGGGCTGAGTGTCCTGGCGGGCAGCGTCTCGGTCCAAAAATTGTATTCCTCTTAAAAAACCACACTCCAAATGTATACCCGTAAACTACCGAAAATACATCGTCTCTTAAAAGTTAATTAAATAATAGTGTTGTATTAAAAAATAAACAAATAATATATAAAATATAAATCAAATAAGATGTGAATAATTTCTTCTGTGTGCAAAGAAAAGCGAATTGAATATTAAATTTTTGAGTGGCGGGGCGGGGGGGGGGGGGGGGGGTGAGGAATAATTATCGATATATTTAATGTTTCTTAATTTAAAGTCTTTTAGAGTCTTTCATTTCAAAATTCGAGTGCAAATTAAAATTATATTTCAAATTTGCCTGGTTAATGAAAATCAATTGGAGCTGTCAGTTTAAAATCCGAACTGACAATTATATTTCAAATTTGCCTCGTTAATTAATATATATTCAATGTTTTTTAATTTAAAATCAATTGGTGTTTTTTCATTTCTTGAGTTGTTTGCCATAAAAGAATTTAGTCTTTTTGATTTTAAGTCGAGTCTTCCACGTTTTCAGTAGAGGTTGCCATTAATAGTCAAAACATCAAAAATGGAATGCAATAAGGTTATTCCTATAGTATTAGATGAGAATCGATCGTTATTTTTGATTTTAAGTCGATTCCTCCATGTCTTCAGCAATGGTTACCAATAATAATCGAAACGTCAAAAACGTAATGTAGAATTGTTATTCCTCAAGTAATAGATGAGAATCGATGGCTATTTTTGATTTTAAGTCGATTCCTCCATGTCTACAGGAATGGTTACAATAATAACCGAAACGTCAAAAATCCAATGTAGAATGGTTATTCCTCGACTATTAAATCAGAATTATTTTTAATTAATGTCAACATGAACTACAAATTGCAAGTGATATCGGATTAATAATAAAGGAACAAACATATTAATATTTCAAATGAATTTGGATAAATTTTAGCAACGATCCGTTGCAGTTTATTTTAAATAAAATTAATTAAATTTTGAAATTTTTATAAATAAACATAAGATTTGTAGCTGTGGTTGGATTATTTCTATAGAAATAGATTTAGTATTCGTTGACAATCTCTATGATTAAATTGAAAGTTTTTTGCCGAGAGTAGCAGAATTTTTATATATTGAAGGAGACAATAAAAGAGTGTGTCTCCTGTTGGAATTTCAGCAGAAGACACACTCTTTTATTGTCTCCTTCAATCTCTATGATTTTTTATATAAATTTTTTCGCTAGGGACTTTTATCGGTATTCGTCTTTTATATTTATTAATCAATAAAAAATTCCATAAATGCTTTTTCAATATACAGATTAGAAAAAATATACTTAATGAAAATAAAATATTTAAAATGTAATAAATAACAAGTACGTATATATAAAAGGGTGGAGATTAAAACGGCAAACCAAACTGTCGAATATAAACCTTAAAGTTACCCTGAGAGCGAGGTTGTAATAAATATCAATTGAAGTTCAATTTGGAAACTAAACGGGAGGGAATCCGAGAGAGAAGAGAGAATTTGAATGGACTCGGAAATTTACACGGATCACTGTGCTCTAAAGGCAGCATTCAGATAATTTAAACTCAAAAAGACATATAGATAAAGAGAGGAAAACTTGTGTATTTCTATTTTTTATGATAAAGATGCTAGATAAGTAATAAGTCATAATTAATTTTCGTTTTCTAAAAGTTAAGAAAGAGGAAGGAGTTTAGAATTATTTACTTGACTTTGAAACAAATTTTAGAGAATCTGAAAAACATAAAAATCATGTCAAGATTTGTACATGCCATATTATTTTCACTTAACCTCTTTGGTTTGCTTAAATACCACTGATATCCATTTCTAAAGTGACCAGCCTTCTACTACAACACAATTATTACCTACCTAGATCCAACCGAGTATTTGAATCTTTGAAAAACTATTAGATTAACTACCAATATTTCTAATTAAAAAGACTGATGATGGAGGTGAAACTATCGAAACTATAGTCTCTAACAAATAAATTATATATATATATACTAATATTGTATATACGGGTGTTCAAAAAATAGAGGTCAGGATTTAAAGCTGAATAATACAGCTCAAATCAATAAAAACATTCATATAAACATATGTCCGGAAATGCCTAGTTTCAGACATATAGCGATTTTAATATTTTATTTCTGCCATAGTACAACTCAATCATTTTTGTTATTTTTCAAATTTAACATTAGAATTTTTAAAAATATATTTTGGAATTTTCGCACCGAACTGATACAGCTTTGTGTGAGTGAGGGTAGGACTCAGAAATTAATTCTTGTGACTTAAACTCCACAGTCCCTGAGATGGAAATCGACCATCTTCCACAATGAATCAGCCTCTCCTATAAGAAAATTTTAAATTTCTCTATAGTTCCTCAGCGAGAACAATCTTTATTCGGCTAAAAATCGCTTGGACTTTAACATGCTTGAATTGGTAGATATACCAGGCAGGGACTTCAAATCTTCTATCAGCACCTTTTTTGGAAAAATCATTCATTTTAATTGCCCCTTGAAACTATGCAACAATTTTATTTCATTTCGAGAACCAATATACTTTTCAAAACAAAAAAATGTTTTTTTATAGAAATATTTAAAATAACGGATAATAATTTGAAAATTTAAAGATTCTTCTGAAGTTTTGAAGATCGCCTTAGATATTTATGAAAATACTCTAAATGTTTGAAATTTTAGGGATGCGCCGAATCCACAGCATCCATGGACCACACTCCACTGATATATATATGCCTACATAATTTATCAAACGTTTGGTATATAATTAGTACCTATATTATATCACAAGCTTGAAGAATATAAAAAAATATAAATTTATCTTAATCGTCAGTCAAAAAAATTACTTTCCATAAAATTATTTTATGTTGAAATGATTTATTGATTATTTTTCGTAATAAATGAATACAATTCTTTTATAAAATAATCTCAAAGCGTTTATAGGAAATCCAATTGTTTCGGGTGAAATTACCCCTTTATCAATGGAAATTTATGAACATAAATAATTGATTTGAATAAAAGATTTTAATTTATTTGAATTATTTTATTCGAAATTTCTTTTCATTATCCATGGGCTCTCTTTCTATCGATTTTCCAATAAATTCTACTAATCCGTCCCCAAAAGGAAATACTTTTAATTTATGTGTATTTTTACTCTGAAACTTTACAAAAATCTTTAATCCTTTTTTAATTGAAGAAAATAGAATAATTTGAAATTTAAAAAGTGGAAGCTAACCAACTTGTTTAGCTAATAAAATAAAATTTGGGACATGAATTCGAATTAATAATCTGCAACTATGTGCCAAGTTTCCACTTACCATCATATCAAAATGTTTCCTGACAAAAAAAGTTATCAAATCAATATTTGAAGCGTACCGAGTCATGAAAAAGTTTGAGATTTTTTCTCCAATTTTTCTGCAGACGACTTGGTTCATTGCCGAGAATCTCAAGTCAGGAAATCCTGGCTTATACAATTTATACACTTGTATTTATTATTCACACGAGAGAGCAAATTAAAGTCAATTTTGTACCTGAATCCGTGTCTAGTCGGATACACAAAGTCATAATTTTGAAGAATATAAGCCTCTCGGGGGAAATACAACACAAAAGGAGAAAAATTCTAAATGAAAATAAATAATAAGAAATCACATACATATTCATGCCATAGTATATAATAAACTATATATTTATGATCTAACGGACGGCCAGACAAAAAACATTCTATCGACTAATAGGGCTCCGTTTTACTTTTGGATGGAACCCTAAAAACAATAGCAATTCATCAAAAAATCAAATGCATTTGATTTGAAAAGTTATAGTTTGACCAGATTAGCAGAATTGATTCATAAAGAGAAATTAGTGAGGTTATCTTCTGCTTGGTGCAAATAAACATACCTATTTATAAATATATATATATATACAGTGCAGTAGTGGAGGGTTTACGGCGGTATACAGCGTATACTCTGTGGTTTGATCTGAGCAAATAATGTATATCCTATGGTAGGTTGTACATTTTATTTTAAATTACAGTTTCGCCATTTATTAAAAACAACACCCCCTTTCCAATTTATAGCGTATACCGAGGGGTGAACCGCGATTGGAATTAGGTGTAGTACAGGTCTTTGGAATTATGTGAAATTATTTTAGAATTTTAATATTTAAAGTACTGAAATTTTTTGGAAATATTTGGAAATGAAAGCGAAAGTGGAAGTAGGTGTACACGATACTAGGTCGCGGTTCACCCCTCGGCGTATACTCTCTGATTTTACGGTCCATATTGCGTATACCTTCTGCACTATATATGAGACATTCCACCCCAAATCGGACGGTTTGAAAAATTTTAATTTTTGGTTTCCTTCATTTTTTGACATTTTTTAGTACTCATCAAAAAACTCTTTCTGATAAATTTTGAAATTTTTTTGATTACCGGTTTAAAAGATATCAAATTTCGGTTTTTTTCATAAATGGTCCAAATCGAAAATCGAAAAAAATAAAAATTATCATAGGACCACTATCAACCCGGTCTTAAAATTTGTAGAATGAATAAAGTGTAAAATAAAAAATTATCAAAAAAATCGAAGAGTAGGTACATATAGTTTCAAAAACAAAAAATTTTGAATTTGGACCATTTTTGAAGAAGTTATGAGCGACAAACCAAAATTCCCTATCTTTTAAACCGGTGATCAAAAAAATTCAAAATATACCAGGTTACTTATTTAGATGGGTTCTAAAAAATGTCAAAAAATGAAGGAAATCAAAAATTAAAATTATTCAAACCGTTCGATTTGGCGTGGAATGGCCCATATATACTATATATTTATATGTTAACGTTAGATGAACGCTATCTAATGCTAACATATAAACATTCTAAATAAAATTTATTATTTAATATCTCAACAAAATTCATCTGTTTCGATTCCCCAAAGAATCAGACAGATGGGCATTGTAGTAAATTTATATATATATATATATTTAATTTATTTAAAGAAAAGCTTGTTTTAATTTTAATTTATTTGTTTCCTAGTTAAATGCATTTTATATTTTTCACTATCTTAAATGTATATAGCTGCCCATGCCACAAACCTTTTAGGACCATACATATTATCTTTACGTTATAGGATACATCTTAATTTAGATATATAAATATATATTAAATAAATCATAGACTTTTTTCCTCTTTACTTCTAGGGAAAACTTTCCAACTCTTAATTTAATAATGCCCTGTTTAATATTTCCCTATTTAAAGACCACACAGATCATAAAAACCATGGTTACTTATTTAGAAAGCAGATTTTATGCTTGTCTAAAAACTATAAACCGCTGGGTTTATTGGATGTTATGCTCAAAACTTAAAAAGAGAAGTTTTGTGTGTTTTCTTTATAAGCCCACAAATAATAGATCGATGCTAATACAAGTCACTATCGATATAAATCGTAACTTCTTGCTTAATCTATTGTAAATAATTCCTCCTCATTCAAATTCAATTATAGCAACGCAGCAAGTTGTTTCGAAATCAAATGCAAGGAATTGAAATAGGAAAGATTCAATCAGTTTTTAGACGAAGCCCTTCTGGATAGGAGAATATGGAAATTCAATTGTTTTTTGATAGGAACCTTATAAAAAATATGTTATGTATTACTTTTAATGACTTATTTTTTAACTAAATATATTATTATTACTATTTTGTCTCGTATACTTGTGCCTATTTCGCCAGTTCATCATATATGGAATTTTTAATTAATATTTGAATGTTATTGAAGTGGATTTTGATGAGGCAGTCCATAGTTCAAAAAAGAGAGATAATTCTATTTTTTTTATTCAAAACCGACGTTTCGGAGGTTTATTCTCTCCTTCTTCAGGTTTTTGAAAGGTCAGTGAAGGAAATCCAATGTGATATTGGATTTCCTTCACTCTTTATCTCTTTTTTGAACTTTGGACTACCTCATGAAAATCCACTTCGTCCTATCAGTCCGTCTCCAAAAACTACTTCAATTTTATTTTAATGTTAGTTTAGGGCCGGATTATAGTCGGTCAAATTTTTGCTGTGACCAAGGTTTGAACTCGGGCCTCCATTTTAGCAAGCTGAAGTAGCCTAGCAGACTTGTGTATAGCCGATCTCTTCAATTAATTTTAATCCATCTTTTTGGATTTTGAGCTCAGTTCAATTTATTTTATAAAACCTTATAAAATTACAAAAGGATTAAAAATCTGGAGTAACACGTTTTTGTACACCAGTGCCTCTTCATATATTTATCAAATTATTCTTTCCAATCTACGGAACATATTTATATGATTTAGTACAAATATTATTTTGATAATATATGTCAAGAGGTTTCGAGATCTTAAAGATTCCCATGAAGGATCTAGAGCTAAGGTGTAGGATCATGTTCCGCTGCCTTAGTTCAAGCCCCAGTCACTTCAAAAATTTAATCGGCTACACACACATAAAAACACATAAGTAAAAAATATCACCCCACATAAAATCTGTTTAAATGATCACTAGTATCGAGGCCGAAAAATGTTTTATTTAAATCCAAAAAAGTCTTTTATTTTTTACCTTTGATAATCACTTTCTGGTTAGACTTTTTATTATAATGATATTGATAAAAGAAGAAGTTGCACCAAAAAGGTAAAACATCTGTAGTCCGCGATGGACCCTTGTATCGTGAAAATAAAAAGAGATTTAGGGATTGGGTCGGAGTTGAAGGTATCTGTGGATGCGGGTCTTGAAAGATTGAAGGTTATATGTTGCTGGGAAGACGGTCGGAGGAAGAGAGTTCCAGTGTCTAGATGTCATAGGGATAAACGAATTGGGGAATGCGTAGGGGTGTTGAGTCTTAGAAAATTTTCTATTTTGCACAAATGAAGGCTTTGGAGGGATTATTGATTTTATCTCGTCAGAACAAAAGCCATGGTAATATCTATAAAAAAGGGAAAAAAGGGAAAGGGCTGTTTGAATAATATTTAAAAAAATCGTGATTAAGAGGTTTTAAACAAAATAATGATGCATTGGTCCCTTGATTAATTAGACTTCAAACTCTCATTGATATCTTATATAACTTTAGTAAATCAAACTATCATTTACTCTCTTGCGAAAAATCATTGAATTTTTTAACCATATTTTCAAGACCCGCATCCAAAGATACCATCAACTCCGACCCAATCGCTGAAATTTCTTCTTCTTTTCTCGATACAAGTGTCCACTCCGGACTACAGAGCTTGTACCTTTTTGATTGTATCAAAATTATTACTAAAAAAAACTTGTAATTGAATTGGAGGGAAAGTAAAACTTTTCCAAGATTCAATACCTATGTTAAATTCAAAGTTTTTGCCGAAAGTAGCAGAATTTTTATATATTGAAGGAGACAATAAAAGAGTGTGTATTCTGCTGGAATTATAAATTTTATTTATTTATAACGACACTATAGTTTCGAGGGCTTTGCCCTCTTCATCAGTCTATTACAATGGATTCACAGGAATTAATTTATGAATGAAAGGTTAAAATCTTTCATGTGGTTAGGTTAAGAAAATATACAGTGTGGGCAAGTTAAGAATTGAAATTTATACTTGTTTTATTATTTTGGCTGTAGGTGGCGTTCGTGAAGTTTATATTTTAGCGGCTATTTTTAAAATAAAGCTTTCGGGAATTTCTATTTTCCGATTTAAGAATTTTTTTGGTGAATTATTGTATGATTTTAAAATTTCTAACGATTCGAAAATACTAATTTTTAAGGGATCTAATTCTGATCTAATTAATTGAACGCCACCTACAGCCAAAATAATAAAACAAGTATAAATTTCAATTCTTAACTTGCCCACACTGTATACATGGTGGCGCAGATGGATCGGGTGGTTTTAAAATACTTGTCAAACTGTGTCGGGTGGTTTTAAAACACTTGTCAAACTGTCAATTCTAAAGGTATTGGATTGAAATAAAGTGCAAAACGTGTAGCCACAATGGAAGTTTATTAACAAAAAATTAGTAAATTTAGTTTTTAAAACAACTGCACATACCGCTAGGATATCAATGCAAGCTGTACGCGCTTTTTGTTCCCTGGCCGTTTGATTTCCCGTAATGGAGATCTCCATTGGCCCCCTCGCTCACCGGACCTCACGGTATGTGACTTCTTCTTATGGGGCTATTTAAAAGCAAGGGTGTACATGAACAAACCCCGGACCATTCAGGAGTTGAAGGCAGCAATTCACAACGAAATCACATTAATTCCTGGTGATGTGCTTGAGCGGGCAATGCGGAACGTTAAGGACCGACTCCAAGAATGCGTCGCTCAAGAAGGAGGGCATTTGATGGATGTAATTTTTAAAAACTAACTTTACTAATTTTTTGTTAATAAACTTCCATTGTAACTACACGTTTTGCACTTTATTTCAATCCAATATATTAAAATTGACAGTTTGACAAGTATTTTAAAACCACCCGACACAGTTTGACAAGTATTTTAAAACCACCCGATCCATCTGCGCCACCCTGTATTTTCTTAACCTAACCACATGAAAGATTTTAACCTTTCATTCATAAATTTATTCCTGTGAATCCATTGTAATAGACTGATGAAGAGGGCAAAGCCCTCGAAACTATAGTCTCGTTATATATAAATAAAATTTATATAATTCCAGCAGAAGACACACTCTTTTATTGTCTCCTTCAATACCTATGTTCTACAAATTTCGGAGACGGGGAAGAGAATTTAGCAGTTAGGATCAGACCACCACTGAATAAAAAATTTAAATAAATATCATAAACTATACAATATTTATTTCTTCAAACACTTGTTTATTTTTTTTATGCTTTTTCTAATGTAAAAAGTGAAATCGATTAGATTCTCCATTTTCCAATCATATGCTCTGAACCTAAAACGTTTAAAATCTAATCTGTTCTTAGATTTGGAAAAACAGATATTTTTGTGACAGAACGAGATTTCTATGACCTTTTTATGAGTTATCGTGGGTATCTGAATCTACACACAAATACATATCGTCGCTGATCTTACAAAACCTCGTAAGTCCGAATTGTGGTTAAATACGTATTATAGCGACCAACTTTTCACTGCGCATCTGTCTATTGAAACGTTATTATTCTATTCCAATTTAATTTCGCGCTACGGACAAATAATAAATATTGCACTGTATTTGTTTATAATTGTGTTTAAAATGTTTTTTCTTGTTTTCTGGCAAACAATGAATTTAGGACTTTGGTGGTTTTGTAAGATCAGCGACGAAATATGGTATATGTGTATATACACACAAACGCACATACAGAGAGACAGAGAAATCTCACGTTTGAAAATAATTTTCAGAAATTTCTGATATTATTAATAGGAAAAAGAGAAAAAATGGAAATTAATATTCAAAAAACTTCAAAAATAATTTGTTCTCCAAAGCCTAAATCAACTTCAAAACAATAGAAATTTAATTCGAAAACAATATCATATAACAAACCAAAATCATAATCAACCTAAATAAGTAAAAAACTTTTTACTTCGTTTATTCGAATCAAATTGCTATACTATCTCTCTTTTTTTACTTTTTTATTATGCTTTCTAACGATGTAAAATTGAACAAATTGGATGCCGCCCACTCGGAGGATCTGACTGGAGATAATTGATCGCCAAGTTCTTTAATAATCCAAAGAGCGCTCGTATCTGATTCAGACCGAAAAGACAGACACGAGAAGAAAAGAAAATGAGGTGAAAAAAACGCATGATAATCCTCCTGTTACTTCTTTCACATGCCAAAAGGGTAGATTAGATAGGTAAGCTCAAAAGTCATTAAAGATAGTGTCAACTTAATCGAATTTGACTTTGCATTATCAATAGAGCGTCTATGCATAAAATTTAAAATTTTTATATTGTTAGATAATTTTTACTGGCTCGCCATAAAAATGTTAGAAACGAGAAAATATAATTCTCTCTGAATAATTCAAAAGAAATTCCCTAAATGTTACTCTTAGATTGAAAAGATTTAGTTTGCCGAGAGTATGGTAGAAGAGTTCATATTTCATAAGAAGAAAGTAAAAGAAAAAAAATGACATTTCTAATTTGCCCTTTTTTCCCATTGTTTGCTTATACTTCATGCATGAACATTAGGGTGGTGATTCAAAATAAATTTAAAAAAATATCCCCCAAGTTCCAAGTCTCTATCTCAATTTTAACCTGTGCCTCACAGGGATGCAAGTTTCCCATCTAAATAACATGGGGTTTTTGCCATTGAACGATCAATTTTTTATTCCGGCCAAAGTAGGTAATAATTCAAAAAATTTCAAACTCTCTAGACTTTATCCTTATAATAGTAACTATTCTTCAGAATTTTTACAGATTTTTAGATATTATAATTTTGGAGTTAGAGTAAAATAAAATACTGCTATATTTTAGTGTTAGTAAGTTATAGACTCCAAAATTATAATAGCTACAAATCTGTAAAAATTCTGAAGGATAACTACTATTCATAAGGATAATGTCTAAAGAGTTTCATTGCCCGAAAAAAATTGATTGTTCAATGGCAAAAACCCCAAGTTATTTAGATGGGAAACTTGCATCGCTGTTTGGCACAGGTTAAAATTGAGATAGAGACTTGAAACATGGGGATATTTTTTTTATTTAATTCAAGCCAATGAGCCTCTGTCAAAATTCGAAAACACCCCAAATAAGGACCATCCTAATGTACATATATAAAAGATCAATTTGCTTCACACCCATGTGCATTCGCCAATTCGTATATCCCTATGACTTCTAGAGACTAGAACCCATTCCTAGCTACATATAACCTTCAGTCTTTCAAGAGCCGCATCCACACATACCTGAAACTCAGGTCCAATCTCTTCTTAAGTACATGATATAAGAGTCCACAGCGGTTGTACCTTTTTGTTGCAACTTCTTATTGTATCAATATCATTATAATAAAAATAAAATATAAATGGTATTCGTTTATTGAGTAACCATCTTACTATTAGATACAATAAAATGAATTTACCTACACCCATTAGGTTATTTGTACCATATTCATTTTCACTGGTAATCTATCTCATCGTTTGAGGTTGCAAATGATTAATAATGGTTCTGATCCAGAAGCTATATGTATAATTTGTTCATTTTCCTTTACGTGTGAAGTACGTACCATCAGATAAAAATTAATATAGCCGGTTAATATGGAATTTAATAGCACCGCAGGCCTGAACGAGCTTTAAAGAGACAACTGGGCTTAAACAAGTGTGTGTGGAACGGGAGGGTAATAAAGGGGTGCGGGAGCGACATAAGCCCAAAAACCACTCTTCAGACTAAAGTAAAAGATGGCTGTCCTCTAAGAAAGTTTTAATTTATTTTTTGTTTTAAAACAAAAGTATATTATTTTTCGAAAAGAAAAACAAAAGAGTGAAGAGTTGAAATTATATATGTATATATAAACTTGTTTTATTATTTTTTGGCAGGGGAGGGATGAAATGAAAATATCCCTTTGTGGGAATTTCTTGACTTTATTATACATTTGTGTTAAGATATTATAAGTCATATTCAATGATTTTTCCTGTCCTATGATTGAATTCATAATTCAACACACATAAAAAGAAAATTCAACTCGCTACGTTCGGCAAACTTAACTTCCTGGACGGCCGTATTAAATTGACAATTTTTGTTTTTGTTTGGAAATGTCTGAAACGTCGATTTCTTTTGTTTATCGCTGTCTGTGTCAGGGCTGCGGAGTCAGAAGAAAAACTCTCGACTCAGACTCCTGATTAAATTGCTCGACAAAAATTAAGCAAACATTTTTCCCCATATGCCTAACAATGGATTCCAGTAGAGTTTTATATACACTGATTATCATGCAATTTTGCTATTTTCTACAACACGTCAGAAAATTTTGAGATATTATTGGTCAAAATGACGAAAAATGCCATTTTGACCTATTTTGATCCCATTAAATATTTTAAATCAAAATATTTTGTTGACGTAATAGAAAACAGCTTCCTCTTTCTTTGATTTTCAAATTACCACTTGTTTTTAGCTCAATTAGATCTCGAGTTATAACTAAATAAGCTGACGTGCTCTGATGTGGCCATCCACTTGACTTTACCATACAACCTGGCCCCTAAAATTACTTATAATCATGTAGGGGGGTTAGTTTTTGCATTTTTATACTTCTGGGGTCCCACTGATTATGCACACAAAATTTGGTTGAGTTTGGTAAATGGCCAAGATTTTCATTTTTTGACTCTACAACCCCCCCCCCCCCCCCCCATTTTGGGATGTTAGTTTTTGTATTTTTAGACTTCTGGGGATTCTGGTGTGTACACAATTTGGTTGAGTTTACTCAAACGGACTAGATTTTTAATTTTTAACCCCCCTCCACCCCCCTTAATTTTGAGTC
The DNA here is from genome assembly GCA_024734495.1 of Forficula auricularia. Classification (NCBI taxonomy): domain Eukaryota; kingdom Metazoa; phylum Arthropoda; class Insecta; order Dermaptera; family Forficulidae; genus Forficula; species Forficula auricularia. The sequence goes on from JALMQS010000409.1 coordinate 59,040, forward strand.
GATATGCACCAACATCTAATCAGCTCTTAATCTCAATGGACCAAAACTACGTGTGAAATTTGGTTTCGATATTCACACTAGTTTTTGAGCTAGCTCGTCCACAAAAATTTGGTAACGCACAGACTAACTAACAGACAGACTAACAGATATTTTGACAACACAATTATTATCTCAAAAAATATAATTTTTTCGGTGTTCACTTATTAGAGCTTTTTGTAGAGCGAAATGCCATGGCTTAGCTCAATCTTTTTAATCAAAATAGTTTCAGCCGTTTTTGAGATATTTCGAAAAAAAGGAAAAAAAAACACTTTTTTTCATGCACGATTACAATACTTGACCATATCCTGTATGGTAAAGTAAAAATTAAGACCTTATGATTTTATTTATGTTCATTATCATTTATAAACACGTGGTTTTAGGTTTTTAGTTATAACTCGAGTTTTAATGGAGCTAAAAACAATTGGTAATTTGAAAATCAAAGAGAACGCTGTTCTCTATTAAGTCAACAGAATATTTCGATTTCAAATATTACTGTTTAATATCCAATGGGACTCGAAAATAGATCAAAATATCCCCTTTCGTCATTTTGACCGATAATATCTCAAAACTCTGACCTGTTGTAAAAAATCGCATAATTGCATGATAATCAACGTATAAAACTCTACTGGAATCCATTGTTAGTTTTACGGGGATAAATTTTTGTTGAACAATGTAATTTTAGTAGGCTCACTGCAAAATTAAATACTAAGTCATTTTACGAGGTAGGGGATGCAGAGGCGCTCATAGGAGGCGTATCCTACTCTGAGGAGCTAATGAAACTATATATATTTCCTATCTACAATATACCGGGTGAGTTTTTTATCTTGAGACAGTCTTATGACTCGAAAACAGTCTATTATCTGAAAAAAAGGTTCAAACAAAAGTTTATTTATATCAAGGGGAAACTAAACTATGCTATTGTTTATCGACCTAGAACAAGCTTTCAAGAATATTTCAAGGTCATCTTCTGTTTTTTAAATGAAACCCTATATTTTTCTATACGTCTACTTAATCTACAAAAAAATTGAACAACTTTCATTAGAACTATTTTTTTATACGACATCAAATAAACAAAATACATGAATCAATTAAATCTCAAAAAAATCTTAATAATTATTTTTAACAATTATTTCACTTAATTATCAAATAATAATTATCAAATAATTAATAATTAAAAAAATAATAATAATAATGATATTTTTACACAGTCCATATAGTCGTTTCACAATGATTTTGAATTTGTAGTATTTGTGCTCAAACAATATCTCTGAAACTGTTAGCTTAAATCGTATTCTAGTAAATCAAATGTAAACATTTATATTTTGATTTTGTAATTCATTAAATCAACATTATCATCCCCTCATGAATGAAGCAGCAAAGTTCCATTTATAAGTAGGTACATCTATTTATATTTGGTATGTATATGTTTATTTGCATCAAGCAGAGGACAACCTCATTGATTTCTCTTTATGAATCAACAAATCTGCTAATCTCGGCAAAATAAAATATTTTAAAGTGACAACGTAGGTTCTCATTCTAGTGAAAATGAGGTTTGAATAGCAGAGCAAGAAATTGAGTGGACGTAAGATCCTGAGCGGGAGATTAATCACTTTCTTAATAGGGTCGCAAACCATTTACCTTTTAAATAATCATGAACGATAATCTTTCAAAAAATTTGCGGTAAGTTATTCATATTATGAAAATAAAAGAGTGACAGCAGCGACACAAAAAATCTGTCCATGAATTTTTTAATATGTTCTACTCAGTAATAGCTTTCAAAAAATATTTAATTAAATCTGTCATCTAGTTTCCGAGTAATAAATCATAAAAGTTGGATCTTTTGACCATGTGGTTAATTGGGAGAGGTATAAAATTTAATAAATAATAAATCTAAAATACAAAAAAAAAAAAAATGAAGTTAAAATAAAAATTTATACTGTTTAAATTGTGTAAATCAAAAACAAAGTTATCTTGCAGTTTCACATGTTAAAATGATGTATAATTTAAAATACTTTTAAATTTATACAATTTGATAACGGAAACCGGTAATATATTAGCGAGCACCCCTAACTGTATCGTTCAAATTACTCGTGATTTTTATTAATTTTTGAATAATGAAAATCAAAATAATAAATTATTATATAAGCTAAAAAATACTTTGACAGAAATAAGAAATAAATAGATATAAAAGGTAAAAACATTCAATGATTAAGTGGGTATGATAGTTGCCTACCGTACATGACGTACCTCCCTGTTACAAATCTAACCAGCATCATTTAAAGATTTTATTCTTTCAAAAAATTTTTATTTTTGATCGAAACAAACATTAGTAGGTATTATTTATTTAAAATAAATTGGGTGAAATATTGAAAAACTTATCAAATGTTTGCAAATTTTATAGATTTAGCAATTTATTGACATAGAACGTAACTTTTGGGGCGGGTAGGGCAAAACTTCCCTGACCAAAATTATTATTACTCCGACCTAATTATTTGATTTTTTTTTCTTTTTCACGCACTCTTAAAAATTTCTTATATAATTTTGCTATAAAAAAATGGGAAACCCGACCTCAAAATTTAAAAAAAAATAATATTACATACCAGTATTGTAATTTTCCAGCATATTTTTTGGTAATAACTATCTAACTAATACAAAAAGTAAAGTTACAATTTATTTTTTTATTTTTGCAATGAGTTAATGTGATTTTAACAATAAAATATAGTATTTTTTTTACTATACGCAATCTTGTAAATTTCCTATATATTTGTATTGTAAACATATAGAAAATGTTTTAACAGTTTAGATAGGTACGGTAAAAGAAACAAAATGCGCTACTTTTGCTTTGATTAAACCATGGGTTTTCAAACTTTTCCGATCGAAGCGCCTTTTTTTAATTACAATTTTTCCATGTCTCTCTATCCTAAGTAAAAATGCATAGTATATCATAAACGAATAGCCTATTTGGTCTCTCAAATATTCTTGTATTAGAATCGATAAAAATATCTTGGAAATTAATCATTTATTTTTCTATGAAAATCAAAAATTCAGTCCACAGGGGGGAAAAAGCTAAAATTTGGTGAATTTTAAGATATCTGCGTACCAATTTTCAGCTCATTAATTAAAACCTTTCAAGACTGGCATTTTGTACTCTAAGGAAACGTATTTAGGTAAAAAGATCAAATTTGTTGAATTGTAAGATATTTATGTACCAATTTTCAGCTCATTAACTAAATCCTTTCAAGATTGGCGTTTTGTACTCTCAGGAAATGTTTTCAGATAAAAATCTAAAATTTGGTGCATTTTAAGATATTTGCGTCCCAATTATCAGCTCATTAACTAAAACGTTTCAAGTTGGCATTTTGTACTCTCAGGAAACGTTTTCAGATAAAAAGCTAAAATATAATTCAGTTGCCAAATACAAGATATTCAATTACAAATTAATGTTGTGATTGGATTACAATTTACAAACCACAAAAACTGGATTGCCTATTTCAAAGGCTTTAATTACATAATACAATTTGCGGTTGTAGCCTGTATATAGCTTCAATTAATAATTTAATTTATAAATTACAATTGACTTGTCACCTCTATAGGACACGACATATTGTTTGTTGTGTATTTTCTGGATAGATAAATAAATAAATAAATAAATAAATAATTGTATCTTGTATTTTGATTATAGCAAATGAAAATAATCTACATCTTATTTATCGATATTTATTTTTTATGTAATTGATATATTTTCATCAGAGAAAATAAATAAATTCGAAATATTCGAGTAAACATTTTTTTGCAAGCTAAGTCGCCAACAGGTCTCAACTTGTCCATGCCTGTCTCGACTAGTTTGACGTCTCGAGTTTTCATCATTAAAAAAATCTATTAAATATTTGTAATAGGAAATAAGCAAAACGGGCAATTCTAGAGGAATTGAGTACTGATACCATCTAATGGTTGACTTCTTGACCGAATTGGCTTTATTTATATTATTAAAAAACAAAAATTTCCTTCGATGTCTTCTTTTAATTATTACGCGTGTTTACAGTTTATTTGCTAATAAAGTTAGAAAGAGAGAGAGAGAGAAGGCCTATATCGACTTCTCTTTCCCTCTATGATTGGGATTTTATATGAATATAAAATTCTTAAGTTTTAGAGAGATCAACTTCGATATTTGTTTTGATATAAAGCGAAAAAATTTAACAAAGGAATTATTATTTAACGGGTTATAGTGGTGTTTCACAAAGAGGTTGGGACAAAGAGGACTTTGTGAAACACCACTATAACCCGTTAAATAATAATTCCTTTGTTTAATATGTTTCACTATAAACCAACACCGCTTTCCCTAAACTTTAACGAAAAAATTTAGCTTTGACACATTTGAAAAAATATGAAATGTATACAAAGAATGAAAGAACATTTCGTGGTAGAAAGCTGAAGCTTGTGAAATAGGTGCGGATTATTAATACAAACATGCGAACCTAATTTTTGCTCATTAATTAAAACCCTTCAATAACTATGAGATAATTCGATTTTTACTGATTTTCGGCACAAGCTCAAAATCAATATTTTCCTCCACGTTACAAATAACACGATAATCAGAAGAAAATTTTTTCTAGTGAATCTAATATCAAAATCTGTTAAGGGTACCGAACAATATTTCTATTTTTAACCGACTTCAAAAAAGGAGGAGGTTCTCTATTCGACTGAATTTTTTTTTGTGCCTATGTTACCTCATATCTCCGCCAATTGTCAACCGATTTTGAATTTTTTTTTGCATTGGGTCCAGTCTAGCTTCCGATTGGTCCCATTTTTTTCGTTTTTTTTCACAGGTATTAGATCTTTTTTATTAGGTTTGTTTAGACCTAACCTCTTTGTTTATGAACCGATTTCGATGGTTCTTTTTTTATCGAAAGGGGTGTCTTAGGGATGGTGTCATATTAATTTGGTCAAGTTCTGATGATATGATCACTATTAATAACATCACTAAAAAGAGAAAAATAAAAATAATTTTTAAGAAAAAAATAAAAACCGACTTCAAAAAATTAAATGCAACAAATAAAATACACTAAAAGGTATAAAATAATTATTATCTTATTTAGTTACAACTAAACGACGAAATATTAACATGAAATTACTTTTTGAAGTCGGTGCAAAACATATACCTTTTATGAATCGCACTCGACGGATCTTACTTAGTACGTTTGGCGGGTACGCTCGCTTTATAGGTATAGTTTGTTTGGTACTGACTTCAAAAAGTAATTTCATGTTAATATTTCGTCGTTTAGTTGTAACTAAATAAGATAATAATTATTTTATACCTTTTAGTGTATTTTATTTGTTGCATTTAATTTTTTTGAAGTCGGTTTTTATTTTTTTCTTAAAATATATTTTTTCAATAAAAATAAATATATTACTTATATATTTTCCTCGGGGACAGATATAAAACTGACGAGTTGAATGGAAGGAATGATATTCTATTGATGATGGCAAAACAATAAATATTTTTCAACCCCAAGGAGCACTTAAAAAGGAGCCAGAAAGGAAAATTATTACATGCTTCCTTCATTAATACTATGAACCCTGAAGAAGAAGGAAAGATGCTCCTAAACATCAGTTAAAAATTTGTAAAAAGAAAACTTTCCAATAAATATTATTTAATTGGGTTAATGGAGAAATCATCCAAAGTGCGATGCACTGGGTTCAATAAAACTCCATTCATCTCTGAAGCTTGGGCGCAAGCACGACATAAACTAGATCAAGCTAAAGTTCTTATTGTTGACAAAACTAGGTTCAATCACATGTGCGTATTGTTATATGTGTATAATTTGAGGATGACCCAATAAAATTTAGACCGAAACGTCTTATTCTGAGAGGTTTATTGAATCAGGTGCATCCCACGTTGGCTGATATCTCCATCAATCCACTAAAATATCATCTCAGCCCGAATTTCCAGCAACATAAATTATTTAAGTTAGATATTGTTAAAAAAAACTATAAATGTACATTTATTTTTTGAAGTACTGAAAAATGAACGTCAAATTTCTTATACTTATCATTCAATACTATTGCATATTACTTACTACCCTAGGAGAACAAAATTACTTAACTCATTCACTCACCAGAGTGGTAAGTAAAACTAATGTGTAAAAATAATTTAGCAATTCGAAAAAGATTACATACCACATTTATCCCTGGGTAGTAAAAAACAAGAATAATATAATATAAAACCGAAAAGCTTTTTGGTTACGACGGATTCATAAACATTAATAATTGTCCGCCTTTTGGATTTTTTTTTAAAGATGACAAACTAAGATAAGAAAAAAAGCAGGACGAGAACTCAAGGATAACAGATGAAATGTCAAATCATGACTTCCCAGTTCGTTCATCTGCCGATATTGAGAACGTGACTTTCATGTCTGATTGGACCACGAAATCCCCAAAAGTGTCTTGATATCATTTATTAGCTTACACCAAATATGATTAGAAAAATGAAAATAAAAAAAAGAGTTTTAAGAAAATCACAAAACAGCGTTAGATCAGAGAAGGAATGGATTATTTTTAATTATATGTCAGAAGATTGTTGTTTACCCCGTCGGGAATCGACCCAAGTGCCAATAATAGCAATTCATTACAAATGAAGATTTAAATCCTTAAGTGATATTAAGCGCGTTTACTTATGCCAGAGGGTTCACCTTTAGGGCCGGTTGTATGTCGCAAAGTAGATGCTTTTACCACTAACACAGGGTAGATGGTAAATGGAGGGGACTGGATGGCCAATCAGATGCCAGGCACTGTCCCAGTCCCTGCATTTACCATCTACACCTGTGTTAGTGTGAAAACATTTACTGCGACCTTGCTCAGCCTTATATTCATGAAATATATAAACAGGTGTCGATTTGGTGAGGCCAACATCACCTAGAGAACGTGACGTCATCTGTAGGTAGGAACACCCAGAAATAGCATGGCCACTATAGGAATTATTATTATACATTGAGATAAATTTATCGTAGTTTAGATTATTTATTTTGGATTCCAATAATCGCAAATTAATATTAAATTAATATTACCAAAATATTTATGCGAGAACATGACGTCATCAATAGGCGATGTTGGCCTCACTTCACTCTGTGTGGAGAGTGGCAGAGGGCGTCTCTATATATTTCATGGTCTAAGTTGAGCCTCTACAGGTAGAGTTGTCATCCGACCCACGAGAATCGGGAAGTCCCGTTTCTAGGGAAGAGCCGTCCCGCGAAACATGCGTGCGGGACGGTAATTGTTTCGTTATACTACATAGTATGAGATGGCAAAAATTTATTTTGATTCGTGCAATTAGATCATACGAATCTATACTAAAACAAGGATGCTTTATTTTACTAACTCTATTATAAACCTTCCACTATTTCTGCAAATTTCAATGCTTCTTATACTTGAGGCAAAATTTGTTATTTCCCGGTTTTTTCAGTCCTAAACCGCATTTGAATTGTCACTTTTCCGCAAATCTCTGCTCTATAATTGGCAACTCTACTTACAGACTAGCTAATTGGCCCGGATTGCTATTATTGGCACCCGAGTTCGATTCCTGAGATGATAAACAACAACCCTTCTGATACATAATTAAAAATAATCCATTCCATCTCGGATCTAATACATCACACCCTCTTTTAATTTTTTCGGGAAATTTAAAATCTATTTAAATTGGGCAACTTGAGCTCTAATAAAAAAACACGGATTAAAGTTATTTTTAGGGACTCTTATTAAAATTGGTAAAAACGGAATACGTACGGTGACACTTAGGGCCGGTTGTATGTCGCAAAGTAAATGCTTTACTACTAACAAACGGTAAATGGTAAATGGAGCCACTGGGTTGGACAATCAGATGACAGGCACTGAAAGTCCAACCCAGTGGCTCCATTTACCATCTACCGTTTGTTAGTGGTAAAAGCATTTACTTTGCGACATACAACCGGCCCTTAGTTGTCTGTCAGTGTCCAAATAACTCTGCTACTCTTGGGAAAAGTATTATGTCTTACTAGTTAATTACATAATTTAATTAAAATGATATTAAATAATCTACTGAATGACGTTCAAAAAACAAACAATTTTCTGCCCTTAAGTAGAAAAAAAATAAACAAGAACTCTCTAAAAATAATATTTAAGTAAATATGAGATTTTTTTGTAAGCTCTTGAAAATCTTAAATCCTTAAAAGTTTATGGAGATGGAGAGTTGTTAAGAGAGCAACTACCCTTTATATATAATGCAAGAATAAACAACTGAATACATGATTTGTATTCGCCTCCAAGCTAAATATTCTCAAAAGTTTAGAGTTCAATTCTCTCAAGATTTGCCTGTCATCTTAATTTCTATAAACTCTATTTCACCCCTATATACAATTCCCCACTAAGAACGATATTAATGGAAAACCAAGAATGAACTTTACCATCAGAAGCTTTTCTATTGACACATTATTATTGCTGCTTGATAGATATAACATTTTTAAAATCCTCAAGGGCTGATTGCATATATGCATAGAGGGAATAAAAAAGAAGCTTCTCGGATTAACGCTTTCTGGCGATCACTCGTAAAATAAATTTCAGAGTTAACTCGACTTCATCTCATACTTTTGTTTACTTTGTTTATTTTTTTGTGAGTTAACTTTCTACATGTCTCAAGGGATTCGCTGCAAACTCCGTCTATATGCAATAGGTCCATAAGGATTGAAATTGGGTTTAAAATTAATTCTTTTAAATGGCTTAAAGTGTTTTACTGACCCCCTAACTTCGTGACTCACCCCACCAGTTTCATGAAAATTACCCCCCTATTTTATTCAGTTCTAATGAATTAGAAGAGATTCTTATTATCTTTTGTTTAAGGGGTTTGTGACTTTTTATGAGAAAATTCTCAAAATTTTACCATTGAATCATTGATGTATTAAATATTTATTCCCGAAATTTGAAGTTAATCATCTGTGCCATTAATGAGAAATAAATTATTGAAAATTGTCCTTTTAACATGGAAGTAAATGGACCGAGCTTTTAAAAGGTCTATAAGTTCTATACAAATTTACCATTTTCACCAAATTTATACAAATCAATAATTCAACTTTTATGAATCGAATGATACATTTTTCAATAGATTTGACAGTCTAGTTATTAGTTATTCATAAATGTAAAAATAAAAAGTTATTTTCAGCCAACAGAATATAATAAAAGCACTACTGTAGAATTCCAATTCTATTTCTTTAAATCGTTTTTGTGTTAAATTAATGTTTTATAATGAGAAAAAATTTATCTCAATATTCTTTTTATTAATATTTATTATCAAAACAAAGATTTTTTATTCGAAATTAATTCTCATTATTAATAATTTTTTTATAAAAAAATGTATTAGGCAGACGTTGTTTTATATTTATTTAATAATTAAATATTTGTTCATTATTATTTGATAATTAAGTTGAATAATTGTTAAAAATAATTATTATGGTTTCTTCTGAGATCTAATTGATTTAATATTTTGTTTATTTGATATCGAATAAAAAAATAGTCCTTATGAAAGTTGTTCAGTTTTTTTTTATAGATTCAGAATATGTACAGAAACATATAGGTTTCTATTTAAAAAACAGAACTTGACCATGAAATACCCTTGAAACTTGTTCTAGGTAAACAATCAATAGCGTAGTTTAGTTTCCCTCTCATATAAATAAACTTTTATTTGAAACTTTTTTTCATATATTGCACTGTTTTTGAGTTATAAGACTGTCAAGATAAAAAACTCACCCGGTATATATTATACAATATATAAATATACAAACAATTTTTGCTCTTTTAATAAGAGTAGATTTTTTAAAGCAATTATTTTTCCAAATTTCCACTGGATTATGGGATAATTTCTAATAAACGTTTTTTAATTGTTTTATAAAAGAATTGTCTTTATTTATATACAAAAAACAATCAATAAATTATTTAAGCATATTAAAAATAATTAAGAAATTGGTTCTGTCCTTTAATAATTAAATTAAGAAATACCTTTTTGGTTATATTTAAATTTAAACACAGAGTCTCTTAAAAGTTTCCACTTTTTAGAATTTATTATTATTATTATTATTATTATTTTTATTTATTTAAAATATAACTTTGTTACAGTAAACATTAGGTAATTTATAAGTTAACATTGTCTTATATATTTGTAAATACGTGTGTTCAATTACCCCCTACCTTCCCGGTCCCCTTCAATTGCAATTTTCCTTAGTACTAATAGTCACGTGTTACTTTCCCCCACTACGCCCGACTGGCCGCTTGCCTGAGCCTGGCGCGTCCGCCACGCCAGTCGCCAGTCGACTCACTCCATTCCAAGCGTTCATTTGAAGAAAATTAACTTCTCAATTAATCCGACTATTTCAGGTAAATATTTGCAATCTAATTAATTTCAAATGATCAATGTTTTTTTCTCGTTAAGAGGATATAGTTATTTTTGAAAAATATTAGTGATTTCGGAAAGATGACGCCGAACTATTTTTCAATCCGCGTCCTTCTGGCTCTGGGCAGTATTAAAGACACTTGAATGATATTAATTTAATTAGAAATGTTATTTTTTTGGTTTTATTAAAAGCTTATATTTCAATTAACCCAAATTCTGATTTTTAATTTTTTTTTTTTTAAATTCAAGAGATCATTTTCTTTGTTCGATTTAAAATAATTTTCGAAGTTAACGTGGCAATTTTTTTTGAAAATTTGCCTCTATTGAAGCAAGTATTTTCTGATTTCATTCAATAATTTGATACTTTGTTATATTAAGTTTTTTTTTCATTTTTCAGATTAACTGTGCTTGATCATGAATTACGTGCTTCTTGGAGGCTCTTGTCGTCTCTACAGTGGTGAGCATTCTATATCTACTACTGTATTTTTTGTCTAATTATTATCATATGATTGTAATTCTATAAATCACTTGGCTAAATAGAAATATATATTCGGTTTTTTTTAATCTTAAAATGTGTCTTTTGGTTGAATAATATAAGCAGTTAAATAAATGCATAGTAGCTTATTTTTCAATCCGACTTGTTTTTTTTTTTTTTTTATATTTTCGAAGGTGAAGACAATAATCGTGATTTTCCTAATTGAAACTACTACTATCGGCAAAATGAGATTGTATATGTTTTATTGAGATTATTAAAGAATTATTTTTTGATTTCTATAATGATCGCTGTTGTTCTAATACTCTAAAATATGTATAAAAAGATCGAAAGGTTTAAATTTTATTTCCTATACCGAAACAAAGTTTTTTTTGCATTCGATCCATTTTTCACTGGAAATTTCTAATTTCTCAAATTATAATCTAAACTTGCTTTAATCTTAAACATCAAAATTTATAAGAATTTCTTTTCATCTGATATATTAATTCGAGTTAGAAATTATTCTCCTTTGATTGATTTGTTTACTTCTATCTATCATTTTTAGGTGTAAAATAAAATTATCCTTTTTCTTATAAAAAGTTCATAATATGTGCTAAAATAATATTAATATTTTTTTCTTTTAATCTAATTTTTCTTAAAAATTTGATAATCATTTTCGCTATCGAAAAGAAAATGTTTTCAAGTTAAATACATTATTCTAGATAGGCTCTTTTTTAGTTTTGCTATAAAATAATTTTATTTAATTGATCTTGAAGCTACTATTACGTAATTCACACAGACACACACACACACACACACATATATATATATATATATATTTTATAAATTTTTTAATTTATCGAAAAAATCATTTTATCAAATTATTTATTGGATTTAGTGGAATCCCAACAATTTTAAAATAAAATATATAACTTCATATTAAAAAATAATAATAATAATCTCAATACTCTGATGTAAATGCAATGTGATTATTTAAATTATTCTATTATAATAAAATAAATAATTTCAAATTTTTATGAAGAAAATCACAAAAGGTTGGCATATATTAGATCCAAGATGCAGTGGATTATTTTTGTCAGAATGGTTGTTTTCATCTTCTCGGGAATCGAACTCGAGTGCCAAAATTTGTCGATTGACTACCCTGTGAGGTGAACCCCTCTGACATAATATGTATCGCGCTAAATATTTCACTCAAAGATTTAAATCTTAATTTGTAAAATTTCACGATCTAGTCTAGTGATTCTAATTTTAAACACATAGCCATGTCTTATTGTTTAACAAATTTTTATTTATAAAATAATAGGTGAAGTAAAAAGTTCTGAGCCTTTTTTCTCTTTATTTCGACGATAAAATGAACAAAGTTACGATTTTCCGATTTAGATCAAATATGCGCCATTTTTGTCCTTTTTGAAGGCAATCTCATAATTCCGCGGTTGAAGAAGTCCTGGTCCCTATTGGTGAAAAACTTGACCAGCTCATTTTCACAAGCCTCTTTTGAGGCCAGTTATTTAGCACCAAGAAAATTTTGCAAATGCTTGAAAAGTGATAATCGCTTGGTGCCAGGTCTGGGGTGCGATATATAACTTCCCATCTAAGCTCTCGGAGCTTCTGGCGCCTCGTTAACTATGTGTGCGTCATGACGTTAACTTGATGGAACACAACACCCTTCCTATTGGCCAATTCTGGCCGCTTCTCGTCGATCGCCTGGTTCAATCTGGTCAGTTGTTGACAGAATAGGACCGAATTTTGTGATTTGGCCCGATGGGAGCACCTCATAGTGGATGATTCCCTTCCAATGCCACTAAACACACATCTTGGGCCTTAATCCTGCTTGGCGATCGTTTGCGGCTGACTCAGCGCTCTTGCACCACGATCTTTTTTGCCTGTAGTTCTCGTATCTGACCAATTTTTCATCGCCAGTCACCATCCCCATCGCCATCTATTCAGCAAAAAATAGTAGCCAGTCCAAAAGTTTCTTTTGCGTCAATTCGTGTGGCATACATATATCGAGCTTCTTCTTGAGACCAGCCTTATGCAAATGGTTTCAAACGGTTTTCTGTCTAATCTTCAGTTCCTGGGCAATGGAATACGTGCTCGCATGCCGGTCCGTCTCGAAAATTTCCATGATTTTATCGACTTTTTCGACGATTGACCTACCAGAGCGTGTCTCATCTTCGACGTCCATATTACCAGAACACAATCGTTGGAACCACCACTTTCCTGTTGCATTCGATACTGTATTGGGTCCATAAACAGCACACATTTTGTATCGAATTTTCTCTTTTTTTTACCTCCCTTTTGGAACGCTCTAAAACACAACTGGCTTCACCAAACACAAAACTCTCAAATAACTTTTTTTAAAGCGTTATGTCACCTTTAAATCACAAAAAAGAATCACCAGATGCAACGTATACATCGTGAGATATGGCTCATTAAAGCCATCAAACGGAAAAGACTCAGAACTTTTTACTTCACCCATTATTTAGCCTTAATTTCTATCGATTAGTGACCCCGACTGAGCTTCTATAATTTAAAGTTAAATAGTTCGCGTAATTATTAACATTTTTTGAGAATTTATACCTATACCTAGATAAATATTTATGTTTTAGTGATGAATTTTATTTTATTTTTAGTAAAATGTCGATCTGAGTGCTATCATCCATCAGTGTCTGCTGCGAGGACGCACCTCTTAATTCGACCTACGAGGTATGTAGATATATTTCATACCTATTGAATTTTACAATAGGTTTTCTAAGAAAATAAAATTTCAAATCTTCTATTAAATAATAATAGTAATAATAATAAAATTTCCCTAAATATTTATTTATAAAGTTTACAAGTTCATTATATTAAATGTATTCAAAGAAAAGAAAAAACATAGATTGTCAACTCTTGAATCCGAGCTGTTAGCCATGATTTTTATTATATGTCAGAAGGGTTAATATTCACCCCTCGGGAATTGAACACGACCCGGTGAAAAAAAAAAAACTTTTTGACATATAATAAAAATAAAATTTTGCATTTAGTAATTACTTTAAAATTACAAGAGATTGTCAATTATAATTGAAAATCTCTTGTAATTTTCTTTATAAATCTTTTTTTTTTTTTTTTTGCTTTTCGGCCTTTCTAGCCATAAGCCTAATTACGATACTAGTTATATTTTTTTTAAAATTTGTCTCTACCCCCGGGGTCAGATTTTAGCTGGATGCCTCGAGTCGGATTCGAACCCGGGTCCCCTGGTTAGCTCGCTGTCATTCTACCGCCTAGCCAATCTGACCCCCCGTTTATAAATCTTTGCTTTTGAAATAATTTATTGATTGTTTTTTGTATGAAACAAATACAAATTCTTTTATAAAATAATATTCTGAAAACCTATCGACTTTTAAAAAACGTTTTCAGATTATTTCATAAAAGAATTTGTATTTATATCTTACTAATTTAAACATTTTTATATGAACGTGTATCCTTTAATTTTTTTGTAATACTTACTAATTTTTACTAATTTGGAAAATCGCCTAATCGTCTATTACTCTTAAAATTGTTACGAATTCTATTATGCAATGAAGTGCAAAAAAAATTGAGCCACCAACAAAAACTTTATTAAATAGCAAATAATTTTTAAATTTTTTTACAAGTAACCATACATTTACTATTTACTGAAAAACGGCTTAATGAAAGTGAACTTGCCACTTGTCGTTGACTTAGCCCTTGATTAATTAGGCACACAATTTGAACTGCATGAACTTCAGAAATATCCATTTTGTATAATATTTTATCTTTCTATCAATGATGCTTAAGTCAAAATTATTCATTTTATTGATATTTTAAATGGAATTTGATCTTTTATTAAAATTCTATTTATTATAAAGTGATATTGAGAAAGTATGATCATTTGTAATTGTATCTTTTATTTAATTTTACTTATTTTTTTTATAAAATTCAAAAATTATCAACAATATTTATAGGATATATTAGTTTAAGAGTTAATAGAACAAATTATATGAATTAATAAAGTAAAGGAGATGTAGTTTCACAGTGAATGAAATAAAACTCAAACTATCTTTACTTTATTAATTCATATCATGTTTCACCTAAAACCTACACCACTTTCCCTATGTAAAAAAAAAATTATATAGTTATTTATAAAATTTTTAAAAATAATTTGCAATTTAATAAAGTTTTTATTGTTGGATCGATTTTTTTGCACCGTAGTATATTTTTGTGCTCCTCATTTTTTAAAATTTAAAATAAAAAATCGAAACAAAAATTACTTAACAAATTCGAGGTTTATTAAGAATTTTTCAAGCTTCTTTGTTTATCATATTTTTTTTTTAAGTGCATATACAAGATCAAGGTATGAATGAATATTGATTTTTAAAGCTAATGCCGTTTATTAAATGTATTGCTTCTTGTACATATCGTCGGGAAATGAAAATGTTTTGAGTCAACTTGTATTTATATGTTCCTTTACCCTGTCAAAAAGTTCATCATTTAATAAAATTATGGATCTAAATAAAAATAACTGCAACGGATCGTTGCTAAACTTTATCCAAATTCATTTGAAATATTAATATGTTTGTTCCTTTATTATTAATCGGATATCACTTGCAATTTGTAGTTCATATTGAAATTAATTCAAAAATAATTCTCATTTAAGAGTCGAGGAATAACCATTCTACATTGGATTTTTTGACGTTTCGGTTTTTATTCGGTAACCATTGCTGAAGACATAGAGGAATCGACTTAAAATCAAAAATAGCCATCGATTCTCATCTAATACTTGAGGAATAACAATTCTACATTAGGTTTTTGACGTTTCGATTATTATTGGTAACCATTGCTGAAGACATGGAGGAAACGACTTAAAATCAAAAATAACGATCGATTCTTATCTAATACTAGAGGAATAACCTTATTGAATTCCATTTTTGATGTTTTGACTATTAATGAAACCTCTACTGAAAATGTAGAAGAATCGACTTAAAATCAAAAAGACTAAATTCTTTTATGGCAAACAACTCAAGCTTGAGTTGTTTACCAAAAAGAATTTAGTCTTTTTGATTTTAAGTCGATTCTTCTACATTTTCAGTAGAGGTTTCCATTAATAGTCAAAACATCAAAAATGGAATGCAATAAGGTTATTCCTCTAGTATTAGATAAGAATTGATCGTTATTTTTGATTTTAAGTCGATTCCTCCATGTCTTCAGCAATGGTTACCAATAATAATCGAAACGTCAAAAACCTAATGTAGAATTGTTATTCCTCAAGTATTAGATGAGAATCAATCGCTATTTTTGATTTTAAGTCGATTCCTCTATGTCTTCAGCAATGGTTACCAATAAAAACCGAAACGTCAAAAATCAATATAGAATGATTATTCCTCAAGTACTAGATGAGAATCAATCGCTATTTTTGGTTTAAAGTTGATTTCTCTATGTCTTCAGGAATGGTTACTAATAAAAACCGAAACGTCAAAAATCCAATATAGAATGGATATTTCTCAAGTATTAGATGAGAATCAATCGCTATTTTTGATTTTAAGTCGATTCCTCCATGTCTTCAGCAATGGTTACTAATAAAAACCGAAACGTCAAAAATCCAATATAGAATGATTATTCCTCAAGTACTAGATGAGAATCAATCGCTATTTTTGGTTTAAAGTCGATTTCTCTATGTCTTCAGCAATGGTTACTAATAAAAACCGAAACGTCAAAAATCCAATATAGAATGATTATTCCTCAAGTACTAGATGAGAATCAATCGCTATTTTTGGTTTAAAGTCGATTTCTCTATGTCTTCAGCAATGGTTACTAATAAAAACCGAAACGTCAAAAATCCAATATAGAATGATTATTCCTCAAGTACTAGATGAGAATCAATCGCTATTTTTGGTTTAAAGTCGATTTCTCTATGTCTTCAGCAATGGTTACTAATAAAAACCGAAACGTCAAAAATCCAATATAGAATGATTATTCCTCAAGAACTAGATGAGAATCAATCGCTATTTTTGGTTTAAAATCGATTTCTCTGTCTTCAGCAAAGGTAACGGATAAGAAAACAACGCAGTTGCTATGGTTACTCATAAAAATTCCTCCCAAATTTTTAGCATTTCACGAGAGAAGCCTATCCATTCTTACTTAAGCAAGGCTAAATGAGCTATATTAAAACTTTCAAATGAATAAATTTTAAAGAATTTAAAAAATTAAAAAAGTACCATCTTACTCTAGAGTAAAGTACTTTAAAATATAATTTTACTAAAAACTTTATTTAACCTTTTTTGTGGTCCCCAAGGTACTTAATTAGGATATTAAATTTCATCAAAATTGCTTAAGTCATTTTCAAGATATTTAGAAAAAACTAAAAAAGTACCGAAATAAAGTACTAATGTTTGTGGGCCGATATGTACCAAAAACTAATCAGCGCTTCATTTTGTTAAACTAATGGTAGGTTTTCAATTTCATTTCAATCGGTTCAACGGTGTGGAAAAAATCGTGGGCCAAAAAAGCGATAACATACATACATACATCCATCCATACGCACGCACTAAATGAAAAAATTGCACTTTTTGGCCTCTCGACGAGACCCCATGTAATTTTTGGCAAAACCGTCACGTGCTAATATTCAACCTAATTGAATACTACAATTTGTGACTTTAATTGAGTCCATGGGTTCCGTAGTCTTTACCTGAGGACCCTTTGAAGCCACGCTTGCCCCGAAAGCGATTACAATACTTTACCCATGCTTTGCATTGGATAAAGTAAAAAACAATAGTTAATTATAAGATCATAAATAAACCGCCAGTTCATTGCGGTTTTCCTGTCAATCTTATTCAAAAGCTTAGGTAATATTTGAAAACAAATGTTAATTTTATTAATCCAACTGGAAACATTAATTTAAGAGCTTGAAACGTCGAAGTATTACTTTTGAATTAATTTCTGTTTAGATTTTCTTCAAAAATTCCTAGTCCTTTAAATTTCTTATTTAAAATTTGTAAGACATTTTCCATTTTTAATTAATTTTTTTTTTCTCTTTTATTTTTCATGGTGTTTCGCCATCTTTTTGTCTTGTCTTCCTCTTCTTTTGGTGACTTCATTCTACTCGGCACTTGAATCTATACATCACAGCTTCGCATTCAATATAAGTACTAATCTTTTTGTTTACAAGCATGGCGTTTATCATTTCGGGATTTTAAAAAATTAGGGATTTCTGTAATAGGATGTTTTCTTTTTCAGCATTGCCCTCAAATCTTAATTGTAGATTTCATAAAAAAAAGTAAATTAAATTAAATTTCAATTTATAATTTCATTTCATATTTCTGAATTTTTATAAAGTCATTTATATTGAAGGAAATAATTACTAGTGTTTTTTAAATAAAATTTTTATTTTAATATAATTTTCTAAATATTTGCATTCAATTCGATTCTAATGTTTTTCAAATTTTGACTTTAATTCAAGATTTAAATTAAAAAAAAAATCAATTTAGATAGAGTAGCTCATGAGGGATTTTCAGCATTTCCTTCATCAGTTATAGGATGGACCACTCGACAAGCATCAAAGGTGGATGGGATCTTCGGTAGGCGTATATATCTTCACAAAGTAAGACAAACTTTAGGATTGGTAGTTTTCTTTGTAGTCGGAGAGCCCATGACCCATTTTTTATGAAGTGTTTGATTCAAGTAGACATTTCACCTAGAGGTATTAATAGCATAGATGAGTAGGGAATCGGCTGATTTCTTGATCTACCTGGATGCTACTACGCATAGGAGAAAGTTGTAAAAAATGTTCGCCAAAAAAAGTATTTGATTCAAAATCCAACAAATACTATTCGACAGTTAAGTTGATTTTAAATTAAAAATTAACTAAGCCAGACACTTTTAGGAGGGCAACACTGAGCCAGACAACCCTAGAGCTGTTTTTTTTTCAAATAAAAAATGCAACTTTAGGGTTGTCTGGCTCAGTGTTGCCCCCCCTAAAAGTGTCTGGCTTAGTTAATTTTTAATTTAAAATCAACTTAACTGTAGAATAGTATTTGTTGGATTTTGAATCAAATACTTTTTTTTGGCGAACATTTTTTACAACTTTCTCCTATGCGCAGTAGTAGCAGTACCCAGGTAGATCAAGAAAACAGCCGATTCCCTACTCATCTATTCTATTAATACCTCTAGGTGAAATATCTACTTGAATCAAACACTTCATGAAAAATGGGTCATGGGCTCTTGGACTATTGGGTCTTAAGATTGTCGAATATGTTGTTATGACGTTAGGGCCCTTTCTTTCAGGCTCATCGCCTCGCCCTCCGTGGGATTCTCTATAAAATTACTACAATTGAATGCATGAATTAAATTTTAAGAAATATTCTAAGCACAGATAAATGGGACAGAATTAGCAATAGATGCAGAAGGGTGGGAGGGATACGCCATGCCAACTCGGGGATGCTAATCGCTATTCAAGATGATTACAGAATCATCCGTCTACGAGAGTAGAGAGATAGATGGCTTCTCGATCCATGGGAGTACTGCAATTATTAAAGGTGAATATTTGGTTAAAAACTTTTAAATTTAAAAATAGATTGAAAATCTGTTATTTATAAGCTTGTAATTTTGGTAGATATTGAATTAGTTTACATACATATTCAACGAGCGTGTTAGTATTTATAACTACCGTTGAATAAATAAAATATATTTCAACCGAGGAAGGTATTTTAAAAATATCAAACAACGATTATAGAAGAAAATGCTTAGCAAGCAAGCCAGTACATTATTTATTTATTTTAAATTCAATAGATTTGTTTTTAATTTAATTTTCTCAGCCTATTACCATTTTCACCGAAATTCTATATAGACTATCAAGAATAAAAACATCAGCAGGTATAATTTTTTTAATAAATAAATATTGACATATCATAAAAATAGCTCTGTTGAATTTAAAATTTTGATCATGTACTTTTGTATTCGGGAATCATTAAAATATTCTAATAATTTCCTTATCCTCGTAATTCGTAGGAATGACTTAGTTTTTCTCGCTTCGAAGAAAACCATGAATGATATTTCATCGAAATCACAATAGGGATTATCTTTTAATTTAAAACAAAATAGCCGTTTAATTAAAACTTAAAATATTCTTGATTGTTCAAATTATTCATATACAATTTCCTTATTCTTCTTTTCAATCTTACATTATTCAAAAAACATTTAATAATAATAATTTTTACTTTACCATACAGGGTTTGATGGCAATTGATCTTATATCCCCTCCACTAAAAATAATTTCCCAAAAATGTTTATACTCTGCCATTCAGGGTATAGTCAAGTATTGTAATCGTACATGAAAAAAGTGGTTTTCTCAAATCTCAAAATTTTGTTTTACAAAAAAGCTCTAATAAGTGAGCATCGAAAAAATTATATTTTTCGAGATAATAATTTTTTTGTCAAAATGTCTTTTAGTTAGTTACTCTGTCTGTTAGTCTGTTAGTTACTCTGTGTGTTACCAAAGTTTGAGCAAACTCAACCAAATTTTGTATACATAATCAATGGGACCCGCAGAAGTCTAAAAATGCAAAAACTAACACCCCCCTACATGATTATAAATAATTTTAGGGGCCAGGTTATATGGTAAAGTCAAGTGGATGGCCACATCAGAACATGTTAGCTTATTTTTTTTAAATTGAGAAGATTTTTCTTTCATTTTTGAATAATGTAAGATTGAAATGAAGAATAAGGAAATTGTATATGAATAAATTTTTAATCAGAATGAATTGCTATGTTAGGAGAACAGAAGCAGTTCATGGAGACGCCTGCGACTCATAGGGTATGCAACCTACGCGTCATCTTAGCCTTTCCTAGGAATCGCAGGCGTCTCCATGAACTACTTCTATTCTCCTAACTATAACATATATACATATATATATATATATATATATATAGGTTAGCGTTGCCTAATGATCTAACCGCTATTACCTCTTGCTTATAAATTTCAATCGAAAGAAAATGTTGTCAAATAATATCAATTATTTGCATACAGAGTGTGACATAAAGATTTACCTCATTAAAAAAAATTAAAAAATTTAACTAGACAAAACTGAATATATTTTTGAAAAGAACATACATTTTTTAATGTCTTTTAATCATTATCAGACGAAAATAGGGGGGGGGGTAAAAAATGAAAATTCTAGCCCTTTCGACCAAACTCAACCAAATTTTGTTTACATAATCTTTGGACCCCAAAAAGACTAGAAATGCAAAAACTTACCACCTAAAAGGGGGGGATGATCAAAAATGAAAATTCTAGCCCTTTTGACAAAACTCAACCAAATTATGTATAGATATTCTGTGGGCCAGAAGGCAAAAAATGAAATGTAAAAAAAAAAAAGAAAATTCAAAAATTGAAAAACTAACCCAATTTTGTATACATAGTTTGGTTGAAAGGGCTAGAATTTTTATTTTTGCCCCCCCCTTTCTTTTGTCTGATAATGTTTAAAAAAATTATTTCATGTTCTTTTTAAAAGTAAATTCAGTTTTTTTTTCTAGTTAAATTTTTTCATTTATTATACCTCTTCAAAATGTGCTAGATCTTTATGCCCCGCCCTGTATTATAACAATCTTTTAAAATATCATTTTTGGATATTCCCTAATTAAAAGTTTTTTGTAGATCTTAACCCCCGTTTTTAAAAACATTGTTTTAGCCGTTTTTTTATATATTTACGAAATCATTATCAAGGATACAATCTTAAGACTGGTTTGACGCAATCACTCACTTTCAATCAACTCTATCCCATGCCAATTCTTTCAATTCTTCAAAAGTTCCACTCTCTATATCGGTCCAGGTCGTCTTCTTTTCTATCTCACTTCACCCTTTAATCTTGATATCTCTTGACATTTCTATTATACGGAGAGATTTTGAAAGATTCTAGACAAAATTAAAATTCTAGATCCTTTGATCCATTTGTGCTAGATTTCGCATTAACTCTATGCTAAAAGCACGAAAGTGCAAATTTTCTCTTTCATTCCAATTTCTGGCAAAGTTTGTATGCCAGAAACGCGAATGTGATAAAATGATCAAATGAACTTTTTACTTGAGGTCCTATATTCACGAATGGCATTAAATAGTGTGTTATAAAAAATTTCAATTAGCAATAACTTAATATAAGTTTAATGCTAGACTATATATAACAGACAATAAGGATTCATAATTCATTAGCCCAAAACTTTTTGCTGTTTATGTACCGATTCTAGCCAATTCCGTGCTTGTTTGACAAATCTGGCCCCATTCTAAGAGATTGAATGTTTTTATATTAAAATGACAAATAAAATACATTTTATAAGTCAAAAAATTTCTATAAAAATTGTTTTGTTATTTTTTAACGAATGTAATCAACGCCTACGTTATACCTTATGAAAATTATAATTTTGAAAAAATCTAGCACATGCGCGCTTTATACATCTTTCACTGGTTAAATAAATGCGGTGTGCCAAATTGTTTTTAGTGTAAATTTTTGTTTATACATTTTTCATTATTTATTCATTATTATTTCAGAAACTGTGTTGTAACTATGAATCAAAATTGTATTAAAATATGTATTGGTTATTGTTTAATGTTGGTTTAGTTTTTTTATAAAAATGGTAAAAAGGGTTTCTTAATTATAATTAAATATGTATGTAAATTTTCTGATATTCCGTATAGTGCAATGTATAAGAGCAATGAAAAACTCTCTCTTTGGAATTTAATATCTCTCGAACTATATTGTACATAAATTTCGTTTTGCCACCAATCGATGCAGAAGTATTTAAATAATAATCAGGCTAAATTTCAAAAAAATTCTAAGAAAACCCATTTGCTCAAACAACTACCTTAAGATCTTACACAAATGACAATTTACGTGTAATTGATAAAATAAAATGGAGGATTTAAAAAAACAAAATTAAAATTATAAGTTTTTCATAGAAAAAAAGAATTATATTTTATTTTGTTTTATTATGCAAGAAAGGCCTTCCCCTTATGTACGATCATATCATGTGAATGACCACATAATATCATTTCTTTTAATGACAAAGCCATGTTTTTTACTTTGTATTATTAATTCATATTAAATCTGAATAGATATTCTCCATGGGAAAAAATATTGGTTTTCTATAAAATCTCGATATTTTTCATTTACCTATATCAAGAAATACAATAAAAAAATGAATATCCAACAGTTTATTTATTTTATTAACAAATATACCGCAAACAATAAATATGGTTAATAAAATTGAAATAAAATAAAAGCTATTGATTTAATTTCATATAGGTAATATCTAAAAAGGAAAATCGTGTTGAATTGACTAAATAAAGAAAATAAATAAATTGATGTGGCCATCCATAGGAATTTAACCGCGTGGTGAACCGCGACATAATATGCTGTACACCTATTTCCACTTGTACTTCCAAATATTTCCAAGTAATTCCAAATATTTCCAAGTACTTCCAAAATATTTCCAAAGAGATGTACACCTACTTCCAATCGCGGATCACCCCTCGACTTTAACATATATCTGATCCTTTCTTATATTTCACATTTAATAAAACAATTTATAATGATTTACGAAAGTATCCAAGCTCCCCCCTTATGGATTTTGGACCCATTAGCAATTAATCATTTCTCCTTTTAATTATGAGACTCTTCTATCAGTTTTCTTCAATTTTTGTTTGAAAACTTTTTATTTTACATTATTTTTGAACTCTTCCTCTTATGGATCACTATCAATTTCATATAGTCATTTTCATAAAGTCGTATAGGGTGCATAGGTATGCAAAATTAAAGGGTCTATGACTAGGGTTATAATTTTTTCCCCGGTCCAATCCGAGACATTGAGCCCCAACTATTTTTTTTTCTAAAAAATATTTATAAATGAAAAATAAAATGAAACATGAAAATACAGGAAAAATTATTTATACTATAAATAATATTCTTACAAATGATTAGTTGTATTCATTATCAAACGGAATGAACTAATTCGGGACTTTTTCCGGGACATGTATTAATACGGGACACGAGGCTTTAATCCGGGATGAATGGTCACTCTATCTATGACTATTACTGAAAATTCAATTTTTCGAACATTCCCCCTCCATTTTAGACCCTTAGAGAAATTATTACTCTTTTTTTATAGGTCCTTTTTATAGTAAATTCAATTTTTTGGGTTTTTTCTTTAGTTTGAAAATTTTATAATTTTAATTTTTTAAGAACCCCTCCTTGATTTTTGGTTCGATATTAACCAAAATATAATCAGCTCTTAATTTCATTGGACCAAAGCTACAAGTAAAATTTCGTTTGATATTCACACTAGTTTTGGACCTAGAGCGTACCTACACAATATTTGCTAACGTACGTACGTACTAACAGGCATTTTGACAAAATAGTTTATATCTCATAAAATATAATTTTTGTCTATGTTTACTC
Source organism: Forficula auricularia (assembly GCA_024734495.1). Lineage (NCBI taxonomy): Eukaryota > Metazoa > Arthropoda > Insecta > Dermaptera > Forficulidae > Forficula > Forficula auricularia. The sequence goes on from JALMQS010000409.1 coordinate 83,422, forward strand.
ATTAGGGCTTTTTTGTAGACCCAAACAAAGGTTTCATTCAATTTTTTTTATCAAAAGAGTTTTAGCCCCTTTTGAGATATGTATTTCAAAAAATAAAACACTTTTTTCATGCACGATTACAATACTTGATCATACCCTGTTGGATAAAGTAAAAAAAAAAAAAAAAAAAATGGTTGCTGATAACATCATCTATAAAATCATTTTATTTTAGATATTCAAATATTTTATTACTATTGACTTAAAATATAATATTCATGTGTGAAATTAAAATTCGAAAATCTAAAATTTGTAATAACGTTCACTTAATATTCAAACAATTGTTATGTTATGTTTATGTAACCAAAATAAAATTGCCGCGGTTATATCCCGGGAGCCTAGTGTCTGAACAAGGAACTATTCGAGCAGGAACGACTCCATGACGTGGAGGCTATAGGAGTGAGTGATGACTAATGAACATGTGGCAGTCAGATGGTATATGGATGCCGCTTCGTCAAGTAATAAAAGACTTGCGCGGATCTATTATCGTTTCGTTTTATTATAACGCGTACCGTACACATATGGTTGTCGAGCTGGCAAGGTGCCAAGTGAAGTGAAGAGTGTTTATACTCTGCTTTCGTTTTGGAGAACAGATGGTATATGGATTTCGATTTGTCAAGTAATATAGTAGGCTTGCTCGGATCTATTATCGTTTTCGTTTTATTATAACGCGTACCGAACACATATGGTTGTCGAGCTGGCAAGGTGCCAAGTGAAGTGAAGAGTGTTTATACTCTGCTTTCGTTTTGGAGAAACAGATGATATATGGATGCCGCTTCGTCAAGTAATAAAAGACTTGCTCGGGTCTGTTATCGTGTGTTCGTAAAACGTGTGCCGTGTTGCCGTTAATATTATTGTTGTTCGTGTGTTTGAGTATTGTTGTTATCGTGGAAAGATAATTCAACAATAATTTATATATATAAATATATATATCTCTTATCTTAAATATCATTAAATATTTAAGTTATTTATTTATAGAAATGGCCAATTGCCTAATTCAAATACAAATATTGTTTTGATAATATAATTATCTGTTGTTAAAGTTTAAATTTATATAACTGTATTTAATAAGTAAAACCAAAGATTGTTAACACCTTGTTATTTAATATACAAAGATTGTTAAACACCTTGTTATTTAATATACAAAAACCCGTTTGAAATAAAATAATATTTCAAACAACAAACATTTAATATTTTATTTATTTTTGCCTTAAAAGGGCAAAGTGTTAACTGGCGAATTTTCCAGCCAGCACAATGGCGCCCGACCAAAGGACCCTATTTTTTGTTTACGTTCCGTATCTTAATTAATCATTTGTGATTTTGTGACTACCGATTATAAGGAAAGAACAATATGGCGACCGAGCGATTCGTGGAAGAACTAGTGGCCGAACGAGATGATTTATTCGACCATGTTCGGTTCCTTTACGAGGAATGCACACAGCTGACCCCTTCTCAGGTAGAAGATTTTAAAATTATCCTAGAGATGTTACCAGGGTTGGAATCTCAATTTGGGGAGGTCCAGAAGGGCATTCGCATGTGTAATTGCCGCACTTCTGATCCCAAAGAAAAAGTTGAGATCCCGATGACGTGGGTGGCCTTCACCGATATCATCGACGCCATAATAAACAAGTATAAAGCGTTGGTAAAACGTGTAGGAGTGCCACACACAGGAGTTCTTCCTTCTGCCATCCCTAGTACCGATTTCTCGTCTTCTACCGTATCGCCAGGTCCCATTCCTTATCATCATATCGTCCCGTGCTTCTCCTTTTATTCATCTCCTACCATACCGTCTCGTACCGTCCCGGACCCATTAATAAAACGGGAAGATTTAGAAGTAGATAAACAAGTTCAACTATATGAAAATGTTGAACATTTTGGAGAAGTGGAACACTTTGAAGAAGTTGAAGACTATTCAGAAATTGAATACTCAGAAGTTGAACATTGGGAAAAACCTGAAGAAGTTGAATCAAAATCTGTGATTTTAATTAAGAGTGAAGATGTCATTGATGACGTTGATGAAGTGGTTAATGATGATGTTGATGAAGATGTCAATGATGATGATCTTAATGAAGATGATGAAGTACCTGGTGAAATTGTCAATTTTGAGAGTGATCATGATGAAATTGAACAAGAAGAACCTGGTGATAATATTCATGAAGATAGTGATCCTGATGATCCTGAGGAAATTTATCAAAATCAACTAATGGAGGTTGAAAATATTTCTTTGGATAATGTTAATGAAGACTTCGATGAAGAACTGATTGATAAAAAACCAAATATTCAATCCGTTGAAGAAGAAGAGGAATCTGACACAGTGACAACTGAAGTAAGCCCTGAGGTTGAAAATATTTCTTTGGATAATGTTAATGAAGACTTTGATGAAGAACTGATTGATAAAAAACCAAATATTCAATCCGTTGAAGAAGAAGAGGAATCTGACACAGTGACAACTGAAGTAAGCCCTGAAACTGTAATTGATCAGCCTCTAGAAACAGCTGAAGAAATATATTCTAGAGAGGATGAGACAACGGATGTACAAAATGGAGAAAAATACAATTTAAATTTTCCAGTCCCAGTGCCACTTCCCATTTATGTCCCGTGCCCCTTTTTCACGTTTAGCTTACCCTATCCACATCCTTTCCACTTTGATCCGGGTATATAAAAACTATCGGAGGAAGGTGTTCTCGACCCAGAACCTTCCCGAGCTCCCGAACTTTCCGCTGGGGGGATATGTAACCAAAATAAAATTGCCGCGGTTATATCCCGGGAGCCTAGTGTCTGAACAAGGAACTATTCGAGCAGGAACGACTCCATGACTGTGGAGGCTATGGGAGTGAGTGATGACTAATGAACATGTGGCAGTCAGATGGTATATGGATGCCGCTTCGTCAAGTAATAAAAGACTTGCGCGGATCTATTATCGTTTCGTTTTATTATAACGCGTACCGTACACATATGGTTGTCGGCGCTGGCAAGGTGCCGAAGTGAAGTGAAGAGTGTTTATACTCTGCTTTCGTTTTGGAGAACAGATGGTATATGGATTTCGATTTGTCAAGTAATATAGTAGGCTTGCTCGGATCTATTATCGTTTTCGTTTTATTATAACGCGTACCGAACACATATGGTTGTCGAGCTGGCAAGGTGCCAAGTGAAGTGAAGAGTGTTTATACTCTGCTTTCGTTTTGGAGAAACAGATGATATATGGATGCCGCTTCGTCAAGTAATAAAAGACTTGCTCGGGTCTGTTATCGTGTGTTCGTAAAACGTGTGCCGTGTTGCCGTTAATATTATTGTTGTTCGTGTGTTTGAGTATTGTTGTTATCGTGGAAAGATAATTCAACAATAATTTATATATATAAATATATATATCTCTTATCTTAAATATCATTAAATATTTAAGTTATTTATTTATAGAAATGGCCAATTGCCTAATTCAAATACAAATATTGTTTTGATAATATAATTATCTGTTGTTAAAGTTTAAATTTATATAACTGTATTTAATAAGTAAAACCAAAGATTGTTAACACCTTGTTATTTAATATACAAAGATTGTTAAACACATTGTTATTTAATATACAAAACCCGTTTGAAATAAAATAATATTTCAAACAACAAACATTTAATATTTTATTTATTTTTGCCTTAAAGGGCAAAGTGTTAACTGGCGAATTTTCCACCCAGCACATTATCACTAATTAAATTGAATTTGGAGCTGTAAACACCCCAAATAAATATTTAATCTCATATTTAACGATTTGTTGAGAGAACACGGTGTTGGTTAGAAGTTGAAACATATTTAATAAAATGAAAATTGGATGCTGCTCACGAATATATATGAAACCTACCTAGTAGTCTAATTTTAATCATATCTAACGCCATATTTTTTTACCAATTTTCTTGCTTATTATCAAAAGTATTTTCAGTCTTGAATGCTTACTTAACTCCATTTGATTCTATTCTATCCCAATCCGATTATTATATTATACTTCTATAAAAATCTTACTTTCATCAGTCTCATATAAAATACAATCTATATGTATACAAAAGGCCTTTTTAGAAATAGCGCTCAAAAGAGCCCCCGAAATAAAATTTAGAAGAAAATATTTTTAATAAGCTTTTACAATATCCTTTAAAAAAATTTCCACTTTATTTTTCATTTATTCATTTGGAGAAATCACTGTGGTTGTCCTCTGCATGATGCAAATAAACATATACCTATATATTATGAAATAATTTATTGATTGTTTTTTATTACTTTACCATACAGGGTATGGTCAAGTATTGTAATCGTGCATGAAAAAAAATGCTTTTTTCCTTCTTTTTTTCGAAATATCTCAAAAACGGCTGAAACTATTTTGATTAAAAAAATTGAGCAAAACCATGGCATTTCGATCTACAAAAAAGTCCAATAAGGGAACATCGAAAAAATTATATTTTTCGAGATAATAATTGTTTTGTCAAAATGTCTCTTAGTTAGTTAGTCTGTCTGGTTGTCTGGTTTTCTGGTTGTTTGTCTGTGCGTTACCAAATTTTTGTGGACGAGCTAGTTCAAAAACTAGTGTGAATATCGAAACCAAATTTCACACGTAATTTTGATCCATTGAGATTTAAGAGCTGATTAGATTTTGGTGCATATCGACCCAAAATTAAGGGGGTGGAGGGGGGGGGGGGGTTAAAAATTAAAAATCTAGACCGTTTGAGCAAACTCAACCAAATTTTGTATACATCATCAGTGGGACCCCAGAAGTCTAAAAATGCAAAAACTAACCGCCCAAAATACGGGGTGGGGGGGTGAGGATCAAAAAATGAAAATCTTGACCATTTACGAAACTCAACCAAATTTTGTATACATAATCAGTGGGACCCCAGAAGTATATAAATGCAAAAACAAACCCCCCCTACATGATTATAAATAATTTTAAGAGCCAGGTTGTATGGTAATTAATGTTAAATAAATACAATTCTTTTATGAAAACCATCTCAAAATGGTTCCAAGATTTGACCTTAACCATCAGTCTTTTTAATTAAAAATATTTTATCCTGCTACTCTCGGAAAACCAAATCTTTTCAATTATTCATTTATTCTTTTTTTGTGTGGGACTTTCAGTGAATCATGGTAATTCATGTTGATATTGATAAGAATAAAAAAAAGATTACTAATGAAAACCTATTTACTAAGTAGAGCCACCAGTAATTCGAACTAATTATTGTGTCTGAGGGTACTTTGTAATTCAAAAAACTTGGATTACATGAATACAAGAACAAAACAAAGGGTAATGTGCATATATAGTAAATGTTTAATGAGTATAGCAGTAGAGGTTAAACGATACTGTGCCTACACATCTCTTAAATATGGTTTATTATTACCATGTTGAAAATAAACCTGACTCTTTTTTTTTAAATAGAACCCTGTTTTGATTATGAGCTAACTTAGGACCGAAAACTTCAAACTAATAGGCACTACTGTAAATAAGGCCAAAATTCGGAAATTCATATAGCTCTTTCACATGAATAATGCGAAACCCTAAATATCCATTACTTCAGCTTATTATTCAGAAGTAGTTAGCCGCTGAGAAGGAATTCGTCCACTCAGCCTTACCCTACACAAAGTTCAAATTCGCTTATGTCTTGAATTTGGGTGACCAGATATTGACATAGTCAAAGTAGGACATTTGAAGTTTTACAACGCACCCCAGTAGGACATTTGACAACCCAGCTTAAAACAATAAAAATCGGTAGTAAAAAAAGCACAAAACACTAAAAATTGATAAGTAAATAATTTTAAATTGATATAAAATATACTACTCTTGTTGTTTTAAATACTACTATGTTGATTTTATTTATTATAAAAAAAGGAAAATTAGACTTCTAATTTTTATTTATTATTAATATAAAATATGAAAAAAATATTTATTTTAAAATATTGTTCTTACCAATTATAAAATGGTATTAATTGGAATAAACGAAAACAATAATGTGTATAAATTTAAAAAAATTAATTTCAAAATTATCCCAAATTTAGTATAATTTATAAGCCATAATCGCCAATAGCAAAATGGTTATCTGTGAAAGTAGGCCATTTCCGTTAGGCGGTAGGTCGATGGACAAAAGTTTTAATTGTAGAACATGTCCTCCCAGTGTAGTAAGTATCTTGAATATTGCTCAGATCTATGGTGATAGGACCTATAAACATTCTCTTACCCCTCTGGATACAACTCAGAGGTTAGATATCAAATTAATAGGAAAATCAGCCTTAACTAGCTCTCTCGATTCTCTAACCCAGAGCTCGGCAAACTACAGCCAGCAGCTTGTTTTTAATCCTGGCCACGGTTTAATATTTTTTTTACATGAATCTTGATTCAAGTGCAAAAGTCATTTCCGTATTTCAAAATCGATTTAACTGTACAATTGAGGAGCTTCCGACAGACCTTTGATTGGAAGGGATTGATCTGCGAAAGGATGATATGCTAAAACATGCTGTTTATAGGACCCAATTCTATAAATATCTTTCGGATGATAATATGGTCAAATAAAAATCAAATGGCCTATCCATCGACAAAGTCTTTTCTTTCATCCACAGGTCCCAATTCCCAAAAAAACTTCTGTTCTTCCTTTATTCCCAACGCAGGGGTCCACCCCAGGACTACAGGGGTTTTAACATTCTTTAGCTGTTAAATTGGTCAAGTCCCCAAACATTTAATTTTCAAATATGTTTATTCCCAAGACGATTAGGGAATGGAACTCTTTTCCCTAATTCCACTATCTTGCAATCTTCAATCTTTCTAGACCCCCAAGGGCGCACATTACATGTTTAATTTGTAACAGGAATAGTAGAGAATTATATAAAATTAAAAACAGAGAGTATTTTGACTTTTTCAGTCTTTGTCAAAAAAAAAATTCACTATAAAACAAAACACCAATGGATGGATGAAACGTCTGGCTCACTTAATAAAAACTGTGTTTTTTTTCTTCCCTGGCCTTGCTCATAACAAAGCATTTGGCCAACTCTATAGAATTAAAATTTTATTTTTACCCCATAACAAGGACCACTATGACACCAGAGCGGCGCCCCCTACAGCACAGCAATAGGAGTACCCGCGGCACACTCCGCTCGGGACACAAAAAGTTCCTGCCTTGATCCTTAGTATAAAAACTAAGGCCTAAGATGTAAAAGGTCTGGTCTCTAAGGATCATTGTCGAAGACTATGAATAAATTATGTAATGGCTTTAAGGAATTCATAATATATAATGATTAAATGAGATATGGAGTGTCAAGTGTTATTCCACAACCATCCAATAGACAAAATATGCCCTATTATTATCTTGGTAATATCCGATTTAACATTTGTATAATGGAGAAGAATTGTCCTTCGTGTTGATAGCAAAAATTTTTCCTTAGTAACTATGTTTTTAATTTTATCCAATTTCCTACGATTCCTGTTATAAATTTACTATGAATTCGAATGATACAACATTATATATGTTTAAAATTTCATCACATGATTTTGTTTTATATTATTGATTTGGGATAAAGTAATAGTCATTTGATATTCAGAGTGCAGTAAAATCTTTTCCTTTTCTTTTCTTTATTTTGTATAATATCTTATATCTATTTTAAATTAATCTTCTTTCCTTAAATTTTAATCCTATCTGTTTTAAAATTATGAACTTGCTTTTTCAATTAACATTATTATTTTTTCTACATCTAAATCCTAATCTACTTTACATAACCTTTATAAATGCAAATATATTTAGTAATTAATTTGGGTTGAAATTCTAGAGTCAATTTATCCTATTGGAGTAATATCAACAATATTCTATTCGAAATGGAACGTGGCAACAATCAAGTGAAAGGAAAATTGTTTGTATTTCCTCAAGTGTTTGCCCCCAAGGCATTCAGGGCAAATTTGAAATTACTTCTCAAATATATATCAAATAATTGATAGGTAACGAAAATCAAAGACCGACAAGAACAAACACTATTGGAAAAAAACAACTCGAATGACAAATTAATAATAATAAAAAGAAAGTAAGAAAGAAAAATACAATGATTAATTTTAGGGTTCAATAAAAAAGAAAAATTGGGGTTATTTATTAGAAGAACATTTCATCTCTTTATTGATTTGTTCCGTGCTTGAGATAGCATGTCTATCGATCTTCTCAGAATAGTATCCATCGAATATCTTTTACGTTCTATTTGACAATTAATTAATGTTAAAATAATTTAATAAATATATCATCTACTTTTATCTTACACCTGCCTATAATCATATATTACATGCACATGACTTTGAAAACGAAATTCTAAATTGAATCGCAAGCCAAGTGAATGTAATGATGGCATCCATTAAAAATGCTCCTTCAACCGTTTGTTTAAATAAACCAAATTCAGACATTATTAAAATTATTAGATATTATTATAATTTATATTTATTTAAGGTAGTTCTTTCACAAATGCGAAAATTCAAGAAATCTTCGAAACTTGGAATATAAGTCATTAAAAGCATAATAAATACACTGTTAAAATTTAAAGATGATTTACCACACCAAACATGAAATAATTGCAATTAAAAATGAATTTTTTTACATATGGTAGCATGGGAAGAGGTGGGAAAATAATCATTATTTTTTTTTCATTGAAAGACTTTCACCATCTTGATGAAAATCTAATATTTGTTAGAATAATATATTCGGAGTAACTTAAAAAGAATTGAAATTATTTACCTCGTAGTTTTGATAAAAAAAACAACATATTTAGGGGATTATTTTTAGTGGGGGAGGGGATATAAAATCAATGGCTTGGAAACTTGATGGAAATCTATGGTCATGTTATTTGTTAATGAGCATACATTTCTATTTTTTTTTTTTTTTTTTTTTTTACTTGTTTTATTATTTGTTAAATTGTTGTAATTAATTTGTATTGATGTTTATTAATGTATTGTAGCTATATTGTATTGATGTTTGGAGGACCTAGCCACCGAGGACTTGTGCCTCTAAGCAGGTCGAGGAATAAAGATTTATTTATTATTTATTAGAAACGATCCATTCCTAAAGAGGATATAGTAGTGTTAGAAGTACAGTCGCTTTAAAAAACATAACCTAAAATTTTAGTACCATTCATATGTATAGAGTGGTTACGAGGCTAAAACTTTTTGTATGGATTGTCGCGAAAGAACTACCTTAATAAATGTTTTTTCTCGGTGGTGGAGTGATAGATTTAAATTTGAAGATTGAATGGAAGACAGTCCAATGATAAATACAAAGATGATCCCAATAAATTTAGATTTATTGAAAGTTTTCTTGTTACACTTTTGAACTAACGTTTCAGAGAATTTTTCTTCTTCTTCAGGATTCAAAGGGTCATTGTTAGTTACATGCTTCCTTCATTCACCCTTTAAACTCTGAATAAAAAGGAAAATGCTCAGAAACAAAAAGTAAAATAAAAAATGTCCAATAAATCTTATTTTATTGGGGTCGTCTTTTTATTTGTCCTTGGAATACCCTTCATTCAATCCTTAAATTTATTATATTCATTTTATAACTTTTTTTTGTGAATCTTATTTAGAAACATGGAGTAAAATCATGTTTGTCTTTATATTTAATTCCTATATATACAATAAATTGAAAACAGCTCTTGTTCGAAGAACTGATTAAATCTTAGACTTTCATGACTATAAGAACTTCCATTAAAAAAAAGAACAAAACATTGTGTTATATGAGGTACACTTCAACAAATATAACTAATGAGCTGAAATTTAGCAAACAAGTTTGTATTATTTATACTGCTTATTTCTGCCAAATTTCAATATTCTAATCAAAATCAATTCGAAAATCATCATAAATTACGGCAATTGTACATATTTTTTAAAATGTTTTTACATTTTGCTTCAATTTCTACTCTTAAATTATCACTAAAGTAGAAATATAGATATATTAAAATGGAGTTGGGATAAATTAAAATCAACAAATCAGAGAAAAAAACTGGAGAATCCTTCCAGCTTGGACCCATCTATAGCTAAAATTTTCTTGAAGGAGACAATAAAAGAGTGTGTCTTTTGCTGGAATTATAAATTTTTAATTTATTTATAACGAGACTTTAGTTTCGAGAGCTTTGCCCTTTTCATCAGTCTATTAGAATTGATTCACAGGAATTAATGTATGCAAGAAATTTGTAATTTATAATTCCAGCAGAAGAGCCATTCTTTTATTGTCTCCTTCAATTTATAAAAATTCTGCTACTCTCGGCAAAAAGAAACTTTCAATTTAAAATTTTCTTGTTTATTTATGATGTTTCGGTTTCTAATTCTAAACTTTAAATGATATATTGTGTAAAATTCAGTCATCGATTTGTCGAGACAGACTAAAGAAATCACGAGATATTGCCTTTTATTGAATCCGAGCTGTTTTGGATGATTTTTAATACATTTCAAAAGGATTACTGACAAAGGATCTAATACAATCAATCTCACATGTATTAAAATGATTCATAATAACTCGATTTCAGTTGAATCTTTACAAGTTCGGTTTGTTTCCAGCCTTAAAAATTCCCCAGTTCATAAACCTGAACATCAAAGTCTCAACAAACAAATCAGAAAAGTAATAATGGCTGCCCCGTTTTGTTATTTTCCCCTTAGTAGTCAGTCAGATATCTAAACTGCTCAGCCTAGTTAGGAGAAACAAAAAAGTTTTAATTGTCATGTCTAAGAGTATAATTCTTTAGTTAAAGAGAATTACAAGGCTCTACCAGCATAGATTTCGGACTAATCTACCCCTCCAGGGTAAATTACTTTATCAGTACAGCCAGAAACTGATCCATTATTTAGGGCCGACACAAATCAAGTCTTGCCTAGGGGTTTATTGGTCTGGGTTCTTGATAACACATTTGGACAATAATTAGGGGATAATCCTACCTGGGGGATTAGAAACAAAAGAAAAAAAAAATATTTTGACGAAATGTTAAACCAAATACCCATTTGTCAAACATTCTGTAAATAGTCGAAAAAATTTGAAAAAGTTTCACTTACAAAGAATAAGTCCGTGTTTAAATGACACAGGTAATAACTAAAAATCGTGGGCAAAATATAATAATATTGCGTCAATTAATACATAATTAATACAACTCTTTATTTGAAAATTGAAAAAAATTTATTTTGCCGAGAGTAGCAGAGAAAATCAGAAATTTCGGGAGGAATTTCCCTTTTGTCAAATGAAAATTTGAAAAATATTTGCTTTATGAATGAATAATAAATCAAATAATATTGTATACATATAAATATTTTCAAAAATAGACAATGCTATGTTATTATATATATTTATTGTGTTTTGCTTTATAGACATGTTATAAAGCAACTTTTTTCTTTTTTGTTAAAAAAAATTAATTCCATTCATAAATGGAGAAATTATCTGGTCAAGTCTGGGGACTTATTAAACGTTTAAAGATTGTTTTTGATAAAAGATTTGAATTTATTTATATATAAATAAACCTACGCCGGTATTTTAGTCAATATGTAAGTCAGAATAGGTGCAAAAAATGAACGCTGTGGCCAGGAAGCTCTACCTCTGAATTAAATGGATGTTTAAGAATGCTTCTCAAATTCACTTTGAAAATCTTCTTACTCCAATATTAAAATTGAGTTGCCATTAAATATTTGAATACTTAAATTAAGTAGGTAAACTTTAAATTATATACAGCGAAACCCCTCAAATCCGAGCTGATTGGGGCTGTAGTCTGTTCGGATTAGCCGGAAGGAGCTTCGACAATTGAAGAACTGATATCAAGTGAAAGGATTAAGTGATATTTTGTGTGTTTCTATTATTATTCGTAAACAAGCTCGGACCTTTTAACTCGAATTGGAAAAAAATATTTCAATTCGATACTTCTAGGATTTCCCTTTTACTATAACTATGAAGTGCTCGTACAATAACTATTACTCTCTATTGCAGAGTCCAAAGTTCACTCTTCACCATTACACATGAGACCATGCGACGTGAATTGTGAACCCCGCCAGGCCAAAATCAACATTTTCCAGCAAGTACTGGCGCGTCGAGGACTCTCCAGTGATTCTGCGCGCTCCCACGCGTCTTTCAGGTGAGATTTTCTCTATTCTTTTTAGAATTTTCTTTATTATATCCATTCTTTATTTATATATTTATTTCACAGTTAAAAACTAAATTATCTCATTATTTTTTAATATTTCATTTTCTACTACTTTTTTAAATACTTACCTAAATCTAACACTTTTTTTTTTTTTTTTTAATGCAATCGAATGCAAGAAGGGGTGCACCAGTAAAGATGCAGCCCCTATGGATCTCGAAAGACCCTTGCATTACCGAAGAGAAGGGAAAGTTGATTAAGTGAGAGGGTGTAGACGTAGGTGTCTATGCACCCCGGTTTTGAAGGTTTGAAGATCATAGGTGCTGGGAAAGATAGTGGCTGGGAGAGAGTTCCAGTTCCTTGAAGTCATGGGGATATATGTGTTCGCGAATGAAGTGGTCCGGCACTTTTCCAATTTGACCGCGAAAGAGTGTTGGGAGTCGGCAAAACGTGTGCTACGTGCAAAGCATGCTTTGGGGGGAATTATTGATTTTATCTCATCAGAGCACCTGCCGTGATAGTATCTATAGAAAAGGGAAAGGGCAGAGACATTTCTTCGATGAGCCAGCGAGTCGAGGGAGTCGGTGAGGGTAGAATCGTCAATTAGCCTGACGGCTCGTTTCTGAATTGCATCAAGGGTAGCAAGAGAATATTTTGAGGCTCCTCTCCATAGATGAGAGCCGTATTCGAGACAGGGGCGGATTTGGGCCTTGTAGATGGTGAGAAGTTGTGGGGTTTGTAAAATCGCTTGGACCTGAATAAGAAGCCAATCTTCCTTGCTGCAGATTTCGCCACAGAAGAGATGTGTTCATTAAAAGACAGGTCAGATGCGACAGAAACGCCCAACATGGATAGGCTGTCACACATTTTCAGGGTATTCGAATCGAAATGAATATCAGGGAAATCTTTATTTTCGCGCCTAGAAATTAGACAACATTGAGTCTTATTTGAATTAAAGTTAACTAAATTTTGAGAGCCCCATTTATTCAGTTTGTCTAGGTCGAGAGTAATTGAGGAGGCAATATTGATTCGATTATTCGGGAGAGACGGTTTGCCGTGTAGAGTGCTATCGTCGGCGTAACAATGAGTGGGGTTTGCCGTTTGATCAATAAGGTCGTTTATATAAATTAGGAAGAGTGTGGAGGAGATTACGGAGCCTTGGGGAACACCAGAGTTTGTGGAGAACGATTCAGATGATGTTCCATCCACCACAACTTTTATACTTCGGTTTGTCAGAAAGCTTTCTATCCATTTGCGAAGTGTTGGTGTGAATCCAAAGGCTGGCAGTTTGGCAAGAAGATTTTTGTGCCAAACCTGGTCAAAAGCTTTGGAAATATCAAGGGCTACAGCGAGGGTTTCTTTTCCGGCCTCTAGAGTATTGTTCCAGGTGTGGGTGACAGGTTAAGATGTCGCCTCTAGAACATTTAATAACTCGTATTGTAAATCAGTCTTAACCTTTTTAAGCTGCGGCCCAAATTTGAGAAATACTATATGTCGAAACATCGTCCATTTTGATGAGATTTTCTCTACAAAAATCTTCATTCTAGATGGTTTGAGATTGAACTTCTCTTTCGATAAACAACTCAACTACTCAAGCAGGGGTGTCTAATCTTTTGGCTTACACGGGCCGCATTTGATGAAAAAACAAATCCTTCGGGCCGCATATAAAATATACTAATTCTATTGATATTTCTCAATAAAAAAGAATAGTTTTAATTTAGAATAATGTAATCCATCGTAACATATGCGAAAATGTCATAGCACAATAATCGATGAGTTCTTTTCCTTCAGAATATTGTTTTTTAAATCATTTAGCACTTCAAAAGTTTTAATTACTGAAATAATAAATATTTTAGAAAATTTAAATATGAGATGAAGAAAGGTTTTTAAATATTCGAAATTTCATTATTTTTTTACCTGAAAGCTGAGCTTCTAACTTTGCTTTTAGTCGATTTCATTCTTGAAAATAGCATTAGGTTCCTACTATGTATATATAAATTCATGTTTCCAAAAAGTGTATAAGTATTCTGAAGCCAGGAGTATTTGTTTCTGGTTGGCTAATTTTCATAAAATTTTAATAAAGGGACATTATTAAATTTTTCTTTCACTTCAATCTCTCTGATTGAAAATACATTCAATCAGAAAGTTTGAAGGTAAAGTATTTATATCTAATAAAAATAGAGTCAAAATATGCCACAATTGAGATTATTTTTTCCTAAATCTTGATATATTTTTTCACATTAAAAATTGAAAATCTTTCTTTTTATTCTTCGAAAACTTTTGGAGTGATTTTTCTGATTTCTTCTTATTTTAGAAAAAAAATATCAGATTGTATCTGATATGTTTTTCAATAAGTACATACAAATATAAATGTCTTAAGGAAGTTTATAATTTTATGTCGGGCCGATTTCATTGCAGTACTGGGCCGCATGAGACCCTCGTGCCGCGGGTTGGACAGCCCGGGTCTAGGTATGGAGCTTGAAAATTTATAAATTTTTCCTCCAACTTTAATGTTTGTTTTTTTGTTTTGAACGGGTTAAGTGAAATTTACGTGTCGTGAACAAATCACGTTGGATTGTTTTAGTATCTTCCTTTTCTATATAATAGAGGGAGAATAAATTTATGAACTCTTAAAATTCAATGGCTAAAATAATAAATTTTCTTCCAGAACTTAAGTGACTTGATTTAAATTTTTCATTAAATTGAAGGGTTGGTTTTGTCACAAAAATAATAAAACAATAATTTTAATAACCATTAGAATTATTTAATTGATTACTATACAGTTTCGGTCACCACTGGTCGACCATCCTCAGTAGTTCTAAAAATTGAAATGAAACATTTATTTACATTTTTTCTTTTTATAGAGAATTATATAACACAAAATTTTTTTATAATAATTTGAAATCATACATACATCTCGTTCAAGAACCGGAATTTGTCATTTCACATGAAACATTCATTCTTAAATCTTCAATATAGATAGATCACACAATTCATTACAATCACACACACATATATACATATATAGCAACAATTTATAAAAACGTTTACTAGTGAACTAGAAACTATTTTGAATTAATGATTATATTAAATACTATTTTCAATTTTATTTTTTTCTAATTATCTCATTGCATCGTCAATTATTATACAATTAAAAAACCCATTATAAATAATCCATTCTAAAAACACATTATAAGTTAAATTCATTCTTTATTTTTAATTTTTTATTAATGAAATATCAAAAAACATACATCTTCCTATTACATTTTTCTTTCAAAATCAATACTTGTTTAATCAACACACCAAATCAAATCAATATTTTTACAACAATGACACAATTAGACTATAACATTCTGATATGCTTTCAGAATCCATTTTGAAATTTACAGAATTATCGATAATCCATGTCAATATATCAATTTTTAGAACTACTGAGGATGGTCGACCAGTGGTGACCGAAACTGTATAGTAATCAATTAAATAATTCTAATAGTTATTAAAATTATTGTTTTATTATTTTTTGTGACAAAACCAACCCTTCAATTTAATGAAAAAAATAAAATAATAAATTCATTTTATATGTTTTTTCCTAGTTCCAAGGTGTCACAAAAAGAAATACGAACATTTTTTTTTATTTCTATTAACTATTTTTATATTAAACAACAAATCATCAATAAAACATTTTTTCTCTATCCTAAATAAAATAAAAGAGAATGGTGTCTATATATCTTGATGATAAAATGGACACTTTCATTAACACTTAATCCCTAGAAAATCCATTCAGGATTATCCTAGGCTCGATAATTTCGTCGCACGGTCTTTTAATATTCAACTATTCTATATTCTAAAGGGAATTAGAAAATCATTGCGGAAATAAAAATAATAAAAAAATTATTATAATAATAAATAAATAAAACAAAATATATAAATTCTACTTTCCTTAAGGTTTCTCGGACAGTACCCCACAAGTCAAAATAAAATCTAAATTTTTTTTGGACTAAAAGTTAAAATTAATTATTTTAATTTAGATGTTAGCTAACATTTTTAATTGGAAATAATTAATTTAATAAATATAATAAATAAATGTCTTTTGACTCGAGTCACGTGATTTAATTATTTTTAAGTTAAGAGGACTGATATTTTCGATCATTTAGATTTGAATATTTACCAAACCCTGGGTCAGAAAGTTTTTTTTTAATGTTATCTATATAAATAAAATTTTTTTGTTTTTCTCATTCTCACGATTTGGCTAGATTAATCGAAATATATGCTTTCAGCCAACATTTCCTATTCACTACGTGTTAAAAGTCCTATTTTTAATAATTAATTACAGAAAACCCATGGTTAGATCTTTTTCAAAAAATTATTTTATACGTAGTTGTTATCGATTAATAACATATTAAAAATTCAGATTTTTTAATCCAACATTGTCTTAATGTCCGAGTTACATTAATACAATAAAATATTATAATTTAATATTTTTATAAAATAAGTAAATCATATCAACTAAATCTGACTTAAACGCCAATTTCATTTCTAATATATATTCTTAGAAATCGGAAAATATATCTTGATATTTTTCAGTTATAGCTATTTTGTCTTTCAAAATTTCACATACACTATATCAGTGGTTCTTAACCTATGGGTCGCGAAGCATATTCTTTGGGCCTCGCAGAGTCGTTTAAAAAATATTTAAATATTTTACTATTGTTCATTTATTTTCAATAAATTTAAAAATATCACTTTATTTTTTCAATACTTTTACTAAGTAAAAATATTCAAAATAAATTTATAATTTTTCCCATTAATATATCAAAGAATAATTGATATATTAACGAGAATTGTTTTGACCGCGCTCTTTTGAAAAAGATATATATCGCGAGACTACTGCGGACTTATATTCAAAATACGTACCTACTTTTTTATTAACCCATTAAGGCCCAGAAAACTTAAACGTTGGAATTTTTTGGTGAAATTTTCAGGTATGCTAAAAATCATACATGCAAAAAACCAAAAAAATTGGTCTGGTAGTTTCCGCCCTGTGAGGCGTGTGGTTGACCACACGCTGGGCACTAAGTCAACGTTTACCTCCGCCTCAGTCTAAGCAAATAAACATACACACATATATTATATATCGAAATTATATATCTGTATATATATTATTTATTTGTTTGATAATTTTTTTTTAACTGGCTCCCAGCTAAGTAAAGATTGAAAATTTTCGATGCTGGCCCCATGAAAAATAATTAATATAATTAAAAAATACTGATGATGAAGAAGTCTTCGAAACTATAGTCTCAAACAAATAAATAATATATATACAGATATTTAATTTCGATATATATGTGTGTATGTTTATTTGCATCAAGCAGAGGACAACCTCTTTGTTTCTGTTTGTGAATCAACAACTCTGCTACTCTCGCCAAAACAAAAACTTTTCAATTTCAGTTTCAATTCAGTTGTCATAATTGGTTGCGATGGAGACTTAGAGCCCCCGCAGACTGCAGACTTTTATCGGCCGATAGTTTGGTCGGCTTCGTAATCAGTATGGAGAGGAATGCATATGCGCACACTACAGCGATTCAGTATCGGCCGATAAAAAAGTTTGATGGGCTACCCGATTACATTCAAGCTCAATCTGTCGGCCAACTATCGGCCGACTGTTTAATCGATATTGGCGCATACACGCCTGCGCATACATGACGATTGTTTAGTCGGCCGATAGTTCAGTTCGCTCTGTTTGTATGTATGTTTCTCTGTCTCTATTTGTATCCTCCTTCGCTATTGCTGGTCCAATTAGCTTGACAAGTTCATTGAAGTTGGTAATGCTCATTCGATAATAGGCGAAAATTTCTTTCGGGTAATCAAGTAATTTGGAATGCATAGCGTAAAATTTTCCACTAACTAATCTATCACTGAGAATGGGATGCACCCAATACTCTCGGAATCTCTTCTTGATTTTCCTCCTCCGGAGTATGATGAGAGCAATAATTTTTCTGGACAATATTTTCATTGTGCGACCGCTTCAACAGTCAGTTACAAACTAGTTCGAGAATAGTCGGCCGGCTGTTGGATAGTCTGCGCCCTGTTCACCAACCAAACTGTTTAGTTGGCTCGGTGTGCGCACTTTCAGCCCAACCCGACTAAACTATCGGCCGATAAAAAGTCTGCAGTCTGCGGGGGCCCTTAGGCATTGTCCATCCAACGAACTACCAAAATGTCATTTGTCTTATCGAAAAAATAATCCGATTCATATTTCTTCAAAGCAATCTTCCCTCTAACTTTCTTGTCTGTATTCAATGTGGCAGTCGCCAAATTGCATGTATCGTTCGTTGAGCATTTTGAATAATGGTCGCACTTTTGCAAATTTATCAGCTAATTCCAACGTGTCATTGTTTGCTATATGAAAATTTGATTTCAACCGCACGAAGGTATTCCGTGGAATTCCGTGACAAATCTCGATAATATCCAATATTTCCTGATTTATTAAATATTTTCGGATTAACATTTTTGTTTTATTTACACTTTTATACAAAAAAACAATGTATTTCTCACTTCTTTCAATGAAATAATTATGAAAAATTAACTTTTGTTGCAAAGAAATGCGAATTCTATGGAACAAATGAGCTTAGACTGAGGAGGAGGCAAACGTTGACTTAGTGCCCAGCGTGTGGTAAATAACACGCCATTTTTCACCGACGCCTGACTGAATACATATATTGTTACCTGAGGTGCCGGCAAACATTACCAAAATTATATTTGGACTTTTGTCAATACACTCAATAAAAAAATTATTTTATTTTATTTTATTTATATATATTTTTTTATAAATTAAAAAAAGGCTTTTTTTTGGACTTTTTTTACTACATGTCCAGATAAAACTGTGGCCAGGTGAGATTAACCCAAAACATATTTTTGCATTGCCAAGATACTGAACTTGATTTTAAATCCAAAAATAATTTAAATAACTTTATTTAAATACATTTAATGGCCGGTCAAAGTTAGCCGTGTGGTATATACCACCATGGGCCTTAATGGGTTAAATTTTCCTTGGATCAAAAAGTAGCTTTTTTTATCTTAATTGTTTAAAAAAAATTATATGTGAGTAAAAAAGAAGGTCATCATTGTAAAAATGAAGAAAAATTTCTCAAGTATGAATTAAAACAAGGTATTGAAAAAAATTGGCTTTTTTGGGTCGCGACATGAGCATATTTCTCAAATGTGGGTCGCGGCTTAAAAAGGTTAAGAACCACTGCACTATCTGTCCACTCATTGAACATATTGTTTAAATGAAAGATACGATCGCGAGATATATCTGATTTAATTGAAATTATGTTTATTAGCATCAAACAGAGGACAACCTCATTGATTTCTCCTTATTTCTGATTTAGTTAGAAAAAATTAAATTTTCTCGAAATGCCTACATTTTTCCACATGTCAAATATATGTCTTAATTTTCCCCCCTGCAAAGAAATATTTATTTCATTTTGTTTTGTCATAATAATGTTATTACACAAAAACGCAAAAGTTTTTATCCAATAAATCACATTCTTGTTATTGTTTACCCTAAAATTTCGAAAAGTCAAAACTTTTACTAAAATTTGACTTTTAGCTAATCACCAACTTTTACAATAATATTGCAAATCGATATTACATGAATTGAAAGTTTCTTTTTGCCCAGAGTAGCAGAATTTTATAAATTAAAGGAGACAATAAAAAGAGTCTGTCTTCTGCTGGAATTATAAATTTATAATTTATTTAAAATTCCAGCAGAAGACACACTCTTGTATTGTCTCCTTCAATCGATGTTACATGACCAAACATCTAATATATTTAAATAAAAGCTGTGAATTCAATTTCGAATTTAAAATTTAAAGCAAAAAACAAAAATATGTATAATAAAATTATTATAGTATGAAGATAAATGAAGGCCGCGCCGACCTTTTTGGTGCAACTTCTTCTAGTATCAATATCACTATAAAAAAGATCTTATACCAACCCTCCTCTAATCCATCGTAAATCCGTCTCCGCCCTTTTCCTGTATTATAAATTAGTAACAACCATGGTGATTGCTCTATTGATTCAAGTCAATAATCCCCCGAAAGCCAATTCATCTGTGATTAAAACAAACAGTGACCAATTTAGCTGCTAAGCAATTTGTCTTTTATTTGTGAAACCTACCTAGTAATTTTTATTTTTAAATTTAAATTTTATTAAATATGTTTCACGTAGAACCTACACCATTCTCCCTGAACAAAATCACATCTTTGACTAAGATGGAAAAAAGTATATAGGGAGAATTCTTAAATTGTTATTTTTTAAATACATCATTTTTCTTTATCCGAAATCTGTTATAACGAAAAATAATATTTATTTTTGAGGAAGTTTATCATCGTGCACTGGCCAAGTTCGAGCATTGACTTTGCTGTACACGCTGTACGCTATTTACACGAACCATTTCAAGCCAATTTCGACCCCCCTGCAGCTCGGAACCCATTTGAGATATAGAGGTGAAATTATACACATATATTATAATATATAATCCATCTTGAAGAGAGTACCAAATTTTAATAATATAGCTTAAATAGATTCTGAGATATGGACCTGAGAAAATAGCCAATTTTGGCACTCACTGATTCACTGATAGGTCATCAAAACCTATAGGGTACTTCCAATCATTCCAGCATCATGAAAATTCGCCAAACTTTCTACCTTTCAACCCCTTGAAAATCGGGGAGGGGGTCAAAAATAAAAATTTTAGCCCATTGGACCAAACTCAACCAAATTTTGTATGCATATTCTTGCTTTTCAAAAAGCAGAGAATTCTCAACCAAAACACTTTGTGAAAAAAAGACAAGTTCGAAAAAGTAGTGAAATCTACTCTGCAGCCAAGTTGTATTCGCCAAGAATAATTAAGTTGAGAAAATGGTAGTTTTCAATTAAAATACATTCTTTCCATTTTGAATGACAATCTAAATTTATGGATTCTAAATTTTTAATTTAGATTATTTTCATGAAACTTGGGTAGTTACAGAATTATACTGTAAGTAATGAAGTAAATTCGTGACCAGCCAAGTTTCATGAAAATAATTTAAATTAAAAATTTAGAATCCATAAATTTAGATTGTCATTCAAAATGGAAAGAATGTATTTTAATTGAAGCTACCATTTTCTCAACTTAATTATTCTTGGCGAATATAATTTGGCTGCACAGTAGATTTCACTACTTTTTCGAACTTGCCCTGTTTTTTCACAGAATATTTTGGTTGAGATTATATTTTATATGAGATATCGAAATAAATCTGAAACTCATCTTGTAATGTAACTTTGCCTTTTGTAGGGATCCGCCTAATTATCCCTAATTTCCACTGGTTTCCTCTTATTTTCCTGGGATAATGAAGTCTCCTTTTTAATGTCACAAATGATGGGGAATTTTGGTTTTTGGCAATTATTGCCGCTCTTAACGTCCGTTATACTTTTAACGTGATCAATCTAAAAAAGTTGATCGAGACTTTTTGCCTTCCAGGCGATTAAATCCTATTAATAAAGTTCTGCATTTTTACGGGCCATCTCTGGTTATAATTATTAATTTTTTTAATTGATTTCGGGTGTTAAATTTGCTTAAAAAAGATGAGACTATTCAATTTACACTTAGATCTTATAGGGTTCTGTTCAAATGTAAAATAAAACACTATGATTGTCGATATAATGTCTATCAGAGTATTTTAGCTCGTATAAACTAAATGATATACAAATTTGAAAAATAAATTTCATAGAAATCTATATATTTTCCCGAAATCAAAAATCGTTAAAATTGAATGGCTATTTTGGAGGGGGTCTAATGTTTTTGTAGGGTAAACCCCTAATTACTTAGCTCTTTGATTTAGTCATCTGTAAAATCTTATGAAAGTTTTCTATAATATTTTAAAGGAGACAATAAAAGAGTGTGTCTTCTGCTGGAATTATAAATTTTATTTATTTATTACGAAACTATAGTCTCGTTATAAATAAATAAAATTTATAATTCCAGCAGAAGATACACTCTTTTTGTGTCTCCTTTAATATATAAAAGTTCTGCTACTCTCGGCAAAAACTTTCAATTTAATATAATATTTTAATTGACATATATAGGTAGATATAGGTATTTCGAAAATCCGAGCATACTAATTTGTAATTTTCTTTGATTATTAGTTCAGCCTCTTGTAGCCTAAAAATATTAATTATAACATACAAACTATGATAAATGAAATATCCAGGGCCTGATTTATTTAGACTTGATAATGCCCTAAGCTATTTGAGATATGGGCTCCTTTATAAGTCCAGATATTATATGTCAGAGCCAAATATGATTTTCGGATACCTAGAGGATTAAACTGAAATACAATTAAGAAGTATATAGTTAGTGAAATAATAAATCTTTAATTTAAAATCATTTTACTTTACCATATACCAGGGTATGGTCAAGTATTGTAATTGTGCATGAAAAAAGTGTTTTTTTCCTTATTTTTTTCCAAATATCTCAAAAACGGCTGAAACTATTTTTATTAAAAATATTGGACGAAACCATGGCATTTCGCTCTACAAAAAAGCTCTTATAAGTGAACATCGAAAAAATTAAATTTTTCTAGATAATAATTGTTTTGTCAAAATATCTCTTAGTTAGTTACTCTGGTTGTCTGTCCGTTAGTCTGTGCGTTACCAAATTTAGCTCAAAAACTACTGTGAATATCAAAACCAAATTTCACACGTAGTTTTGGTCCATTGAGATTAAGAGCTGATTAGATTTTGGTGCATATCGACCCAAAATTAAGGGGAGGAGGGGGGGGGTGTTAAAAATTAAAAATCTAGGCCATTTGAGCAAACTCAACCAAATTTTGTATACATAATCAGTGGGACCCCAGAAGTCTAAAAATGCAAAAACTAACCGCCCAAAATGGGGGGGGAGGCGTAGGGTCAAAAAATGAAAATTCTAGGCCCTTCTACCAAACTCAACCAAATTTTGTATACATAATCAGTGGGTCCCCAGAAATCTAAAAATGGAAAAACTAGCCCCCTCCCTACATGATTATAAATAATTTTATTAAATATTAAATATAAGTGAGGGCCAGGTTGTATGGTAAAGTCAAGTTGATGGCCACACCAGAACACGTCAGCTTATTTATTCATAACAAACTTAAAAAATGCGAATCCCCGTGTTTATAGTAAAATAAATTATATACTTTACACGTTCCATTTCTATTATAAAATAGTAATGAAATAATTTTAAAAATTACCGAAATTACCGGCATTTGCTTTTGAAATTTATCAGTGATTTCGGTAGTCATAATTACCGGTAATACCGGTTAACTCGTTATCGATAATGCAAACCCCTAGGCACAATAGCCCTTTGTTCTTCGAAAGGACTCGCTAAAAAAATTGGGTGAAGAGTATGGGACGTTCCGGACATGCGGCAATGGAACAAATAATGCTACAGTATATTATTTAAGTATATATGGCAATTGCTCACTCGGACCATTTTTTTTGGTGGCCCCCAAGAAAGCGAGGGACCCTAAGCTACAGCTTGTGTAGGTTATATGTAAATCCTGAACTGGAAATATCGATTTATATAAAAATAAATTTTAAATTGATCAGTTATCGAAAATTTATTTATTTTTATGTAACTTGTGATATTTATAAGAATTGCAAGAGACATCTGGATTTTCTGAGTAATAAAGTGGGACTTATTTTTAACGGACTTCAAAAAGGAGGAGGTTCTCTATTCGAAAGATTTTTTTTTTTTTTTGTGTCTATGTTACCGCTATCTCTATGTTACCTCTATCTCCTCCAATTGTGAACCGATTTTGAAAAACATTTTTGCAATGGGTTCAGTCTAGCTCCGATTGGTCCCATTTTTTTATTGGTATTAGACCTTTTTTGTTAGGTTTGTTCAGGCCTAACTTCTTGTTTATGAACCGATTTCGATGATTCTTTTTTTATTGGAAAGGGGTATCTTAGTGATGGTGCCATATTAATTTGGTCTAGTTCTGATGATATGATCACTATTAATAACATCACTAAAAAGAGAAAAATAAAAATAATTTTTAAGAAAAAATAAAACCGACTTCAAAAATTAAATACAACAAATAAAATACACTAAAAGGTATAAAATAAATACTATCTTATTTAGTTACAACTAAACGACGAAATATTAACATGAAATTACTTTTGAAGTTGGTACCAAACAAACTATACCTATAAGCGAGCATACCCTCCAAACGTACTAAGTAAGAACCGCCGAGTGCGATTCATAAAGGTATATGTTTGGCACCGACTTCAAAAGTAATTTCATGTTAATATTTCGTTGTTTAGCTGTAACTAAATAAGATAATAATTATTATCATGCTTTTAATGTATTTTATTTGTTGCATTTGAATTTTTTGAAGTCGGTTTTATTTTTTCTTAAAAATTATCTTAAATCGTGTCATTTTCATACCGAAACCGGGACAGATGGCCACACTGCTTGGATTCTTTTATAATTTTGTAGAAAATATCTTAAAAAGCCTACACTATATACTAAGAGTAGATGGCATTGCCGATTCAGAAGAAGCCTGCCAAATACTTTAATATTTCATTATACATTCATATTCTTCAGCCTTTTCACTTCCGACTGCTTTTCAAATGTATAAATAGGAAAATTATCATATTTGAAAAGAGATCTCTTTCACTAAATCGGTTTTAGCCTGTATTTTCAAATGACTTAGAATGTATGCCAATTATTTAGAAACATTATATAGAGAGAAAATTTTACATTTATTTGTGTGATTTAATTATTTTTAAAAACGAAAATATCAAAACTTAAAGAGCTTTAACCATCAATAAAGGGGAAAGGAGATGGAAGTATGTATTCACAGATGAATTGACAGAAGATCAATTGAGCAAAGGAGGAAAGGAAAGACCAACATCAAATATATCCAATTGATTTGTGGTTATTTTTCACATGAAAAAAAGTAACAAATCACAACAAGTACTTGACTCATAGAAAAGCATTTTCTATATATAAATATATAGGATGACGAAAATATCTGGTCCATTCAATAAGAGGATCAAAAAGAGAGAGAGTGTTCCATAAAAAAAGAAAAAAAAAAGAAAAATCGTTCTGCTCTACAAATAAAAAAACTCTAAATAAAATAAATTTTATTTATGAAAAAATAAGTTTCGGCTGAAACTATCTCATCTAGGAATAAGCTGGTTCACCTGAAACGGCTACTTTATAGCATCACTTAGTCACAGTAACTAACAGTTCTGAATTTCTGGAAAATAAAAGCGACTTCAGTTTTATTTGGCATAATAATAACTAAATGCCTAGCATAAAGAGAAAGGTTCAATAAGTAGGGGATTTGTGCTTTAGAAAAACTAAAAACACCCTAATGCACTAAAAAGTACTTAATAATGTAATAATCAAAAAGTGTGGGTCGTAGAAGACATGTACTTTTAATTAATTTCGATAAAGTGACCCACCCTTTTTGATTATTAAATTATTATGTACTTTTTACTGCATTATCGTGTTATTTAGTTTTTTTAATATAATATATTTAATTGAAAATTTTTTAATTTGCCGAGATTATGAGAGTTGTTGATTCATAAAGAGAAACAGAAGAGGTTGTCCTCCGCTTGATGCAAATAAACATACACACATATATATATATATATCAAATATATATTATTTATTTGTTTGAGACTATAGTTTCGAAGGCTTGGTCTTGATCATCAGTCTTTTTTATTCTAACTGTCTTTCGGCCAAGTAAAGAGCAAAAAATTTTCAATATGAACGCGATAGTGACCCCATGAAAAATAATATTTATAATTAAAAAAGACTGATGATGAAGGCCAAGCCTTCGAAACTATAGTTTCAAACAAACAAATAAATAATATATATACATATACATTTGATATATATGTGTGTATGTTTATTTGTCAAGTACAGGACAACCTCTTTGTTTCTCTTTATGTATAATTTATTTTTTCACTTTTCAGTCTCAATTATTTTTATAGAGAAATTTATGTGGAATTTAACAGAACAAAAGTCAGATTGATAGATACATTCATACATACAGGTGAATCTAATATAAAGCGTGTAAAAATATTAAAATAAGCCACATAAGCGCGAGTATTCTTTTTGATTCAAAAAAACAAAAGACCATGAAGAGAATAATTGAAATTATGAAATTAATCTTTAATAGTGTGAAACGAGTCTGAACTCGTTGCATCCTCAAACAGGTGTGAACTTGTATTTGGCATCCTTCCAATGCCCTTAAACTCTAAAGATGCCTTAATTACTCATTTTTCTCGATCAGATTCTAATGAAATAATTCCTCACCCGCACATTTATCAAATAAAAAAAAAGTGAAAGCTCGGCACACTAGAGCTGCCCTAGTAATTAATAATAAACTTAAAAATAAATATTTCATTGATCGCATCCATAATCAATTCTTTAAAAGGATCGTAGGGAGTTGGATAAGAATTTAAATCTTAATTAATTAATTAAATGGGCCAAACCGTCACTTATGGCTCATTTGATAAACTTATTTGTCAGGAGTTCTAACTATTATAAATATAAATGGTTCATTTATGCTTACCTAACATACATATCTATATTTATCACATCTTCTTAAATCTCAATAAAATCATTCAAAATAAAAATTCTACATTTTTTTGAGGGCTCAAAATCCAATCAGTTCTCTGCGTTGAAAATACAAACATTTTGTACGACTTTCTGTTTTTAAGTTATCATGATGGGTATCGTAAATGAGACACACAGAAAGGCAGAAAAATTAATGGCTGGAAATGATTTATCTTCATGTTTCAGACATTTTTAAGCATAGTTAGGAATACTATATATATACTAGTATGTTGCAGTAAAAACCCGTTTTTAGTAAGAAAGGGTTCTTACTAGTTAAAACGCATTTCAGTGAATACCCCTGTGGCAACCAGAATCCACTGATGTTGGTTGAGTCTGGTTTAAAGGTCTAGATCTAGAATCTTCATTTTTGACCTTCCGCCTCATTTTGGGTGTTTATTTTCAAAAAATTTTTAAACGAAAATGTCAAAAATTACATCCTCTACAATTTTGCTTCTAATTTTTGACATTTTTTTTTAAATTTTTTGAAAATAAACACCCAAAATGAGTCGGAAGGTCAAAAATGAAGATTCCAGACCTTTGAACCAAAATCAACAAACATCAGTAAACTCTAGTTGCCACAAGGTATTCAGTAAAACGCGTTTTAACTAGTAAGAACCTGTTCTTACTAAAAACGGGTTTTTACTTTGACATATATATATATAATATTCTAACTATACTTAAATTTAATACAAGGGACGACTGGCAAGGGTAACGAATAACTTCTATTTTTTCATAAGGTTATTTTCTTCAAATACATAGGTAATTAATTTTCTAGAGACTATATAGTTTCGAAGGTTTGATTGATTTCTCCTCATGAATCATCGACTCTGCTATTCTCGGCAAAGGAAATATTTTCAATATTATTTTAATAACTTATCATTTGATCAATAACTCAACCAGGGAAGCATAACATCTACTTAAGAATTATCATCATCATACCTCCAGTCCTAAGACTGTTTTCACGCAACGTACAGTATTTTGAATAAAATAAATACTTTTAATTCGATACGATTAATCAACAATTTACAAAACAAACAGTTATCGTCCTTTTGAATGATATGAATTTTTGCTGTATTAGAGAATTAAGCCTTCCATTATAATTTATGTTTAATACACTTTAGCATTTAATTAATAAAACCAATTGTTTACCACACAATTGATAATCTAGCAAACAAAACAATATTAGTTGAATGAACACGGATATTTATTTCTCTTTCTGTTTTGGGTAAATAACAGCTGAATTAGAAAAAAATGAATGAATTTAATAAGTAGATATCAATGAGTTTGTCTTCTGTTTGATGCAAATAAACATAAATTAGGTTGTTTCAAAAGTTCTGTCCGTTTTTATGAGTCTTCTTTAAACTGTAATATCTCAGTGAATACTTATTCAATTTAATCGAAATAAGCGCCATTTGAATCAGTGAACTTTTGCCAAAGTAACACAAGTCTATTATTTCCGTCGGCATAAAAATTCGGTGGTCGGGATTCGATGAAGTCGACGAAGGCCGTTTTTGCCTGGTCCTGATTGGCGAAGGTTCTACCGGTGAAAAAGTTATCGAAGTTCTTGAAAAGATGGTAGTCGGTTGGCAAGAGGTCTGGGGAGTATGGTAGCTGAGGCAGAACTTCAACGTTCAATTCGTTTAATTTTCGGACGGTGATTTGTGAAACGTGCGGGCGGGCGTTGTCGTGGAGCAGGATCGGAGCTCTTCTGTTGACCAGTGCCGACTGCTGGTGACACAATTTTTGGTACATTTCGTCGATTTCCTCACAATAGGAGTCTGCTGTGATGGTTTGGCCCGGTTGCAGAAAGTTATAGTGAATTACACCAGCCGCTGACCACCATACATTAACCATGGTCTTTTTTGGTGGGTTTTTGCCTTTGGGAAGTGCCTGAGTGGCTCATCGGTGTCCAACCACTGTCCTGAACGTTTCCTGTTGTCGTAGAGGATCCACTTTTCATCACACGTGACGATCCGATCCAAAAAAAAGGATCGTTTTGGTTGCGCTAAAGCAAAGAAGAACAGACCTCGAAACGTGACAATTACTGTCTGTGGGGCACCCACTTTTCGAGCTATTTGACCTTTCTAATACGTTTTAAACCATTAAAAACCGCATGGAAGCTGACACCCAGTTCTTCTGCCATCCCACGCACCGTTTGTAATGGGTCAGTCTCCACCAGGGTCCTCAAACCCTAGTACTGGATTACTCTAGGTCGACCACTTCGGGCTCATCTTCGAGGCTAAAATCTCCGGAACGAAATTTCGCAAACAAACGTCGAACAGTGCATTCATTAACACCATCATTGCCAAATGCCTGGTTAATTTTTCGGGCTGTTTTGGCAGCGCTTTGATTCAATTTGAATTCATAGAGAAAAATTGGCCGATAATCGCTTAACGACATCATATATAGTAATAACCTGAAAAGAGGAAAAAAAATTAAAATTTGGAAAAAAATGGACAGCATCAATGTATAGAGTACAAAATTCTTTATCGATCAGTATTACTACGACACAGTAGAATAAATGTTTATTGAGATATGGAGCTACAAAAACACATGACATTAAAACGGACAAAACTTTTAAAACAACCTAATACATATATAGTAGGTATATAATATTTTGAAAATTTTTTATTAATTGCTTATGTTTTTATAATATAACTAAATAAAATCTACTAGAATAATATATTTTTTAGTATACACATGTACTGAATACTTATAGTATTTAGTTATCGGAAGTTTTTATGAATTTCAAAAATTTATTTAAATCCAATAATAATAATTAAAAATATACTTTAGATTATACTTTTGATACTTACTACTTTACTATATTACAGGTTAAAATTAAATTTTTTAAAAACTAGATGCATTAATATTTTTTCATTTTATCGTGAGGTGTAAGTAAATTTTAAACACTGGCGTCGGACGGAGGGGTGATATACAATTATTATTATTATTATTATTTACTTGGATTAATTACATTTTATGATATCTAGAAAAAAATCGAATCGTTATATGTATTTAGACCATATAGATTATCTAATGAGTTTTCGGAGAGTGTACCGAGTCTTAGAAATTTTTCACTTTTTTTATAGTCAAGTTTACAAACAGCCAAAAACAAGACTAAGTACATAATTCTCAAGATAAAAAAAAAAAATTCAATATAAATTACCCATAATTAATAGCCTTAACAATTATTAAAATTAGAATATTAGTTTTTTTTGTTTGTAAAGTTAGTAATAAATGAAGCACAACCATTTATAATGTAATTATAATTACATTTCTACCCATTAATTCTATTATAAGAGATTAAATTTTGTTTATCACAAAGTTTATTCCCCATTAAATAAATAAACGGAACAAGCAAATCTACCATTGTCTTTATGAACAAAGAATTAATTTTCATTATTTTTATATAATTATTAATGTAAGTCTATATACCTACAGACTGAGGAGAGAGAAAATTTATTTGCCCTGAGGCGATTTTGCCTCCTAGAGAGAAAAAAAACTCGAATTAATATCAATTCGAAAACTTGGTTTGTATGTTTGTTTTCTGGGTTTATTATTTATTCTTGGATCCAAATTTTGACTTATTATACACTCGGGAGCAGCTAAATCGACTCAACCTCTAAGCGCGCATACAAAGTTGTTTTTCTTTTAAATGGCCAAGCCGATATTTATAAAATAAATATATCTTTAAAGCTTATTTATTTATCTTTATATTGATATCAATTTCAAGCCAATCGGCTCATTACTTTTTAAATTATGTGATCCGAATGGCTGAACTGGAAAAATTGCTGTTCCTAGCTGCCGCTACTTGTTAGTTACAATTTCCTTATAAAAACCAATGTAACCAATTATTCTTATTAATCGATTTTCAGCAATTGACCTGAACACATCTACGCAAATTGACACAATTGTTTTTAGAAAATCATGGATACTAAGCCAGAAGTTGCCGCTCAAGTTGTTGCTCTGTTGGAACAGAGCCTTAGCCAAAGAGAAGTCGCTCTTCAATTGAACTTAAGTCAGTCTACTGTCTCAAGAGTCTACAGAAGGTTTCAGGAGACTGGTGCCTTCACTCGGAGACCGAATACCCGCCGCCGCCGGTGCACGTCTGAGAGGGATGACCGTTTTATCGTCACGACGTCTCTCCGAAACCGCCACCTCACTGGTGTCGATGTCCAGCAGCAGCTGAGAGAAGTTCGAGGTCTGGCTGTCAGTCGGTGGACAGTCAGAAGACGCTTGAAGGAAGCCAACCTCACTTGCAGAAGACCTGCCTCTGGACCAAAATTAACCTCACGTCACCGTCAAGCTCGACTTCAATTTGCTCGAGAACATCTCAATTGGAGTATCGACCAATGGCGGGCTGTCCTTTTCACAGATGAGTGTAGAGTTTGCATTCATGGAAGTGACAGGAGAAGTCGGGTCTACAGGCGTCAGGGAGAGCGATTTTCTCAATGCTGTTTCTCTCAAACAGTGTCACATGGTGGTGGTTCCTGCATGATTTGGGGTGGCATTTCTCTGGAGGGAAAAACAGATATTGTTTTTGTGCCTGGTGGAGGCCGGGGAGGGGGTCTAACAGCTGACCGTTACATTGCTGACATTCTCCTGCATCATGTTGTTCCTTATAAAGGATTTATTGGGGAAAATTTTTTACTGATGCATGATAATGCCCGGTGCCACACTGCGATGGTCACTCGGCAATACATGACCGAAGTCGCTATCCACACCATAGAGTGGCCAGCGCTCAGCCCAGACATGAATCCCATCGAACATATGTGGGACCACCTCAAACAAAGGGTTCGAGCCAGAAATTCGGTACCTTCGACCATTGATGAGCTTAAGACAGCTTTGTTAGATGAATGGGAAGGCATCCCTCAAGATTTTATAAAAAAACTCATCGGGTCGATGCAGAATCGCATGCGGGCTGTTATAAAAGCTAGGGGGGCAACACAAATTATTAAGAAAATAAATTTTCTTTGTTATGTTTAAAATGTCAATTTTATTTTAATTTTGAACATCCCTACTTTTCCTTTCCTTTACACCCTTTTTTCCTTTCATTGTCATTCAGATCACATAATTTAAAAAGTAATGAGCCGATTTGCTTGAAATTGATATCAATATAAAGCTAAATAAATAAGCTTTAAAGATATATTTATTTTATAAATATCGGCTTGGCCATTTAAAAGAAAAACAACTTTGTATGCGCGCTTAGAGGTTGAGTCGATTTAGCTGCTCCCGAGTGTAGTTACTGTGAAAATGAATTGGGACAAAGTAATTAATCTCTCTTTTTCCAAAAACTTTATTCTATGGCTTTATACTTGTGTATACATTGTTAAATACCTGTATTAGTACGGAGTATGTCCTTCTTTAGTAGAAATTTCCTTTTGAATTCATTTTGACATTAACTTTACCATCTGAGAAAAAACTCCCTTGCCCCAATTAATTTGCTCAGTACTGTACTTTTGAAATTTTCCACTCATATTTATTTGCAATGTTGATAAAATATATCTTTCTTCAAATTTGAAAGGTTAATAATTGTTACACAAAAGAAATAAATTAATCTCGATAAATTTGTTTTATATGTACTGTTTATTGAAAAGATTTATTTAATATTTCAAAAATTTTCTTTACTTTTTTTAAATTTTCACCAAGAACCCACACCATTCTCCCTTAACAATAAAAAAAAAAAATAAAACCGACTTCAAAAAAACTTAAATGCAACAAATAAAATAATAATAACTCAAAAATCAAATAAAATCCACTAAAAGGTATAAAATAATTATCTAATTTAGTTACAACTAAACGACGAAATATTAACATGAAATTACTTTTTGAAGTCGGTGCCAAACATATACATTTTATTAATCGCACTCAACGGATTTTACTTAGTACGTTTGGCTTACCTATATAGATTGTTTGGCACCGACTTCACAAGTAATTTCATGTTAATATTTCGTCGTTTAGTTGTAACTAAATAAGATAATTATTTTATACCTTTTAGTGGATTTTATTTTATTTTTAATTATTATTATTTTATTTGTTGTATTTAATATTTTTGAAGTCGGTTTTATTTTTTTTATAAAAATTATTTTTATTTTTCTCTTTTTAGTGATGTTATTAATAGTGACTTAATATAATACCTTACATGCGTACATGCGTATATACATGAGAAAGCGTCAGGCGAATGAATCAGAAAATAATAATAAAATTCAATTTATAAATATAGAAATTCTCTCAAAACGTTTGCGGGTTTTAAATGAATGTTATAAGATTTTTTTATAAAAGATTTTATTTATCATAATTTCGATTATTTGCTCATAAGAATTGGAGATTTACGTTATTTCGTCGTTGATCATATCATCAGAACTTGAGCAAATTAATATGGCACCATCCTAAGAGACCCCTTTCCAATAAAAAAAAAGAATCATCGAAATCGGTTCATAAACAAAGAAGTTAGGCCTGAACAAACATAACAAAAAAGGTCTAATACCAATGAAAAAAACGGGACCAATCGGAAGCTAGACTGAACCCAATGCAAAAAAAAATCTTCAAAATGGTTCACAATTGGCGGAGATATGAAGTAAAATAGACACACAAAAAAAAAATTCAGGCGAATAGAGAACCTCCTCCTTTTTTGAAGTCGGTTAAAAATGAGATTGGACGTGAGCTTGAGATCATGAAGCGGTGACGCTACGCGCGGGACCAACGCTACTCTGTTAGAAAAAAAATTAAAACATTTCTTTAAAACGATAAAAATAAATAAATAATAATAATTAAACATTATTTTTAATTATTTCAATCTATGGCAACGCCTGAGAATTTCTGGGTATGCAACCATATTGGTCGAACTTCGCGAAAGAAACATACAAACAGGCACTCTTTCTCGTATTAGGTACAATTATTTTATTATTGTTAATATTGTGTATTAATTTTTAAATTAATTTATTTCTTCCTTTTTAAGTTTTGATGCTATTATAATAATATTGACCTAAGTTCTGTCTTTAGATTTAAAATCCCTGGTTCAAAAATACAGAAAACCTTTTTTGAATGATTTTAAGTGTTATTATGTATTAGTATTTGTTTATATTTTCTCCTGGCTAGATAATTAATATAAAATTTTAATAAAGAGACAATATTAAATTTTCCTTTCAGATCGGTATCTAATTGTTGTTCTAGAACATTCAATGAGAAAGTTTGCAAGTAGAAAATTTATTTCTAATGAAAATGGAGTCGAAAATAGACCAAAATGATTATTTTTTCGGAAATCTTGAAGTCTAGTTCCAGATTCAAAATTTAAAATTAGCACTTTTATTTTTCGAAAACTTCCAGTAGATTTTCAGATTTTTTTTTTGTTTTAGAGAAAAAATATTATCAGGCCAAATTGTTGTGTGTTTTCCAGTATCTACATATAAATCTCAATGTTTTTAGGAGTCTTATGACTTTATATTTGGCCTCGGGTTGGACAGCCCTTGTTTAAATCGAATGGGATTAAAGATGGATATGAGTAGTGATAATTTATTTTTTAAAAGGGTCACGGATATATAATCCCTGACTATCCATTATCTATTGACATGTAAGAACGTACAAAGATCTAAAAGACATGTCCTGACAAGTTTTATTTCAGGAGATAAATTATCAATTAATTGTGATTGTTCTAGAAAACCCCAAATCCTTGTCTCCTTGTACTAGAATGATAACTATATAGACTTGGTTAGTGTCGTAGCATATAAATTACTGAAATAATAAATATTTTAGAAAATGAAAATATGAGAAGAATAATTTTTAAATATTCGAAACCTCATTACTTTTTTTATCTTATATAGTTGCGCTTATAATTTTGCTTTTAATGAATTTTACTCTTGAAAAAAGCTTCACGTATTGTAAAAGAAAAGTAAAAATTTATTCGCAACGAAATGTTCTCTGGAGAGAGACGGACTGCTAGAATTTTTAATTGAATGGAAGGCACCCCAGAGGTAGTGAGGATAGATAAAATCAAAACATATCAAATAAGGTATAATTTATTGGAATCCTTCCTCCTTTCTTTTCAATCCGACGTTTCGGAGGATTCTTCCCTCCTTCTTGAGGGTTTCAAGGGGCCAATGAAGGAAACAAATAATAATAATTTTCTTTCCTCACTACCTCTGGTCAACCAACCTGTGAAACCAATGACCTAATGAATAACTTCATAGTAAATAATAGCTTTTTCAAAAAATATTTTTACTTTTCTTTTATTTTAAATATGTTTCACCTAGCACTGACATCAGACTCTTTTAAAATTACTTCACGTATTGTACAAATGTACATTCATATTTCGAAAAAGGGAATCAATATATCTTTACATATAAATCGCAATATTTTAAGGAAGTTTATGATTTTATGTTGGGCCACACTCATTGGAGTGCTGGGCCTCACGCGTCCCGCGGGCCACGGGTTGGACAGCCCTGATTTAGAATCAATTGACCAAAAATTTTTTATTAATGAAAATCGATTCTTTGAGTCACCAAATTTTACACATGCCATAATGTCAGATATGGTTCACCTCGGAGGGCAAGTCAAGTACCCGGATTGCATTTTTTGGAATTCGTGTTCAATTCCCGAAGCGGTGGAACAACCCTTCTGACATCATAAAAATAATCCCCAACATCTCGGATTTAGTAGGTGACTGACTCTTCTTCATTTTCTATAATAATTTTTTATATACAATTCTGCAAGCTTAAAATATTCAAATATTTAAAACACAAATAAATATTAAAAAACACGATTTTATTTAAAAATGCACTTACAAAGTAAAAAATAAAATTTTCTTCAATATTCAATAAATTCCAAGTTAATAGCGCTTCGATTTTATTTTGAATCATTTTTGTATAAACATTTTCTATGGTACCAAAGAAAAGTATATTTTTAACCGACTTCAAAAAAGGAGGAGGTTCTCTATTCGACTGAATTTTTTTTGTGTCTATTTTACCTCATGTCTTCGCCAATTGTGAACCGATTTTGATGATTTTTTTGCATTGGGTTCAGTCGTTTCCGATTAGTCCCGTTTTTTTCATTGGTATTAGACCTTTTTTGTTTTATGTTTGTTCAGGCCTAACTTCTTTGTTTATGAACCGATTTCGATGATTCTTTTTTTTATTGGAAAGGGGTCTCTTAGGGATGGTGCCAAATTAATTTGCTTAAGTTCTGATGATATGATCAACGACGAAATAACGTAAATCTCCAATTCTTATGAGCAAATAATCGAAATTATGATAAATAAAATATTTTATAAAAAATCTTATAACATTCATTTAAAACCCGCAAACGTTTCGAGAGAATTTCTATATTTATGAATTTAATTTTATTATCATTTTCCGATTCATTCGCCCGACGCTTTTCTCTTACGAGATGCATGCAAGGTATTATATTAATTAAGTCAATATTAATAACATCACTAAAAAGAGAAAAATAAAAATAATTTTTATAAAAAAATAAAACCGACTTCAAAAAAATTAAATGCAACAAATAAATAATAATAACTAAAAAATAAAATAAAATACACTAAAAGGTATTAAATAATTATCTTATATAGTCACAACTAAACTACGAAATATTACATGACATTACTTTTTGAAGTCGGTGCCAAACAAACTATATAAGCGAGCGTACCCGCCAAATCTACTAAGCAAGGTCCTTCGGGTGCGGTTTATAAAATGTATATGTTTGGCACCGACTTCAACAAGTAATTTCATGTTAATATTTCGTTGTTTAGTTGTACCTAAATAAGATAATTATTTTATACCTTTTAGTGTATTTTATTTTAATTTTAAGTTATTATTATTTATTTGTTGCATTTAATTTTTTTGAAGTCGGTTTTATTTTTTTTATTTTTTTATTTTTTTACTTTTTGTACATTTTGAAATAAAAACGTGCTTTTTAAAATCTTTTTTATTTTATTACTGTCATTCCTGCATTTAATTGAAATCGTCTGAAAAAAGGAAATGGTTTCAATCATGGCTAATATTAATTATTAACTTCTAATGGCGCCATAGGCCATCCACCCACACAATAGGGGGGATTTATTAATTTATAACAGGCTCATTTTTATTTCCAT
Organism: Forficula auricularia; assembly: GCA_024734495.1. Classification (NCBI taxonomy): domain Eukaryota; kingdom Metazoa; phylum Arthropoda; class Insecta; order Dermaptera; family Forficulidae; genus Forficula; species Forficula auricularia. The sequence goes on from JALMQS010000409.1 coordinate 120,304, forward strand.
TCCCTATTGACGTGACCAACATGATTTTGCACTCACTAATCTATTATTTCCTAGGTGTCAAATGTCATTAGTGGAAAAAGTCACATTTATTTTTCTGAAAAAATTTTCACCTGTGATACTAAAATTTGTATAATACCCATACATGTAAATAAATCTTTTGAACATGCGGGTTGGTGTATAACACCCTTCTAAAAGTAAACTGAATTAATTAAAATTTTGTGAAATTATTCATAAATATATTTGCCCTCCCCTTTAGCACATAATATAATTCGAAATCTCCCACTAGCTTTAAAGTTAAAGTTGGAAATTATGAAATCATGTACATACAAATATTTTAAAATCTGATTTGAGGTAAACAAAAAAAAAAGTGTATATTTTTTCACGACTCGGTGCGCTCTCTGCAAATTTTAACGATTTTTCAATTTAACGACTGCTGTCGAAAAATTCAAATTTTCCAAAATTATTCAACTTAATAAAATAAGTAACTTATGAGGAGAATTTTCTAGGTTAGGTTTCACAAAAAGGAAATATTAAAACATACATTTGTTTTAATATTTCCTTTTGTGAAACCTAACCTAGAAAATTCTCCTCATAAGTTACTTATAATGTTTCACCTAGAACCGACACCTAAATCTTTAAAAATTATTAATAAAATAAACTTTTGTGCCAAATGGACATTTGATGGCTTTTTTGTTTTGAAAAGTATATTGGTTCTTGAAATGAAATAAAATTGATGCATAGATTCAAGGGTCAATTAAAATGAATGATTCTCCGAAAAGGGTGCTGATAGAAGAATTAAAGTCCCTGGCTGGTAGATATATCTTCCAGTTCAAGCATGTCAAAGACAAGTCCAGTTGAATAGAAATTGTTCTCAAAAAAGTATAAATAAAGATGATTCGAGAATTTCTAGACTAATCCATTTCTAAGATCTCTCAATATATAAGATCGGAAAATACTAAGAGTTTCTCAACCTTTTTGGCCCGCGGACCAGTAAAATTTGTAAAAAAAATTCGCGGACCAGTGATATTTTTTTAACAACAAAATTTTACTAGGTATTAAAGAACTACTACATAAGTTGATTGTAACATTTTTATTATCATTTACTTACAATAATATTTAAATGTAAAGATATGTAATTATATATATATATATATATATATATATATATATATATATATATATATATATGCGGACTAGTAAAATTTCTCCGAGGACCACCGGTGGACCAGCGGTTGAGAATAGCTGATATAGACAAGTCATAGCTTGCTTATAGTAATAGAATTAGGAGCAATTTAAGATTTTCTTATAAGATAGGCTTATTCATTTTAGAAGATCGACGATTTCTATCTCAGGGACTGTTGAGTTTAAATCACAAGACTCCTACCCTCACTCACACAAAGCAGTATTCGTTTGGGGCGAAGGTCTCAAAATATATTTTAAAAAAATCTAATGTTAAATTTGAAAAATAACGAAAATAATGAAATTTGCAAAAAAAAGCGAAGATTAAAATAAAATTTCAAAAAATGAAAGGTACTTTTTTGGACAAAGTCACCATCCGCCACTGATGTGTATGTTTATTTCCATCAAGCAGAGAACAAGCTCTTTGTTTCTCTTTACAACCTCTTGTGATCTTATATTATTATCCATTTCTTTATCATTAAGGTAGTTGTTTCGCGACAATACTAGCAAAAAGTTAATGCTAGAGTATATAGAACAGACGACAATAAGGATTCATAATTCATAAGCCCAAAAGTTTTTGCTGTTTATGCACCTTGTACTAACCAATCCCGTGCACACCCCAACACTGTCCCAGCTTGTATATATTTTATCATAGAAATTTCAGATAAGGTACATTATAAAGTGTAAATTATAAAACAAAAAGTTCTTAATAAGCGATTGAAAGCTGTTGCGACAATGGATGAAGCGAAAAAACATAAAAAATATACTAAAGTTAACCCACTTTTTAGGTTAAATAAATGTGTTGTTGCCAGCTTGTTTTTAGTGTAAATTTTTCATTATACATTTTTCATTATTTATTCATTATTATCTTAGAAACTGTGTTGTAACAAAGAATTAAAATTTTCTTAAACAATGTATTAGTTATTCGTTTGTTTAGTTTTTTATAACAATGATAAGAAGAGTTTCTTAATTATAATTAAATATTTATGTAAACTTTCGGATATCCCGTATATGAGTCTGAAAAACTCTTTGGAATTTAATATCTCCGGAAATATATTGTTCATAAATTTCGTTTTACCACCACTCTATGCAGAAGTATTTAAATAATAATTTGTCTAAATTTCAAAAAAATCCTAAAAAATCCCATATGGTGAAACAACTACCTTAATACCCTATACCTAATACTTAATACCCCAACTACCTTAATCCTATCATTCGACTCAAACTCACTAGAATTCAGGGATAAAATTTCAATGCTGGGCGTAACTCTAGGGTCTGACTTTTCATGGAATGACTATATCTCGATCACTGCTAAAGCTGCAGAGCGCAAGCTTGGTCTCCTATTTAGGTCTAGACGCTGTTAATACTCTCAGTCAACTTCTTATACTGTATAAGGCTCAAATTCGTCCCTGTATCGAATATCGCTCTCATCTGTGGAGGGGTGCCTCCAAGCATTCTCTTGCTACACTGGATGCGATTCAGAAGCGAGCAATTAAACTAATAGGAGACCCGGCTCTATCCAACTCACTCGACTCCCTGGCTCACCGAAGAACCGTCTCTGCCCTTTCCCTGTACTACAGATACTATCACGGTGTCTGTTCAGTGGAGCTGAAATCAATTATCCCCCCTAAAGCTCTCTTTACGAGAAACACGCGGTTTTCGAACGCTCAGCACCCCTTCGCTGTCAAATTGGATAAAAGTCGAACAAGCGCTTTCGCCAACTCTTTTATCCATATGATCTCCAGAGACTGGGACTCGCTCCCTGGGACCATCTTTCCCGCGACTTATAACCTTCAGCTATTTAAGAACCGTATCCACAGATACCTTCGAACCCCGCCTTGCCCATAAAATTCTTTCTTCTTGATGGGGTGCCAACCCAGGCCTTTAGGGGTTGCACCTTTTTGGTGTAACTCCTTCTCTCATCATTTTCATAAAAAAAAAAAATAGGCCCTTCAATTAGAAAACTATAAAATCCTATTTATAGATACGAAGACAATAACAAAAATTGTTCTAAAATAAAATGTTACCTTTATATTTTTCTTTTTCATTTTCTTTATTTAGTAGCGCTTGTTGATGGGGAGAAGGGCCCATCTGAAATCGATATGTAAATGGGGGAGGGGACGCAAATAAAAAATCTATCGTAATTGTGTTCGAGGTTGTTTTTAATTTTAAACCAACATTAACCATAATATAGATTCTATTTGGGAATTTTAATTAATTTCCAACTCATTATGTTTGTTCATAAAGTTCAATCAATCAAATCTGAATTTAATAAACACAACTACATATGTTATAATTAAAGTATAGAAAAACACTTTAAAATAACTAATTTTATATTAATAAACATCGAGTCATCACTTATAATTAAAACTGATTCAACAAACATTTTCGCTCGTTATTTAAGAATGATAAACATTTTCAGGTACCGACGATCCATTTGCGAATTCAACTCACCAGACGACCGAAGTATTATACTTGATTCACTAAAAGCAAAAAAATTCCTTTTTTTCTTATTCGTATTTAGGAATGTCTAAAAAATGAATCAGAAACATTTTCAATCACGATTTTTTCTGTGTATCTGTATTCTGAATCCCATAATAACTCAGAGACGAAATGTCGTAGAAAGTTTATTCTAGTTCTAAAATTCTTGTATTTTCAAATTAAAAACTAATTAAATTTTGTGTTTTAATTTGAAAAATGCAAAAAAATCCAAAATAAATCGCAAGTTTGAATAAGTTTTTGAGTGTTTGTAACTAAGCAATTGAATTCGGGTACACAATTTCTATTAAAAAGGTACCCCTACTCTTTGGGAAAAATTTTAGTATTATCGCTTAAACAGTTTGCTGCTAATTTTTTCACATCATTAAAATTTGCAGAGAAACTTAAAAAAATAATCAATTTCACGATTTCAATTAAATTCGAATTTGTCAAGTTTTCAAAAAGACATATACATATATTTAACACAATTACTGTTTATTTCATATTGTGACCAGAGGAACCATTTTATCTACATTGATTTCTTTAAGTAAAGTTCAGAGCCTAAGGTACCGTCCATAAATTACGTCAAACATTAAGGGGGAAGGGGCATTAAAGATTTGTGATAAAATGTGACAGGTTGTGATCTTAAAAATGATTATGTCACAAAAGTCAAATTAAATTATCTTTAAAATTTTCAAATATATTTTTTTATATTTCTTCGAGGGGTGATCCAGTAGTAGTAGTAGGTGTGCGCCTGGAAATATTTGGAAGTACTTGGAAATATTTGAAAGTACTTGGAAATATTTGAAAGTACTTGGGAATATTTGGAAGTACTTGGAAATATTTGGAAATACTTGGAAATAATTGAAAGTACTTGGGAATGTTTGGAAGTACTTGGAAATATTTGAAAGTACTTGGAAATATTTGGAAGTACTTGGAAATATTTGGAAGTACAAGTGGAAGTAGATGTACAGTATATTAGGTCGCAGTTCACCCCTCGGATTTCATGATATGAATAAAAATAAAGTTAAACTTAAAATATATTATAGTTTAATTTATAAAAAAATTCTAGAATTATTATTAAATTATAAGGTATAAAAGTGATAGTGTCACAATACAGGGGGGGGCTCAATGAAAATTTGAGAGAATGTGACACAGGGGAAGGGGTCTAAAAATCTTGAAATTCGTGTGACGTTATTTATGGACAGCCCCTAAAACCAGAATAGTCGAATTTATTATTCTTTATAAATTTCAAGTTTATATAATAATCAAATAATTCATTTCAGAAACAACTTTTTTTTTAATGAAAATGATGAGAGAAGGAGTTACACCAAAAAGGTGCAACCCCTAAAGGCCTGGGTTGGCCTCTCCATCGTGAAAAGAAGAAAGAATTTTATGGGCTGGGCGGGGGTCGAAGGTCGAAATAGAAAGGGCTTTTATCAGGGAAGAATCTGTCTACATCGGATTCATAGACCTAGAAAAAGCATTCGATAACGTCAATTGGGAAATTATGTTTAAAATATTAAAACAGGCGGGAATAAAATTCAGGGAGAGAAGACTAATCTACAAGGATGTGTGCTGTCACCCATGATTTTCAACTTATACATAGAAGAAGCGATTAAAGAATTCAAAGACAAAATTGATACAGGTATCGAAATCCAAGGTCAAAAGATCGCTATGTTAAGATTTGCCGATGACATTGGCCTTCTAGGAAGCAATAAAAAAGAATTAGAGGACGCCTTGAATGGAATTAACCAAATCCTAATAGAAGAAATCAAAATGAAAATAAACAAGAATAAAACCAAGGTCCTAGTATGTACAAAAAAAGAACAAACGAGACAGGAATGCATCAAAATTAACCAAGAAAACCTAAAAGGAGTTAAGTAATTCCGCTACCTAGGAAGTAAAATAACATGGGATGGGAGGAGCAAAAACGAAATTAAATCAAGAATTGGCCAAGCAAAAATGGGGTTTAATTCAAAACAAAAACTACTATGCTCCTCCTCAGTCAGCTTAGCAAACAGGAAGTTGCTATTGAAGACATATGTATGGAGCATAGCCATGTACGGTTGTGAAACCTGGACAATTGGAAAAGCGGAGAGAAAGAGATTGGAGGCTTTCGAAATGTGGTGCTACAGAAGAATGATGAATATCAAATGGATGGATAAAATTACAAATGAAGAAGTTCTTGGAAGAATCGGAGAAAGAAGAACCTTGTGGAAGAGTCTGAAGAAGAGAAGAGGTCAGATGATGGGGCACATACTGAGACATGGGGGACTGCTTAGGGATATCTTGGAGGGGAGGTGGGAAAGAAAAGGGGAAGGGGAAGACCCAGATTAGAATATTTCAACCAACTAATTGGGGATATGGGATGCCAGACATTTAGAGAGGTCAAACAGTTGGCGGGGGACAGAGTCGAGTGGAGACGGATTGTTGCATCAAACCAGTCTTACCAAACAGGAAGTTGCTATTGAAGACATATGTATGGAGCATAGCCATGTACGGGTGTGAAACCTGGACAATGATGATGATGATGATGGGGGTCGAAGGTATCTGTGGATACGGGTCTTAAAATAGCTGAAGGTTATAAGTCGCGGGAAAGATGGTGGCAGCTTAAGGGTACATTTTGACATGACTGAAAGTTATCGTAGATTTCTAGTAAAATTGCTATTTAAATCGTAGTTAATTTGAAATTCTCTTAAAAATAAGTAACCTGATGAGTTTTTCTTAATTATCCCTAAAATCATAAGTGACTTACGTTATCTGTAATTATTTCTTTAAGTAGAAATTTAAAATAAAGATGAGAGAAATCCTCAAATCGATCCTTTTTAGATGATTTTTGTACCCCACGGCGTTCAGAAGTGGCTTAATGAAAAAATATCAGGAATTATTTCATTTTATCCTCAGGAACAACAAACAAATTCGATATCTAAAGTATGATATTTTTAAAGATTAAAATACGGAACCGTCGGCATGTGGTCCGGCTTAATATTTACAAAATCACACTGTTCTACTAGTTGTAATAAAAAATCTTGAATTTAACTTGGTTGTATTCTTTTGTTTATTTTTTATTTTTATTTTATTATGTACAGGGTGGGCATAAAGATCTACCACATTTTGAAGAGGTATAAAAAAATGAAAAAATTTAATTAGAAAAAAACTGAATATATTTTTGAAAAGAACATAAAATATTTTTTTTAAATGTGTTTTAAATTTTATATCAGACGAAAAGTGGGGGGGGGGGGGGGGGGGGGTCAAAAATGAAAAATTCTAGTCCTTTCGACCAAACTCAAAAAATTTTGTATACATTCTGTAGGCCTAAAAAAGGTTATAAATGCAAAAACTAACCACCCAAAATTGGGAGAGGGTCAAAAATGAAAATTCTAGCCCTTTTGACCAAACTATGTAAACAAAATTTGACTAGTTTTTGCATTTCTAGCCTTCTGGGGGTCTATAAAATATGTTTATAAAATTTGGTTGAGTTTGGTCAAAAGGGCTAGAATTTTCATTTTTGACCTTCTCCCATTTTGGCTGGTTAGTTTTTGCATTTATAGCCTTTTTGTGGCCCAAAGAATATGTATACAAAATTTGGTTGAGTTTGGTCGAAAGGGCTAGAATTTTCATTTTTGACCCCCCCCCCTTTGTCTGATAATGTTTAAAACACATTAAAAAAATATATTTATGTTCTTTTCAAAAATATGTTCAGTTTTTTTCTAGTTGAATTTTTTCATTTTTTTAAACCTCTTCAAAATCTAGTAGATCTTTATGCCCCATACCTGTAAAAAAAATTAATTTTAAATTACGAAAATCAATACCAGGTGATTATTTTTTGTTTCTAACCTATACAAATGTTAATCTTTAAAAGGACAGGTAGGAAAATATTTTGAATGACTGTCAAGCTTAATAATTTCTCTAGCGAACCTTTATTTCACTTCCAATTATATAGAATATATACGAAAAAGAGAGAAAGAGAATGAAAATGGCTGACAGATAGAAAGGACTTTTTGCCAGCTACCTCGTTCGTTCCAGCATTTCTAGTTATGATCCCCATTGAAATGAATCTTTTTGAAAAATCATCCCCCGAGAGTTTTTTTAACATTACAAAAGAGAACGGAATAATACCTTTCTATTTTAAATCCGATTAATTAATAGGTACATTCATGAGATTTGGAATTCATAGAAATATTTAATTATTTTAAATTTAATATTTAACAATCAGTTAACTGCGGATCTTTTTGAAAAATCATCGTCATAGTTTTTTGTATTTTATTTAGTTATTCATTTATTATTTTTTAACATTAGTACAAAAAGGGATCAGCTTAATGCATTCTATTTTGAATCACGTTAATTAAGAGACATTATGGATGTTGAATTTGTAGAAATTTTACTAGATACGCTCGAGGGACAAACGATCTATGTAGTTAATAAATATATACTATTAGTTTACCATACATGGGTATGGTAATGTAGTGTAATCGTTCATGAAAAAAGTGATTTTTTTTCACTTAATTTTTTTACAAAATATCTCAAAAATGGATAAGCTATTTTGATTAAAAATAAGCTGACCTGTTCTGATGTGGCCATCCACTTGACTTTACCATACAAACGAGGACCTCACTTATATTTAATATTTATTAAAATTATTTACAATGATGTAGAGGAGGGGGTTAGTTTTTGCATGTTTAGAATTCTGGGGTTCCACTGATTATGTATACAAAATTTGGTTGAGTTTGGTACACCGGCCTAGATTTTCATTTTTTGACCCTACCCCCCCCCCCCCATTTCTGGCGGTTAGTTTTTGTCTTTTAGACTTCTGGGGGTCCCACTGATTATGTATACAAAATTTGGTTGAATTTGGTAAATGGCCAAGATTTTCATTTTTTGACCCATTTTGGGCGGTTAGTTTTTGCATTTTTAGACTTCTGGTAGTCCACTGATTATGTATACAAAATTTGGCTGAGTTTGTTCAAGCGGCCTAGATTTTTAATTTTTAACCCTCCTCCACCCCCTTGAGTCGATATGCACCAAAATCTAGTCAGCTCTTAATCGAAATGCTATGGTTTCGCTCAATTTTTTTAATCAAAATAGTTTCAGCCGTTTTTGAGATATTTCGAAAAAAAAGAAGCAAAAAAAAACACTTTTTTCATTACAATACTTGACCATACCTGTATGGTAAAGTAAAAATTCAAACAGATACGTCGTTAAAGAAGTTTCACTTAAAAATTGAGCGAAACAACAACATTTTGTTGTACAAAAATGCCTTCATGAGTGACTATCGAAAATTTTTAGGTATTTTACCAGATATTGATCAAAATTTTTAGGTATTTTACCAGATATTGATTATTTTGTCAAAATTGAGCGAAACAACATTTTGTTGTACAAAAATGCCCTCATGAGTGACTATCCAAAATTTTTAGGTATTTTACCAGATATTGATTATTTTGTCAAAATTGAGCGAAACAACAACATTTTGTTGTACAAAAATGCCCTCATGAGTGACTATCCAAAATTTTTAGGTATTTTACCAGATATTAATTATTTTGTCTGTTGGTACACCTTAGCTAGTACATTTCCAAATTTTGTGCTTTTATTGTAATTAAGAGGTGGGGGGATTCTTAAAAAAATTAAAATTATAACATTTTCAAACTTAAAAAAAAAAATATTATAAAAGGGTCCTTAAATAAAAAAGAGTCATTATTTTTTCAGGAACCAAATTGTAGGGCGGGGTTCAAAAAATAGAACTATCGATATATCCTGGACCAGAGGTTCCCAAATTGCGCGCCACGGCGGCGGTTCCAATATATACGTGTCTGAGCTTGTTTCAATGTCTCCAATAGATATGGACTTGTCTCGACATGTATCCAGGATTGTTATAAAAACCCCCAAACTTATATTTCGCAACCTTTTCTTTCTATACCAGAGTGAGACATTCTACCCCAATTACATTTCAGAGAATTTATTATTTTTTAAATATTTTTATTTTTAATTGTTTTAAAAATATTTTCAATGAAATAAGGGAATTGGGATAAATGGTAACGAACAAGCAGACCAACTTGCTAATCTAGCAAGGGTGGATGGAGAGTTTTTAAACATTGCTCTCCCTATTTCTGACATCTAATATAACATCATTAAAAATAAATCTCTAATAAAATGGCAACATCAGTGGGCAGAGAGCAGTAAGTCCAAAGGAGGCCATCTCTTTAAAATCGTTCCTATAATTCCCCATACACCATGGTTCATATACAACCATTATTTTAAAAATCTGTCCACGCTGATATTTCGTCTTGGTAGCGGTCATGCTCGAACACCGTCTCACCTACATAGAGTGGGAGTCAGGGATGCCCCATTTTGCGTTTGCGGTGGTGAAAATATTGGGGATATTGATCCTAAATATTTGAACTGTGATAGATATAAGATCAAAATTGACAAATTTTACGCTGATATTACTAAGGAAAAAATTTTGCTACCAACACGAATGTCAATTCTTCTCCATTATACAAATGTTAAATCGCATATTACCAAGATAATAATAGGGCATATTTTGTCTATTGGATGGTTTTGGAATAACACTTGACATACTACTACATATCTCATTTAATCATTACATATTATGAGATCTACCACATTTTAAAGAGATATAAAAAAATGAAAAAAATTAACGAAACATTTCTGGCCTTCTGTGGGTCCACAGAATATGTATACATAATTTGGTTGAGTTTGGTCGAAAGGGCTAGAATTTTCATTTTTGACCCCTCCCCCCTATTTTGGGTATACATTTTTTTCATTTCTAGCCTTCTGGGAGTCCACAGAATATGTATATAAAATTTGGTTGAGTTTGTTCGAAAGGTCTAGAATTTTCATTTTTGACCCCCCCCCCATTTGTCAGATAATGTTTGAAATACATAAAAAAAAAAAATTATGTTCTTTTCAAAAATATATTCAGTTTTTTCCTAGTTAAATTTTTTCATTTTTTTTTTATACTTCTTCAAAATGTGTTAGATCTTTATGCCACACCCTGTACTTTTTAAAATCAGTATTATTCAAAAGGCTTCAAGAGCCGCACGAGATTGACTTGCGGCTCGCGAGCCACGTTGTGTCCACCCCTGTGCTATAGAGTTGGCCAAATGCTTTGTTATGAGCAAGGTCAGGTAGGGGGGAAAAAAGGAATTATTTTTTCGAGTAGATTCTTTTCATTTGCTTTTAAGGAAAGAAAAAAATTATCGAATACATTTTTTTCATTAAATAATTACTTATATACGGTACAATGAAATTATTTTTATTAGGTAGATTTTTTAATCAAATAAATAAGAATTAAAAGATATTTATTATGGGGTGTTCAACCCAATTTTGACTTTTCCAATTCCAACATTTTAGATAGAGAACGGAATTTAGATAAAATATTAATTTTAGAAATCATCGAAATTTTAAACCACAAAAATTCAATTAATTAAAGGCCAACAGATATGGACTGGTTTTCTAATTTTTATCAGAAATTTTTAGAAAAAATTATTTTTAGTAAATATTTATATTTTATATATTAATTCAAACTAATTCTCATCTTCAAGACAATTTGTATCATTGTCTATTTTAAAAATATTTATTTCTTTATACATAGTTGCTTTATATTTTTTCCCCCTTCCTGGCTTTTGGTCCGAACCATTTATCCAAATTGCTTTATACTTCTTTTTTAAAGCAATTATTTTTCCGAATTTCAAGTGATAAAGGGAGAATTTCTAATACGCATTTTGTGATTGTTTTATAAAAGAATTGCATTTATTTATATATGAAAAACAATCAATAAATTATTTAAACATATTAAAAGTAATTAAGAAATTGATTCTATTTCTAAATACCATAATGAAATTAAAAAAATACGATTGAAGTAATTTTTGGAGACGGACTGATAAGTGAATTAAGTGGATATCGATGAGGCAGTCCAAAAAAAGAAGAAGATAATTTACACTATCTTTCTATTCATAAAACCGGCGTTTCGGAGACTATTCCCACCTTCTTCAGGGTTTTGAAATGTCGCATTGGATTTCCTTCACTGACTTTTCAAAACCCTGAAGAAGGAGGGAATAGCCTCCGAAACGTCGGTTTTATGAATAAAAAGATAGTGTAAATTATCCTCTTCTTTTTTTGGATTGGCTCATCGATATCCACTTAATTAAAAAATACATTTTTGGTTATATTTTAATTTAAGCAGTCTCTTAAAATGTTCTTATGTATTATTATTTTTTATTTTATTTAACACTAGAACGCCCGGACTTTCAGATCCCCTAGAACGCCCGAATGCCGTCAATTTGACGACTTGCATTTTTCAAACTAAATAAAATCATTCTGTTTCCTTTTATTTAATATTTTTTTATTTTTTCTAATAATAAATATAATTCTATTATCAATTTATATATTAAAAATACATATTAATATATTACATTTTAATAATCATTATGATATAAAATGAAAAATTAACATGCTATATTTATGGAGTATTATCATTAACAAAACCAGTAGTTCTATATTATATCTTATTATAAATATTATATTATTATAAATAATATTGAAATAAAAAAAACAAATATACGAAAAAAACTCACGAGAAATTGAGAGAGAAATGTGTTGTTGATAATTCTAAGGGCGGAACAAAAATGAAATGGCAAAACTATAAATATATATATGTATTTCAAAACAGTAGGTTCCCTCGAAATGTTGTAAAATAATAAAGTGAATCATCAAAAGATAAAAAAAAATTGACATAAAGAAACATAATTTTTTTATTTTACCCCAAGTTTTTCAAGGAAGATTGTAAATTAAAAAAAAAGGCAGAACAAATCCGAGGGTCAAAAAGGATGGAAATGTTCCAAAAAAAGAATGGGAATTATTCGTACTTGAAAAATTAATTTAAAATATAAAAATTGGGGTAAAAGTGTTACCGTCAAATTGACGGCTTTTGGGCGTTCTTGGTAAATCCATAATTTTCTCCTAAATAAAAATTCATAGGGTGATATTTTTTTTTATTAAAAAGGTATTCAAAAATGATTAAAAGTTAGCGAGTTTCAAAGTTCTAACTTAAATAGTAACGAAATGAAAGAGAAATGAATGTGAAAACCGTCAAATTGACGGCTTCGGGCGTTCTAGTGTTAAATATAACCTTGTTTCAGCAAACATTAGGTATCGACCCAAAATTGAGGGGGGGGGGGGTTAAAAGTTAAAAATCTAGGCCATTTGAACAAACGCAACCAAATTTCGTGTACATAATCAGTGAATCTCAGAAATCTAAAAATGCAAAAACTAACGGCCCAAAACGGGAGGGGGGGCCTCAAAAAATGAAAATCTTGGCCATTTACCAAACTCAACCAAATTTTGTATACATAATCAGTGGGACCCCAGAAGTATAAAAATGCAAAAACTAACCTCCCAAAATGGGGGGGAGGGGGTATTGGGTCAAAAAATGAAAATCTTAGCTATTTACCAACCAAATTTTGTATAAATAATCAGTAGAACCCCAAAAGTCTAAAAATATAAAATGGGGGAACGGGGGGGGGGGGGGGGTTGGTTCAAAAAATAAAATCTAGGCCCTTGTACCAAACTCAACCAAATTTTGTATTTATAATCAGTGGGCCCAGAGTAATCTAAAAATGCAAAAACTAACCCCCTTCCTACATCATTATAATTAATTTGATTAAATATTAAATATAAGTGAGGGTCCAGGTTGTATGGTAAAGTCAAGTGGGTGGCCACATCAGAACACGTCAGCTTATTTTGTACAGGGCAAAGCTGACATTTTAATCCGCCTCTGGACCTCAGATAGCATGTGTTTGTTTAAAATTTATAATAATTATATCCAAAACCTGAAACCTACATTATAATTTTTTTAATTTTTAGCTAATAAATAATATAAATATAATTTTCCCAAAACCCAATTTTGACTTTTCCAATCCCAACATTTTAGATATAGATAGAACGGAATTTAGAAAAAATATTAATTTTAGAAATCATATAAATCACAAAAATGATTTTTTTAAGTAAAATTTTATATTATTATTTATTTTTCCACTGAAACAGAGATATTATTAAACAATTCTTAAAGGTTCACCCAAAGTAACGCATTAATTCTCATTTCTATGTAAATTCAAATTTTAATTTATTTTTACTATTAAAATTTGCTAAATAATTTATATTTAGACTAATCTATTTGAAAAGAAATTATTATCAAGTTATTTATTTAATAAATTATATTTAAATAAAAAATTTTATATAAAAAACTAAAAATGAATAAAATATTTAATAATTAATAATTAAAAATGAATAAAATATTATTTTTACCCTTATTCTCCAATTCGTCTCTTTTTGCAATTTCATTATACAATATACCGATGGGTATATTGTAAAGTACTTAAGTGTAAAAATATTTTATTTTCACGCAAGTACAAGATAATTGTTGTTCTATATTTTTTTTACTGAAAAATTGTTCAAGATAGAAAAAAAATCAAGATTTCTTTTTTTATTATAAAATAAAGCACCATTAATAAAATATATTTTTTTCTTTTCGACAAAAGCAGTGGCGTATTAATTTTTCATTCAAAATAATCATGATGAAATTAATTAGGACACCACTGGTTAAAACTCAAAATTCCTTTTTTTTTTTTTACAATATACGTGTCTATACACCTAGTTTTCATCCACCAAGTTTTATAAAAAATACCTATATAATTTCGGCGTTAAAAAAATATATATATTTTTCTAAAAGTCTTCATCAACCTGTATATCAAAAAAATAAAGCAAAAATGTACGAAAATAACTTTTTGTCATAAAAAATAATTTTTAAGAAAAAATAAAACCGATTTCAAAAAATTAAATGCAACAAATAAAATACACTAAAAGGTATAAAATAATTATTATCTTATTTAGTTACAACTAAACGACGAAATATTAACATGAAATTACTTTTTGAAGTCGGTACCAAACAAACTATACCTATAAGCGAGCATACTCTCCAATCGTACTAAGTAAGATCCGTCAAGTGCGATTCATAAAATGTATATGTTTGGCACCGACTTCCAAAAGTAATTTCATGTTAATATTTCGTCGTTTAGTTGTAAATAAATAAGATAATAATTATTTTATACCTTTTAGTGTATTTTATTTGTTGCATTTAATTTTTTGAAGTCGGTTTTATTTTTTTCTTAAAATATTTTTATTTTCCTCTTTTTAGTGATGTTATTAATAGTGATCATATCATCAGAACTTGACCAAATTAATATGACACCATCCCTAAGATACCACCTTTCGAATAAAAAAAGAATCATCGAAATCGGTTCATAAACAAAGAAGTTAGGCCTAAACAAACCTAACAAAAAAGGTCTAATCCCTATGAAAAAAAAATGAGACCAATCGGAAGGTAGACTGAACCAAATGCAATTTTTTTTTTCAAAATCGGTTCACAATTGGCGGAGATATGAGATAACATAGGCACAAAAAAAAAAATTCAGTCGAATAGAGAACCTCCTCCTTTTTTGAAGTTGGTTAAAAATCATGCACAGATTAAGTCCCTTCAATATTGATATTTAATTATGAAAGACCCTGTGTATTAAAAAAAAAAAAGCAGACCCTTTGTGGTGTGGACCCATAGGCTTCAGCTTGCGAAACCTGTGCTTAAAGCCCAGGCGCAAATTGAGCGCAGGACGCGCGTAGCAGAGAGCCAGCAGAGGCTTATAGAACGATTAAAATTTAAAAATTGGTTTGGCTTAATTTTGCTGTGAATGCATGAACAAATTTCAGTCAAGTATTTATAAAGTGTTAAATAAAAAAAAATAAGCCTCTGCTGGCTCCCATATTTATAAGCGAAAAACCGCTGAAAAATGGAAATTTTCACCTTTTTTTGTATTTTCTACAATGTTGCGTCACGAAATTTTGTCTCGAGACATCAGATTTGGATTCAGCGCCCCAAAAAACATATATATGCAAAAAATCCCAAAATCCCAAAACTTTCCTCATAGGGGCCCATTTGAGCATGATTTGACTGGACTAATTGGGTAATTTATTAATTTTATTGTCTTATATATTTGTAAATACGTGTGTTCAATTACCCCCTACCTTCCCTCTGTCCCCTCAATTGCAATTATCCTTAGTACTAATAGTCACGTGTTACTTTCCCCCACTCCTCCGACTGGCCCCACTTTCCTCCGACTGGCCGCTTGCCTGAGCCTGGCGCGTCCGCCACGCCAGTCGTCTCATTCCATCCCAACCGTTCATTTGAAGAAAATTAACTTCTCAATTAATCTGACTATTTTAGGTAAATATTTGCAATCTAATTAATTTCAAATGATCAACGTTTTTTTCTCGTTAAGAGGATATAGTTATTTTTGAAAAATATTAGTAATTTCGGCAAGATAACGTCGTACTATTTTTTAATCCGCGTCTTCTGTTCCTGGACAGTTTTAAACACACTTGCATGATATTAATTTAATTAGAAATGTTATTTTTTGGTTTTATTGAAGTCATTAGTTTCTAATTTAATTCAATAATTTGATACTTTGTTATATTAAGTTTTTTTTTTTCATTTTTCAGATGAACTGTGCTTGATCATGAATTGCGTGCTTCTTGGAGGCTCTTGTCGTCTCTACAGTGGTAAGCATTCTATATCTATTACTGTATTTTTTATTTGATTATTATAATATGATTGTAATTCTATAAATCACTTGGCTCAATAGAAATTTAGATTCGGATTTTTTTTTTTTTTTTAATTTTAAAATGTGTTTCTTTGTTGAATAATATAAACATTTAATAAATAGTAACCTATAGGTACCTATATATATTTTGAATCTGAGTTCTTATCGATATATATATATATATATTTACATTTTCGGAAGTGAATACAATCCTTCTCACATGTAATAAAAATCATTCATAAAACTCTGGTTTTTTCTCCTAATCGAAATTACTACTATCGGCAAAATGAGCTTGTAAATGTTTTATTGAGATTATTAAAGATTTATTTTTTGATTTCTATCATGCATAGTTGATTTAATATTAAATCGCGTTTAAATTTTATTTCCTAAGCTTTTGATTTTTTGCATTCGATTAATTTTTCACTGGAAATTTCTAATTTCTCAAATTATAATGTAAACTTGCTTTAAAATTTATAAGAATTTCGATATTGAAGGAGGCAACAAAAGAGTGTGTCTTCTGCTGGAATTATAAATTTTATTTATTTATAACGATAAACACTCTTTTATTATCTCCTTCAATATATAAAAATTCTGCTACCCTCGGCAAAAAACTTTCAATTTAATATAAGAATTTCATTTCACCTAAATATATTAAGTTAAAAAATATTCTACTTTGAATTATTTGTTTACTTCTATCGTTTTTAAGTGTAAAATAAAAATCATCTTTTTTTCTTATAAAAAGTTCATAATACATACTTAGTTGTTAAAATAATATTTTTGTCATTGTCTTTTTCTTTTAATGTAATTTTCTTAAGAATTTGATAATCATTATCGAAAAGAAAATGTTTTCACTTTAAATACAATTATTATAGATAGGGTCTTTTTTTAGTTTACCTATAAAATAATTTATTTAATTGAGCTTTAAGCGACTGCTGCGTAATTCACATTTATACAAACACAGTGGCGAATTATCCATAAAGAAACTATAGGCACGTGCCTAGGGGCGCGTGCGGAAGTTTTTAAACAAAAATAAATAAATAAATAATTTAATTAATTAATTAATTAATCTATCTATCTATAGATAATCTATCTATCTAATCTAATCTTATTAAACGAGCAAAAATTGTTTGTTTATATATTTAGTACCTGGGCCACCGAGCGATGCTCGGTACCTTTTTGCTTCAGTTAATAGCTATATATTAATCCCCGAAATCCCCTCGCCCACCGGACCCCACCACTTCACCCCACCTCCTGCACCCTCCACCCTACCTCCCACATACACCCCGCCCCCCGAAACCCCCCACCCCCCGGACCCCCCACCACCACTGCAACCCACCTCCTGCACCCCCACATCTACCCCCTCCTCCGCCCACTCACCCAGTTTTTGCATTTCTAGCCTTCAGTGGCCCACAGATTATGTATATATAGGTATATAAATAAAAACGGTATAATTATTTTTATTTTTAATTAAATAACAATTTTTGTGTTCATCAATTAAATTGTCAAAATAATATTTGTGGGATTTAAAACTCGATTTTTAATCAATTAAATTTCCAAACTTTTAATATATAATAATACCTAATTATAATCATCTTATTGTGGGATATAAAATTAAAAAAAACAATTATTTATTAAAAGGAAATTGAATAAAAATGTAATTATACATTTTTATCGAGACAACCACATGTGAATAATTGTTTCAATTAACAAAAAACCCATCAAAAACAATTTAGCCGAAGATGAGACCGTGATAGATCGAATGTCCAACACAAAACCCTCCTAACCCGTGAATTTCATCCAAATCGTTAGAGCCGTTTTCGAGAAGCCGACCGGATATATATACCGGGTGAGTTTTTTTTATCTTGAGACAGTCTTATAACTCAAAAACAGTGCATTATATGAAAAAAAGTTTCAAATAAAAGTTTATTTATATCAAGGGGGAAACTAAGCTACACTATTATTTGTCTGCCTAGAACAAGCTTTCAAGGGTATTTTGAGGTCAAGTTCTGTTTTTTAAATAGCTACCTATATTTTTCTGTACATTTTATTAATATAGAAAAAAGCTGAACAACTTTCATTGGAACTATTTTTTTACATCAAATAAACAAAATATTAAATCAATTAGATCTCAAAAAAATCCAAATAATAATTATTCTTAACAATTATTTAATTTAATTATCAAATAATAATGATTAAATATTTAATTATTAAATAAATAATTTAAAATTAATTAATAATTTAATAATTTTGCGACAATGTACTGAGATATTCCAGAGTGTATCGCAAGTCTTTTGGATGAATTCTAGTTCCCATTTCGTTATTTTGACCTTTTAAGTTTCTTCGTAGCCTATACATTTCCTGTTTATTTTTAAACAGATTTACAACACTATACAATGAAGCTTGCGAGGGTGTCTATCAGGAAAACCCTTGAAATCCATTTCAATGGCAGCCCCATAACTCTTCTTCCACATTCACGGCATAAATTAAGACCATTTCAATTCTGTCTTCACGAAAAAATGCACAAATTTTTTTGGGAGCTATAATTGATTTAATATTTTGTTTATTTGATGTCGTATAAAAAAATAGTTCTAATGAAAGTTGTTCAGCTTTTTTTCTAGATTAAGAATATGTACAGAAAAATAGGGTTGCATTTAAAAAACAGAACTTGACCTTGAAATACCCTTGAAAGCTTGTTCTAGTTCGACAAACAATAGCGTAGTTAGTTTCCCCCTTGATATAAATAAACTTTTATTTGAATCTTTTTCCCATTTAATGGACTGTTTTGGAGTTATAAGACTGTCTCAAGATAAAAAACTCACCCGGTATATATAAACATTGTTCGTTTAATATAATAAGAAATATTTGTTTGTATCTTAGTTCTATTTTGAAAACGGCTCTACCGATTTTGATGAAACAAATTCTATTAACAAGTTTTGAAGATGAGAAACCGATCTGGCTAGGTCTGGACCTGGACAAATTTAATCTTAATTGATCTTTTCTTAATTAAATTAATTATTGAAAGATGAAAATCTCAATAAAAAAGTTTGTTTACATTTTTTCAATTATCTTTTATTTTTAATTGGTTTTTTAATTTTAAAACCCACTAATAAGTTATAGCAAATATTTATATGTATATATTAACATTAAACAATTTAATTGAAAAGATTCTGATGGGGGGAATGGGAAGGGGGAGGAATTCAATATGGTATTGGAATAATTATCGGAAAAGAGGTTTTTTTTCTCTAATTGGTTTTTTTCTCTTATTAAAAAAGGACTAAAGATGATCAAGGACACTCGATGGTGGAGAAGTAATCTCCGGAGTCGAAGCTAAAATACAAGGTATACATTAATTAATGTAAAAAAAATTGGTTTAATAAAATTTATAAAAAAAAAAACAATTTAATTGATTAATATAATTGATTGATATAAATTCGAGTATTAAATTCCACAAAGAATTAATAAGAAATATGATTATATATTAGAATTTGCCAATTTAATTGCTTATTATAAAACTCCACAAATTGTTATTTAATTAAAAAAAATAATTATATGGAATTTATTTATATAGTGCTGTGGGCCATTAGAAAATTAGAAATGCAAAAACTGGGGGTGGGGGTGGGTGGTGGTGCAGGAGGGGGTACAGGGGTGCAGGGTTAGTTGAGTGGCGGGTTCGGGGTCCAGGGGGCATAGCGGGGGTGCAGTGCGCGGGAGCGGTACGGGAGTGGTTGTCCAGGGGGCATGGCGGGGTTGTGGTGTGCGGTATGGGGGGGGGGGTCCCGGGCCGTAGCGGGGCTGGTATGGTGGTGGGGTCCAGGATGGTGTGCCGGGGTGGGGTGCAGTGACGGGGTGGTTTTTATCAGAATTTTAAATCAAAAATAATATTAATATATAACTTTTAACTGAAACAAAAAGTTGCCGAGCATCGCTCGGTGGCTCCAGGTACTATAATATAATATAAGAAAAAATTTGCCCCTTTTAAAAGCTCTTTCTTTCAATTCAAATTGATATTTATTTGTAGCATTTATAATTTGTCTCTTAAAAATTAAACATCTCTTGGCGAAGGACATAGCGGAACGTATAATATGGTGGCGGTGTCTATTGACAATGAACTTTAGGTACCTATAGAAGCAGTAAGGTTTATTTTACTTTGATAACATAGCAGTCTTACACTCTTTATAAAATAATTAAGAGTAATTTAAATCAAATCATTTAACAATTTATCTGTTGATACTTTTATTATTTTGCTAATTAAAATTTATAATGTATGGCCGCTAAAAGGGCGTCGATGTGGTCCTAGTCTAGGGCGCTGCCGACATTTAATCCGCCTCCGCACACTCACACACAAATCTATATATCTATATAAAACTAAGGTTTTATCTGTACATTGCTCCAAATCACGCCAAATTTTGGTTGCACACGTTTCAAGCAAAGTTATGAACGAAAACACACTCAACAAAATTCCTGTCTGTATGTCTGTCTGTCCGTATGTCTGTATATCTGTATGTTTCCATGTTTCGTCGTTTCCGAAAGGTTGCTCACGATTCACGTAAAAACGGCTGAAGGGATTATTATGAAATTTCATATTGCATCAGATGTCTTCTAACTTACGTTTTTAGCTATATAACGTTTTGATATTTTGACTTCAAAAGGGGGTTTGGAGGGCGCACGAATGAAAATTATCAAATAACTCCTAATCCTAAACTATTAACTCTACGGCAAATTTGATAAAGAGCAAAGTTGTAGGAGATGTGATGTCTGACAACTTTTGTTTAAAAAAATACCCCCAAAAAGGGAGGGGAGGGTCAAAATATGAAAATTCTTGTTCTTGGGCCAAACTCAACCAAATTTTGTATACATAATCTGTGTGTTACTAGAAGGCTAGAAATGCAAAAACTGGGTGGGGGGCAGAGTGATGGGGCGGGGTGGGTTAGGGTATGGGGTGCGGGGGTGGAATGAGGGTCCGGCGATGGAATGGGGTGAGGGAGTGAGGCGGAGTAGGGTGTGGGGTGGAGTCCAGGGGGCGTGGCGGGGATGGAGTCCAGGGGGCGTGGCGGGGGTGGAGTCCAGGGGGCGTGGCGGGGGTGGGTTCTATGTGGCTAGGCGGGGGGTGCAGGGTTGGTGGAGTGGGGGTGCAGGTAATGGTCCAGAGGCGTAGTGGGATGGTACGGGGGTGGATGTCCGAGATGGGTAGGGTGCGGGGTGGTGGTGTGAAGGGTGGGGGGTGCTGGGTGGGTTTTGGGGGGTGTGGTGGGATGGAAATGGGGTGGTTTTTGTGGGGTGGGGGTCCAGGGGGTGAGCCGCCTGGCCAGCAAGAGGGTCGCCGAAGGCGGGTCTTGCCACTAGTACTAAATATAATGGAACCAAATGAGCTAACTCAAATGGTACCGTTGTTACTGTTGTTCAATTTCAGACATGTATAAACATGTAGATACAAACGTGATGTAGTGTAGCACGCATTCATCAGAACTATTTACGAAATTTCAACATGGAAATAAATAGGAATAATTTTTTTCTTTCAACTCAATGAAATATCCATTAATCTTTTTGATATTCAAAGTCAAATATTTATAATTTATTTCCAACATATTTTCAAAATAATAAATTTGTAAAATGTCTGGAATAAATGAACTACAAAGTAATAATTTCTTAAACTTTTAGGATATAAAGTTATTGAATTTTTAAAATCTCCACACAACAAATTTAAGAAAATTGTTAGAGCCATTTTGAGAAAATCACTAAAAACAAAATAAATAAACCTTCTTGACAGAAAATAAATTGATTCATAAAAAATCGTAAATTTATCTAAGCTTTTCAATGTTTATAGGTCAAGATCTACTTCTTCGACATCAGAGCATCGATTCTGTTCGCCATGCCGAAACGTGGCTCTCTCCCCTAGAAGGTATAATATATATATATATTTTTTTTAATTTCATTAATTTCCTTTTATTTCGAAAAGATATTATAATAGAACATTTGATTTGAATTTCTATTTGCATATGCAACAATATATCTTTCGTTTTAAGTTTTTATTTAAAAGTTCATTTAAATAAAAATAAATAATCTGCAAGAGGTCAAAAAATTAAATTTTATTCTTTTTATGGTTATTCATTATAAAAAAAAAATAATCTGCAAAATAAATAAAGTAAATAAATAGAATAGCTCATAATATAGAATAGTAGAATACTTGGGTTGTCTACCTACAAATAAAAAAATGTTAATTAATTTTGAATCCCTTTAAATCAAAAGAATTAATTATTTAAAATAATTAAATTTGGTAAATGTATCAAAAAGTGGCTCAACCTGTTTTTATTAATAAAAAATAAACTAATACAGGTATCGACATTTTGTTTAAATGATAGTATAATTGGACAGAAAAGTATTTTTAACAGTTTTTTGGGTAAATGTATCGAAGAATCGCGAGGCATAACCTAGTTGTCGAAAATCAGTCTGAACTAGACATATTCTGACAAAAATCGAACCCAACTTGATCTATCCAAACTGAATTGAGATTATTGTAAATCCGCCGGAGAATAATATCAATTTAATAAGCTGACGTGTTCTGATGTGGCCATCCACTTGACTTTACCATACAACCTAGCCCCTCTACTTATATTTAATATTTAATAAAATTATTTATAATCATGTAGGGTAAGGGGGTTAGTTTTTGCATTTTTAGATTACTGTGGGCCCACTGATTATGTATACAAAATTTGGTTGAGTTTGGTACACCTAGATTTTCATTTTTTGACCCTACCCCCCCTCCCATTTCGGGCGGTTAAATTTTGCATTTTTAGACTTCTGGGGGGCCACTGATTATGTATACAAAATTTGGTTGAGTTTGGTACAAGAGCCTAGATTTCCATTTTTTGACCCCCCCCCATTTTGGGCGGTTAATTTTTGCATTTTTAGACTTTTGGGGTCCCAATGATTATGTATACAAAATTTCGTTGAGTTTGGTAAATGGCCAAGATTTTCATTTTTTGTCCCTGCACACCACCTGTATGGTAAAGTAAAAAAAGCATCTAGATATCTCTCTTAGTTTATTTTTATCATTGAAACAGGTGGAACCACCACCCTTAGATATTTTTACTTTAAATTTAATTAATTTTCAAAAAGAATTTAAATTCTAAGGTCAAATATCTAGATTTAGTGGAAATATTTTTATATTGCATATCAGAGGGCTTTCATTCCCTCAGGAGTTGAACTCGAGCACTAACATGCTTGCTTGGCTTATTAGTTTGACCCTCGAGACAAAAACACACCCTGACATGCAATATATTTAAGAGATGCTATATTCATTGTCAGGGTGTGTTTTTGTCTTGAGGGTCGAACTAACAAGCCAGTGTTAGTACTCGGGTTCGGCTCCTGAGGGGATGAAGCCCTATGATATGCATTGTAAAAATATTTCTACTAAAATCTTAGATATTTTACCTTAAAATTTAAATTCTTTCTTGATATATTTTTTTGAAAAAAAAAATCATCTATTTTTCAAAAAAAGATACTCAATTCTTCGGGTTAATTAATTAATTTTCTTGTTGGTTATTCTCTATTTCATTCAAAAATAAAAACTAAATGAAAGCATGTTGATTTTGACAATTAAATTAATTTTAATTTAAAAATAATTGAAAACTTACCACTATTTTTTTTATGAAGCCCTCTGATATGCATTGTAAAAATATTTCTACTAAAATCTTAGATTTTTTACCTTAAAATTTAAATTCTTTCTTGATATATTTTTTTTTGAAAAAAAATCATCTATTTTTCAAAAAAAGATACTCAATTCTTCGGGTTAATTAATTAATTTTCTTGTTGGTTATTCTCTATTTCATTCAAAAATAAAAACTAAATGAAAGCATGTTGATTTTGACAATTAAATTAATTTTAATTTAAAAATAATTGAAAACTTACCACTATTTTACTACTCTTACTTTTAGTTCTAACTAGTGCTAAAGATTGCACAAATAATTGAAGTTTAATTTCTATTTTGTCTATTTTCAGAAAATAGCTTCGAGAGGAGACATTATGAGGGAGGAGCTGAAGAAAAAAGCTTGGTGAGTTCAATTTTTTTTTTCAAAATTTAAAAAGGTCAAAAGATATATTATCCAAAGAATAGATTTATAATATTATTCTATAAAAATCTTTATTATTTTTAAAATTGTTATACATTTTTCGGTAGTATAACCATTTAATAACATCTTTAATATGTTGATTGACCTTTTTCTTATCCAAAGAGGACGCAAATTAAGCATTTTTCTTTTAATATTAGGTATTTTGCAACAAGTAATGTTTTCAGTTATCTTAAAAAAATTATATTAATGTAAAAAGTAATCGATCTTTTTGCTTAGAATTATAGTTAAGATACATTTTTTGACTCTATTTAGAAATAGTTCAATTAAATTGACTCAAACGATTTGAAATATTTATTTTATTAAAGTCACTAAATAATTACTAATTTAAATTTCATGTAATATGCATTTGAATATATTTTCTTCATAATGATACGATAAAAAAATATTTGTAAATATTAAGTTATCTTAAAATTTTCAACTTTTGAAATTAGTTTTATCAGAGTAATTCTAAATTATATGATTTAAAACTTAAATTTTTAATAAATTAGATGTTTCCACAGAATAGAAACTTTACTCATTCATTGAGCTTCTAACTACTATTGAAATTTGTTGAATTAGCTTAGACATAGATATACTAGTATATGTCATAGGTCAGGTCAGGGTTTACAGATCATCTGAGACATCGGTGGACTTCGAGAAACACACATACATATGTACAATGTACTTGAACATACAAGAAAATATATAAACTAATTTAAAATTTAGAAAATTTGGGGGGACAAACAGTACTAGGATCTCTTTCAGGACTCTGAGTATTTCGTGGGACTGACCTTAATTTATTATTTGAATTATTACTAATATTTATATTGCCTTCTCTTTTCTTTTGATATTCACTCGATCTCAAGATATTAAATTCTCCCCCAAAATAAATAAATAAAAGATGCATTTGATTAAAAATAAATTCAAATATATGAATGACAAAATAATCAATGCGAAAATATTTTTCCTAAATATTAATTAAATTCAAAATGACAATATATTGAGGTGATCTTATTGAAATTTGATCTTTGATTATAATTTATTTTTTCATATTCTCAAAGACTACCCAAATTTATTTTGTAATTTTTTGAAAAAATTCTATTGCAACTTGAGTAATGATTTCAAATTCGAATATTAAATATATTATTAAATTTTATTATATTAAATATTAAATACATATTCCTGGACAAAATTAACGCTCCACTTGTGATTTTCAAATTTACTTTTTATTTCCCCCTCCCTGGCCTTGCTCATAACAAAGCATTTGGCCAACTCGATAGTATTAAAATTTTATTTTTACCCCATAACAAGGACCAATATGACATCAGAGCGACGCCCCACACAGCACCGCAATTGGAGTACCCGCGGCAGACGCCGCTCGGGCCACAAAAAGTTCCTGCCTTGATCCTTAGTTTAAAAACTGAGGCCTAAGATGTAAAAGGTCTCTAAGGATCATTGTCGAAGACTATGAATAAGTTATGTAATGACTTTAAGGAATTCATAATATATTATAATGATTAAATGAGATATGTAGTAGTATGTCAAGTATTATTCCAAAACCATCCAATAGACAAAATATGCCCGATTTTTATCTTGGTAATATCAGATTTAATATTTGTATAATGGAGAAGAATTGTCATTCGTGTTGGTAGCAAAATTTTTCCTTAGTAATATCAGCGTAAAATTTGTCAATTTTGATCTTATATCTATCACAGTTCAAATATTTATGATCAATATCCCCAATATTTTCACCACCGCAAACGCAAAATGGAGTATCCCTGACTCCCAGTCTATGTAGATGAGACGGTGTGGGAGCATGACCGCTACCAAGACGAAATATCAGTGTGGACAGATTTTTAAAATAATGGTTGTATATGAACCATGGTGTATGGGGAATTATAGGAACGATTTTAAATGGCCTCCTTTGGTCTTACTGCTCCCTGCCCACTGATGTTGCCATTTTGTTAGAGATTTATTTTTAATGATGTTATAGATGTCAGAAATAGGAAGAGCAATGTTTAAAAACTCCCCATCCACCCTGGCTAGATTAGCAAGTTGGTCTGCTTGTTCGTTACCATTTATCCATGCGTGCCCCGGAATCCAAGTAAAAGAAATTTTTTGTTGTCATTTTCCAACTTAAAAATTTGATTAATAATATTTATAATAATTGTGGATGGATTTCTATTTTTATGGAGCCCCTTCATAGCTTCCATTACACTTAGAGAATCTGTACACACTAAAAATTGACTTTCCAGAAAGGTTTGAATATACTTTAGAGCCTCAAAAATCGCCAAAGCTTCAGCTGTAAAGATAGATGTTTCTTTGGGGAATTTTAATTTTTTTACTTTTTAACAAGAAATAAAAACATAAACATTTTCTTACCCAATAAAGATATTTCTTTTTAATTATACTAGCTTTTTTATTCATAATAAGATCCAGGTGGCCTCTGATTAAAAATAATAATTATTATACATTCTATTCTTGAAAGATTGTGAAAATCACCAGTGAGTGGTTCGTTAATTTTGTCCAGGAGTAAATATGTCGATTCATGAAAATCTCATTGATAAAGGGAGAAATTCTCCCGAAACGTTAGAATTTGAATAAATGTTTGAAGATTGTTTTTTAAAAGATTTGTATTAGGAATATAATAGATAATATATTAAATTTAATTCCTTTTACAAAATTAAAATTTTTAACTTTTTATTTTAATTAATTAATTTCAAAATTAGTCTGCATTAAAGAAAGAATTATAGTAAAATTCTCGTAACGGCGTACACATCTATTTTTTTTAATCGTGTCGCTTTTTTGATTAGATTTTTAAAGACAACATTTAAAGAAATCAATTTCATTTGAATTATTATGATTAGATTATTTACCCGAATGAAGAATTGAAATGTATCTTTTTATATTATATCTAGTTTACTGTATATTTTTTATAAATTTATTAATAAAAATTAATTCAACCGATTGAATATCAAAATGATTGATCTCTTGGTAGCATGTGTCTTATAAATTTAACTCTATGTGCATGTATAACAAATTCTTAATAAATAGGCCCTCGAATTTCTTAAATCTAGTTCTAATGTAGCCTAGAGGAGGGAAATCTGACGATTTATCTACTTCGCTTGTTCGATTGGGATTTAATCCAATCAACGAGTCAAATGACATAATAAGGAAAACTTGGAATTCTTGTTTGACGTTCAGAGACGTGAGCTCTCCGTTTTGGGTTTTCGAAAAAGCAAGTTTAGGGGAGACTGTGGGTTGTCAAGAAGAGGCTCTGTCCTCAGGATCCGAGGCACATCTGCACTGGGAATATCTACTACCCAGGTAGTACCTTTAGGTACTACTATTCGTAAGAAGGACTCAAGTTCCTTGACTGAGATTAAATACCTTTCTTGTGTTGGTTTGAGCTGAGAAGCCCAAGCTGCAAGTGCCGTCCTGGGGCTGAGAATAAAGACTCATATTGCAATCATTCGGAGCTCTCCTCTTGTGAGGGATTAGACAACTAGAAATAGGCAGGGACTGTGAGGGACGCACCCTCAGTTCGTTTTGCGAATCTCGAAAACTCTTTGTTCTAAGTCAAGAGGCCCAAGTTTTCCAATTTTCGGCTTAAAATTATTTATTTTTTATTTCAAAATTTAATTATCATTCTTCTTTAGGATATATTAGTAATCTTTGATGAGGAATTGAGGTTCAAATATCCCCTACAGTACTAGTTAGTTTAGATTAATTAGAATACATGAGGTAAATCAGGGTGGCCACTCACCGGGAATAAATCTGGAATTCCAACAACCGGGAAAAAGCCGGGAATTTCGATATATAACCGGGAAAATGGAATTTTTTTTTTGAATTGTAATGACTCATCTTGTGTGTTTGCCATATGCTAGATAAATAAACAATAGAGACAAATCCAGAAACACCCTATTTTACATAAATTCAAAGATGTATTTGTTGTAATGACCAGAGATGTGTGAATTAATTAGAATCTACATTAAATTAACTTTAATTAATTGGTTCTCACTTCTGTCACTAGAGTGACTGAATACCAGATACAAATTACATATATAACTTTTTTAATATCGATTATAAATTGAGGGTGGTGATTCATTTAAGATAACTTCTCAAGTGATGAAACACGCTTTACTTCGAAAAAAGAAATGTCGCCGCTCCTGTAAGGAGAACAGAACGACGGTCTTAATTTCGGTCTGCTGTGCCAAGTTTCAAAGAAAGAAGAGCCCTAAGGGCATAAGTTTTTGGACATTGGGGAAATTAATTCCCCGGGCGCAACTCAACCTAACGCACGCGATCCGATTTACAATTTGAGTTTGGCTGTGCGTTACCATGTCGCTTTCTGTTTTCTGTCTTCTTTTTTCTTCTCTAACACTCTCTGAAGCTGTGTTGGTGTTTGTTCACCTGTTCACCCACTGCCAAACGAGCCAGAGGACTTTGCCAAAAAAACTACAAAAAGAAAACCACCTCAAATCGATCTTATTAAAAAAAAATTCGAAGTTCAAATAAGACGGAGGAGAAAACCTTCAAAAAGTTTGGCCACACAAATAAATCAATTTTCAACTCTTTCGGATAATATTGAATCTATTTTCGTTCAATATCCTATAAAAAAAAACTTACCAATCTAATTTATTTATTACTAACCTCAGAGAATCGTGTAATTTTTATTTGAACATAAAATGAAAATTGGAGAAAAAAGTAAAACTTTTTAACCGACTTCAAAAAAGGAGGAGGCTCTCCATTCGATTGAATTTTTTTTTTTTTTTTTTTTGTGCCTATGTTACCTCATATCTCCGCCAATTGTCAACCGATTTTGAAAATTTTTTTTGCATTGGGTCCAGTCTAGCTTCCGATTGGTCCCATTTTTTTTCGATTTTTTTTCATAGGTATTAGACCTTTTTTATTAGGTTTGTTTAGACCTAACCTCTTTGTTTATGAACCGATTTCGATGGTTCTTTTTTTATCCGAAAGGGGGTGTCTTAGGGATGGTGTCATATTAATTTGGTCAAGTTCTGATGATATAATCACTATTAATAACATCACTAAAAAGAGAAAAATAAAAATTTTTAAGAAAAAAATTTTTAAGAAAAAATAAAAACCGACTTCAAAAATTAAGTGCAACAAATATAAAAATACACTAAAAGGTATAAAATAATTATTATCTTATTTAGTTACAACTAAACGACGAAATATTAACACGAAATTACTTTTTAAAGTCGGTGCCAAACAAACTATACCTATAAGCGAGCGTACCCGCCAAACGTACTAAGTAAGATCCATAAAAGGTATATGTTTGGCACCAACTTCAAAAAGTAATTTCGTGTTAATATTTCGTCGTTTAGTTGTAACTAAATAAGATAATAATTATTTTATACCTTTTAGTGTATTTTTATATTTGTTGCACTTAATTTTTTGAAGTCGGTTTTTATTTTTTTCTTAAAAATTTTTATTTTTCTCTTTTTAGTGATGTTATTAATAGTGATTATATCATCAGAACTTGACCTAATTAATATGACACCATCCTAAGACACCCCCTTTCGGATAAAAAAAGAACCATCGAAATCGGTTCATAAACAAAGAGGTTAGGTCTAAATAAACCTAAACAAACCTAATAAAAAAGGTCTAATACCTATGAAAAAAAATCGAAAAAAAAATGGGACCAATCGGAAGCTAGACTGGACCCAATGCAAAAAAAATTTTCAAAATCGGTTGACAATTGGCGGAGATATGAGGTAACATAGGCACAAAAAAAAAAAAAAAAAAAAAAATTCAATCGAATAGAGAACCTCCTCCTTTTTTGAAGTCGGTTAAAAATAAAAACCGACTTCAAAAAATTAAATGCAACAAATATAAAAATACACTAAAAGGTATAAAATAATTATTATCTTATTTAGTTACAACTAAACGACGAAATATTAACACGAAATTACTTTTTGAAGTTGGTGCCAAAGATATACCTTTTATGAATCGCACTCGACGGATCTTACTTAGTACGTTTGGCGGGTACGCTCGCTTATAGGTATAGTTTGTTTGGCACCGACTTTAAAAAGTAATTTCGTGTTAATATTTCGTCGTTTAGTTGTAACTAAATAAGATAATAATTATTTTATACCTTTTAGTGTATTTTTATATTTGTTGCATTTAATTTTTTGAAGTCGGTATTTATTTTTTTCTTAAAAATTTTTATTGAGAATCGATACGAGTCACTTTCTGTGAATTAATAATTTTTGACACCATAGAAAAAGTAACTACACTCGAGAGCAAAGAAACTTAATCACTCTTTTTTCGAGTTATTAAAAGCAATTTTCTTTATCCAATGTGACTTAATAATAAAAAAAATGTTACCGTTGTAAGGCCCAAAGGTTGAGTGAGCTTTAAGGCAGTATAATTTTCATTAAAATAAATCCAGTATTTTTCTAAATATTGTACTTTGAATGGAAAACTAGGAAAAATGAAAAATATTGGAATTTGGATATTATTGAAATGAAACATAAAAAAGATAAAAAAATCAATGCAAAAACTTTATTTGATCAATATTCAATATTTGGTATTGCCTCTGGCTCTTATAACAGACTATTCTTTGATCTTATCAGCTTCCTGGTCGTCTCTTGAGGAATCCCTTCCCACTCCTCTAACCCCTTAAGTTCACTGAAGCTGTTAGGTGCTGGATTTCGGGCTCGCACCCTCCGTTTAAGTTCGTCCCATAAATGCTCGATAGGATTGAAGTCGGGACTGAGCCCAGGCCAGTTCATTGTTGATATTTCGACTTCATTCAGTAGTTTTTTTCCAGATTCTCTCAATTTTTTATTTTTTTATGCAAACCCATTTGACTTTTGTATTTGGGCTCTTTTCCTTCTTTTTTTTTTTACTTTTTTCTGGATACCCACTATCAGAGTCAGAGTCGGAATGTATTATAATGGAACTAAGCCTTCTTGGTCACTTTCGTCTGTTATTGGGTCTTCTATCTCATCTAATGTGTTCATGTTCAATCTTCTACTTGCTGAAACTGACAATCCAGGAGTGTCTTCATTTTGTTCTAACGATAATTTTGATTACTTACGTCACCTTTTCTTGCAAATCTATATTCTGAGTGTCAATACCGAGATCAGAAGATTCTCTATTGTCCTGAACGCGAGCCTTAGGCGATAACAATCCAAAAAAAAAAAAAATCGAAACTGAATCATCATTATTCACATTGTCCTTAATAATTTCTTTTTCTGTAATATCATGGCTAAGAGATGTGGTCGATGTGATGCTGATGCTGCTACTAGCTAAGATTATTCAGGCATAGTAATATCAATTACAACAGGTTCCGCAGTTACGTTGGTTAGATGTTTTAGTCGACTATTTTATTTATTAATTAAAAAAAAATATACAACAATAAAACTAAATACACACAAAAACATATATTTTGTGGGAGAACAAGAATCCGGCGCCAAACACCAATATAAAATAGCGCTGACCCTGGAGCTAGTCGTGAAATTTGAATTGTTTGGATTTAGCAATATTTCTCATCACATTTTTTCACAACTTACGGTCGTAATTTTAAGTAGCAGTTTTATTTGGATGATGCTGCATCTCTTTTTCTTTCGAACGGTATTAATATGTCATATTTGATAAAAAATGGATTTAGCAGGTTTACTCTCTAAGCCGACGATATGTTCATTTAAATAATAACGACGGTGGAATGTTTTTGAACACACAAATGCCTTCTCTGATTCATGTTCACGTACATGCCGTATACAATTGTATTTTCTAATGAATTTACTTCCACAATAATTATGTCATGCCTCTTAACGGGAGTAGAGAGGGCTTACCCTGGTGGGGTTGTGGGTGGATTTTGGTGGGCGAGTTTCGTCTCTGTCTCAAGCTTAGGATTGACCTTCCCTAGTGAGAAGAGGTATAGCCTCGAGGGATGAGAGGTACAAGACAAGAAATGAATCAAATACCGGATGTGGTGAGATGATTGATTTACCTCGCTCAATCATCATTGAGTATACAGTCCTAAGACTGGTTTGATGCAACAATCCGTCTCCACTCGACTCTGTCCCCCTCCAGCTGTTTGACCTCTCTAAATGTCTGGCATCCCATATCCCCAATTATTTGGTTGAAATATTCTAATCTGGGTTTTCCCCTTCCCCTTTTCTTTCCCCACCCCACCCCCCAAGATATCCCTAAGCAGTCCCCCATGTCTCAGTGTGAGGCCCCATCATCTGACCTCTTCTCTTCTTCAGACTCTTCCACAAGGTTCTTCCTTCTCTGATTCTTCCAAGAACTTCTTCATTTGTAATTTTATCTATCCATTTGATATTCATCATTCTTCTGTATCACCACATTTCGAAAGCCTCTAATCTCTTTCTCTACCGTACATGGCTATGCTCCATACATATGTCTTCAATAGCAACTTCCTGTTTTCTAAGCTGATTGAGGAGGAGCATAGTAGTTTTTGTTTTGAATTAAACTCCATTTTTGCTTGGCCCCTTCCCGGAGATCCGAACGAGGGGGCTAGTTTACTTCCGGAATTTTTTACTCGAAGAGAAATCGTCATGATGCATATTCTCGGGATTTGTAATGTGGTGGTTTCTCGTTGCCTTCCACATGGTGAAGAGAAGAAAAATGAAAAAGGAAATCAACTCCTAGTCCTCGAAAACCTAATATCGTCGGTCGGGTTCGGAAAAAACAAGAGTTGGCCAACGGAGGCAGTATAGGAAAGAGAAAAGAGAAGCCTGACACAAGTAAGTGGAAGCAATATCAGACTTAGCTCATATAACCCCGTGGTCGCAATCCACGTACTCATCAGAAATGAGTTCCTGAGGGTCCCATGAGTGCATAGCAAATTCGTTCTCTACAAATTTGATGACATCTCTGATTTAAACAGGGACGACATTTCCTACAATTTACAGTATGTCTACACCCTGGGCACTGGCCACATCGTTTTCTCTTCTTCCTTCTGGTGGTAATTTCCAAATTGTTATGGTCAAGCCCTGGAGATTGCTGATGGGCGGAGTCAAGTCAAAGCATATAAAAGAATCCTGCAGAAATGAATACACAAATGCCTTCTCTGATTCATGTTCACGTACATGACGTATACAATTGTATTTTCTAATGAATTTACTTCCACAATAATTATGTCGGGGGGTAGAGAGGGCTTACCCTGGTGGGGTTGTGGGTGGATTTTGGTGGGCGAGTTTCGTCTCTGTCTCAAGCTTAGGATTGACCTTCGCTAGTGAGAAGAGGTATAGCCTCGAAGGATGAGAGGTACAAGACAAGAAATGAATCAAATACCGGATGTGGTGAGATCTGATTGATTTACCTCGCTCAAGTCAAAGCATATAAAAGAATCCTGCAGAAATGTAGACTCTGCTTTGTTTTCCTTTGAGTTCAACGAGGTTAATTTATCAGTTTATTGAGAAATATTCAATTTATATTACAGTGTAGTATATTTATCAAATGATACGATAAGTAGACTGAAATGTTACAATTGTTTCTACAGAATATTCCAATAGTAGGTTTGATTATAACAATATAATCTTTGCGAGCAAACACAGCGCCATCAGTCGCCTCTCGAACTACATAATTCATAGCTATTTTTAATTTGAATTAAGTCACTTAACTTTTAGAAGATTTTTATAGTTAATAACTCATAGCTCCAACAATTACATGTATAGGGCCTTTAATTTTTATGAGAATGAATATGACTTTTATAATCAGATAAACGATGAAATGCACTGTTACATTGACCACACTTGAACGTCTTCAGTCGATTGTTTGAGTTACGCGATGAAATTTATATGTTTTTGACCAATTCAAAATATTTCAACGGAGATAATTTGATAGATGAGCAATGGTTGTGTAGACTAGCATACCTTTCAGACTTTTTTTCAAGATTAAATGAACTAAATTTGAGTTTACAAGGAGTTAACAATTCTGTTTCAACTTGTATGACAAGATTTCAAGAGAAAATTGCAATTCATGCAACACGAGAATACAACAGTAAATATATAAACATCACCCTAGAGACAACCCACCTACAAAAGCCTTGAGTAAAAGTGAAAATCTTAAAAAGGCATCTCTCCTAATTAGCCAATTCTCTCTGCATTTTAATAATGAATTATGCCCTGCGGGTTGGGCATAGAATAGACCCGCAGTACTCCCTGCTTGTCGTAAGAGGCGACTAATAGGGAATGGTGGATGGGACTCTTCAGCCTTTACAGGCTACCCGTCTAAGGGGAAAAACCCTTAAACAAATTAGGAGTTAAGCGACTTTAGGCCTAACTTGACCATCCTGCGGCAGCTTCTGTATTTTGTCTGACTCCAGACGTATTGTTTACTTTCCCCCTGGACCTCGCCAGTTCGAATGAAAGGGGGGGTTTCGGTATTGGCTAGCCTTTATACTTCCTTAGATAGGGCCAAGGCAGAGGTGTTTGGTAATGACTCACCTTAGGAGCTGCACGGCAGCTCATTCTTAAATCCTTTAAAATTGTCCGCCAGGGCAAAAAAGGCCATTATGAATAATGAATTGTGTGTGTAGTGCACAGATGTTATCTCTTTTGGATTTGTGATTAATTTTTCAATTATTGAATGAGCAAGCTAACCAAGTATTAGTCGGATGCGAGACAAATTGCTAGGATAGATCAAATTAAAGATCATATATAATAGTCTCAGAACAGCCATTTGTCATCATTTATTTTTTCGCTTGAAACTAAAAAAAAAGAAAAAAAAAGATAAAAATAAAAAGTCACCTCGCACTAGTGTGGGATAAAAAGAGACGGGGGACATAACCCCCTTTCGTTCCCCCAAGGGATTTTCGAATCGAAAACGTTCAAGAGATCGAATTCGAGCCAATATTTTGGATCTTCTTGAAGAAATGCTCGGGTTAAACGGATAACGAATTGTATTGTCAGAGCTACGTTCGTTCAAAAAAGAGATGATTTTTTTTGGTAATACAAATACGAAAGATGATACATTCGCGTGTCAGAAAGATGAATTTAATCATTAAAAATATCAGCTTAAGAAAGATTGATTACTTTTTTCGAAATACAAGAAAAACTGACTGTGTTATGAATTATTTTAAGCAAAAACAATAGTGTAGTCAAAATTAAGGTAAAAAGTGAAGATTTTTTAGACTCACCGCACTCTTTGCAAATTTTGCTAATTGGGAAATTTGTTTAATTTAAATAGCTGAAACATGGCAAAAAGGTAGAGCTTATTAATGCAAACTCTTATGTCAAATTTCGTAGATCCCTGGTCAGCGAGATGCCCACCGAAGACGGAGTTCGCAGCTGGTTTTATTATATTTGGCTTCGCACTCTTTCGGTCTCGGCTTTATATTCATCCAAAAATCAAATCTACAGATATCTTCAAATCATAATACATTCACATAGATATCAAAATAATGAACATGTATTTTTTTACATGATTTAGTTGGGTATACCAATGATAAAGGCTATTATAATTTAATAGATATCAGTAGGCTCGCTAATTCGTGGATAAATATGTAACTATTGTTGAAGTCTTATCAGCCTTCCGTGATGTCTTGTTAACAGCTTCAAAGAATAGAAAGGCTTGTGAAGGATAGTTGAGATTTTTCTGAAGGATTGTGTTTACTGTAATGATCTGATACAGGTCTTTATATTCATTCTACTGTTGAGTTGAAATAGTACGCAATTTAAAATCTGATTTAATATTTTATATTCCAATTGTTTATAAATTGGAATGAAATTAGGCTTAATAGTATTTCAAAATTATTCATAAATCAATTATAAATTTTAATTGTAAAAATTCAATTTAAAAAAGCTAGTAGTAATTTTCAAAAAAGGTTGAATGTCTTAGCAGGTGAATTCAGATGCTTATGGATAATTATTGGAGGCGGTTTATGTTTCTTAGGGATCTTACCTGGAGTTCTAGTGGGATCTTCAGCACCAGATTCTTCCATATCAATATCTGATAACTTGGATAACTGCTTGGAAGTGAGGCTTCCTCACCGAGTTGTAATATTATATCTTGTTTTTAATTGTACCGTAATTATTATATACAGTTTTACATTCATGGCCAAGGATTTGCCTTTCTCGTCACAGGAAGCCTGGATTTGGCTAAATGGCAAATTTTAATGGAAGCCATCTTTAACTCCGATTTTCGTTTCTTTTCCACGCTTTATTCGAACTTGAACTCATATATTAAATTAAAAACAAAAGAATTAACAACAAAAACGATTAAATAAACACAAGTTGAAACGGAATAAAAAGATATTTTGGAGATAAAATTTTTCAGATGTAAATATTTTCAGAATTCACGGCCTTCCTTCTCTAAGATAGTATACATTGTATTTGAGGCTTCGATTCCGGAGATTACTTCCCCACCATCGAGTGTACACGATCTTCTAGCTTGCGATAAAATTTTTAGTCCGAGTTTTTAATAAGAGGAAAAATTGATGAAACAAAAAACCTCTTAGCCTTTTTTTTTTATAAAAGTAACAGTGAGAAGAGATGATAGTATGATGAAAGATGAGGTGTCAAATTCGGTAAGGTTTGTCCGGTCAGTCCTAGCGCTCTCCGCTAGATCGCACTGCGAAATAGTTTATTCAACTAAACAATACTTTAAGATAAGTGTAGTAATAATTATTTGAGTACTCAACAGTCAAATTGTTAAACACATTGTATATTACGTGAGTCAATCAATCATTAATGAAGTGATAAACCAATGAATTAATGAGAGTCGAGTCAACGCATTGAGTGGCTTGAGCCATCATTTTCTTTGAATGTTATAAATGCGTCAACTCAATTCGAGTTAATTCAGCTACCACCAAAAAAAAATATGGTCTGCTCAATTGTTTTTGATTATTCATCATCCACTATCTTCCCTCGTGGTTGGAACCCCTCTCCTCCGACAACCAACCCCTTCCGATATCCTAGTTAGCATCAGCACCCTCACCACTAACACTGGCGGTGACACCAAACACGCGCAGCCAGTAACACTGGGGACCCCGATGTGAGTTGTTATGTGATGTGAGAAACTGTGTTTCACGCCACTAGGGCTAAAGCTCGGCTTTGTTATGCCTGGAAAATTTTCAAATATGTAATTAAAATCATTTTTGCAACGTATTGTATCAATTGACAAATCCAAATCGCTTGATGTTATTTGGCCTTTGGTTGATAATGTAGTCGAATTATCAATCAATCTGCCATTCTTCAAATCGATCCACAGATCCTAATTTCCAAGGAAGTCAGCCCCTAGGATAGCTGAGTTCACTTTTGCAATTAAGAATTTCCATGTAAATTTTATTTTCAGTCCTAAATCCAACTCTATGATTTTTGTGCCATAGGTTGGAATAGGTGTTCCGTTTGCTGTAAAAAGATTTAAAATAGACGTTGAATTGTTTTTGAGCGAAGTCGCTGAAATAACGGATACATCTACACCGCTATCGATTAAGAATTTGATCTTTGTCGATCTGTCTGTGACATATAGCTTCTTATTGGTGCCATTAAATATTTTGGCAACACCGATGGCATCGTTCAGTGTCGCCCTTCGGCGTTTTTTGGCCAAGTGCATGGATTTTGACACTTAAATGATATTTATTACCAAATCTGTTGTGATAAAAGCATAAACTATTGTTTGGCTGTTTATATTGGAAATTGGATCTTTTAAATTCACTTTCTTTGTAGAATTTCTTTTTCTCATTGTTTGTGTTGTTTGAGAATTTTTTTTAACATTTGCATTATTTTGACCCAGTGCCAGCGGTGATGGACCAGGCCGAGGCACAGAAAGATACTACTGGAAAGGAAGTGGGCGTATCGCATTCGGGAGATATTTTTAAAAGAAGCACATTACTGAGCAGATCACCAGTATTTAATACAACAAAGCAGTCACTAACACTAGAAACTGTAGAGAAAGAAAATGTGAACAGTAACGAAACTGTACAACCTGTTACTGTAGATATTGTAAGCGAGATATTAATCAGCAAAGATAAGTTGCTAGAATGAGCGTTGCTCATTTGCAACATTCAGGGAGGTGTTTTGGGTTCGACCCCCACACTACTAGGGCCTAAAACTCTAGTGCCTGTTTGGAGGTTTTCACCGACCCTACAAAAAAAAAAAAAAAAAAATTGATGGTTTTTTTAAAGGAAATAAGCGCCTCCAGAGCTCGGGTGATTGTTCGGGCTTGGAGTGCACTTATTTGCGTCTATTTTCTTTTCTAGATTATCTAATCTTTGGAATAGTGTTTTTAGTGAATTTCCCTTGTCATTGTCTATGTTGGCGTGGCGAATTGCAGACTTCTTGTGGCAATTCGATTCACTTGGTTTTTTGTCCGATGATATGATATGGTATGATTCAAGTTTGGTTACTTCTCCAAATTCAATTTAAAAGTTAAGGGTGATCCTTAATCAATTCACTATTTTCAATTTCTCCACTTTCAATTACAAACTTCAATTCAATATTCAATTTACGATTCTCCTTCTAAACTCAAATCAAATATTTGGATTCAGTTCATGAATTCTATCGGCCATCTCCGCTATTTCATCAAGTCCTTCCTTAGATGCAATTAAAATTTTTGGATATGCTCAGGAAGCTTTTCTAACCAGATTGTTTTAAGGAAGATCTAAGGGGTATTTGCCACCTCCAAGCTCCTGAGTTTGTGTAAGAGCTGGCTGGGGGGACAAATCTCCTAGATCTATACCTGTTAGCAATTTCTTCGTTCTAGCTTCATCGCTAGGTTTGAATCTGGCTAAAAGTATTTTCTTCGCTTGCACATATCTATCCTCATTTTTTCTCGATAGAATATCCGAAAGAAGACTGATATATTCAGGATCTAAGTTGCTGACTAAATATGTGAACTTGGTTTCGACTTTAGACATCCTTTTAAGGTTGAATTGGGCTTCCATTTGCTGAAACCTTAGGGGTTGTCGCTCCAAAAGGGTGGAATTTTTTTCGCTATCGACTTGATGAACTCGTCGTCCATTGTAGATTGGGTCAAGGAGGTTGTGTGGAAATATCACTGAATTTATTCTAAACACACTGATTTTAAATAAATAAAAGAAATGTATTTTTTAAAAATACTAAATTTAAAACAGATGTTAAATCTAACACAGATATTAAATCTTGCGTAAATTTGCTCCGCCAAACAGGCGTGAACTAGCTAAGTTAGATTTTATATTTTTGTTACAAAAAAATCGGTGGCTAAATAATTGCATAAAACACCTTATTTACATTGTAACATTGCACTCACCACCCAAAATTAAAAAAAAAAAGGGTGAAGACGTGTGGTGTCCGGTCAGTCTTAGCGCTCTCCGCTAGATCGCACTGCGACCTCATACAAATAGTTTTTTCAACTAAACAATTCTTTAAGACAATTGTAGTGATAATTCTTTAAGTACACAACAGTCAAATTATTAAACACATTGTATATTACGTGAAATTATTGGATAAAAAATGTTTCACCAAGTACCAACACCAAATTCCTTAAAAACTATAGTATATTACGTGAGTCAATCAATCATTGATGAAATAATAAACCAATAAATTAATGAGAGTCGAGTCAACGCAACGCATTGAGTGGCATGAGCCATAATTTTCTTTGAATGCGTCAACTCCAATCGAGTTAATTCAGCTACCACCAAAATATGGTCTGCTCAATTGTTTTTAATTATTCATCATCCACTAGCTTATCTTCCCTCGTAGTTGGAACCACCGTCGGAGTACAGGGGCATCACACTCTCCTCCGACAACCAACCCCTTCTGATATCCTAGTTAGCATCAGACACCCCTACCACTAACACTGGCGCCGACACCAAACACGTGAAGCCAGTAACAGGTTCCACTATCAGAGGGTTTAGACTAGTTTGGGGTTTTTTTCACCGGAAGGTGATGCATAACGTCCTGGATTGCACTCTAAGACTGCCATTATCCTAATAATGCAACTCCTTCCACCAGGAGAATTTGTAGGCGCTCTGCTCCGTCTTTAGCCTTGATAAGCATCTTGAGAATTTTTCAAATTTTTGTCAAAATAATATAAATATTTGAATTTCTTAATAAACTTATAATTTCCTGTATGATTGATGTATCATCTTGTTTTGGCTCAGGTTTCGGCCAGCTCTCTAGATTGGCTGGAGAAAAATTTAGTACCTTGCTCTGTAATTTTGGGAAAGTTTTTTCCTCGGATTCGGTTATTTTATTATGTGTACGTGATTTTGCTACTCTATCTTCACTAAACCTTTCTCTTATCTTTATTGTTTTTTGAACAGCATGGCACTCCTCGGAGTTAGTCCAGTGTCCACCCCCGAAGTCGATGCATTTCATTGTCTTAGACTGACATTCAGAGTTCCTGTGTTGGGATTGGGACCCACACTTCATACAATATTCTATTCCTCTACAGGTTATTTGTGTATGGTTAAAGGCCAAATAGCGATAACATTGATTGGCTTTATTCCTGTATTTTGTCCACCAGACCCTCAAATAACAAAGGCCTTTTATTTGATAGATTTTCTGTTGCGACGTGCCAGGTGCGAACATACAGATGAATATTGGGATCGGCTGACCTGTTTCTTTATTTTTTAATTGTATTATATTTTGTGGCGGGAACTCCTTTTCTGTCAATGCATTTTTTTTTTTTTAAGTGTGAAAATGTATTTACGCAGACCGCTGTTTGCCGGTACTGTGGGACTCGACTGTTCAGACTATTTGGACAAGCACAGTAATACCCACTAAAAACACACGTTTATTACGCCTAAAGGGCAGGCGTCACCCTTTCCACACCGCCATCCCACGTTGGACATCTATCCGATGCAAGTTCTTCTTATCTGCATGGATGTTGTTTTGCAGAATCTTCGGAACGCAGAAAGCCCGCCGATGATGATTCGGGAAGATATTTTGAGCTCCAATCTCTTCACAAACTTGTTGTCAACAAGGTCCTTTACAGATGTGGAACTCCAAACCCCTCTAAGGTTGAGCGTGATCGATCCAAACTCCACCCTCTCCACATTAAACCTTCGCTTTATCATGTCTTCAAGACCCCGGTACTTATCTGCCTTGGACGAATGAGCAGCGCTGAGATCAACGCCGTCACCCACCATTTGGGCGTCCAAGACGCAGGCCGAGTCACCTCGCAATGCGATCAGGTCGGGTTTCCTAAGCCCTTGTGTTGTAGGGACAAAGTGAGGCTCTTCCTCGACCACGTCAACCTTTTTCAACAGTGCACGCTTCGTGTAGGAAATGACCGCGTTATGGCGTTCGATTCTCGCTCTATGGGTACGATGACACTGCTGGAGTACATGATTTAAGGTCTCAACGGCAGTGCATCCCCCACGGCAGGTGCGATCTTGTATCCTGCCTCTTGAGGTTCGCGATCTCGTAGGAAGGGCATTGATGCGCATTCTCACCGAGTTGACAAAATTCCTCCCACTAAGGAATCTGTTTCCCTCGGTGATCCACGCGTGTTGTTGTGGCACCCTCCTAGACTCACGCAATCCTCTGCCATCGGTTGAGTTGTGAAGGCATTTAGCCCATCTAGCATCCAGCCTAGCCTTCGTATCTACCAGTTCTTGATAATCCATCAATCTTCTGGCAGCTCTGTGGATTTAATCTTGCAGGAATAACCTGCCAGCGCCCGGTTCTACGGGCACCTCATTCGGCATCATTCTTCTGAGTCGGGTGACACGATGCAATGCCATCAGGCACCTGAAGGAATCGATAATCCACCGTCCTTTGCACTAGCATGGAAATATGCATTAGGAACATCATGTGGCAAATTAAGCCATTTTTGAATTGCGCCCTTGTAATACAATCAATTTGGTGGATCCCAATGTTAGAAGATGGTAGATACCTGGGAGGACCACCACACGTAAGGCAAAAAGCCGCTGTTGAGGCTTAAGAGGAGCTCTCGTAAGAATATTCAGAGTCTCCTTTAATTGATTGTCTGGCCTGGATGTTAGTCGGCCAGCAGGGGTAAATGGGATTCCCAAATAGCGGAACTCCTCCTCCCTCGAGAGCGCAGGCAACTCAGTGCCGTTGCAGGTGACCTTACAGCGTGCGTCAATTGCGGTCTTTTTCATTTCAGGGACAACCTTTATGGAGATAGTGAACGACTTTCCCGAGTTCACTGCGAGACCACAGCTAGTCAGAAAAGCACCCACTGAATCCAAGGAGCGCTGAAGCCCGCCAGGTGTTTGGGCGAAAAGTAATATGTCATCGGCGGACATGAGAGCACTATATTTAGTGTTCCCGATTGATGATCCAAGAGGGATTCGCTGGACCATTTGGTCGATGATCATATTAAAAATGAGCGGAGACAAAGGATCTCCCTGTTTGACACCGCACGTAGGATGGATTTTGTGCGATGTCCATCCATTGAAGGAGAGAGTGGTGTTACTTCTCTCATAAGAATCCGCAATATAACTCACCATGACGGGATCCCCATTACTAACAGAGTATCTCGATAGATGCCATCGATAGAGCTTTAAACTTAGATCTATGATATCTCAATATCATATCAAGCTCAAATGCATTAGATGCGCAGCCATCCAACGGCAGAAATGCGCGCTGTCGAAGATCGAATTTCACATATCTGAACACCCTAGACGCAAGTATTTTGTTAAATGCCCTAGTCATTACTGACTGGACAGTAATTGGCCTGTAGTCACTCGGGGAGGTAGCATTAGACTTTTTACTTTTTTGGGATCGACGTCGTTTTTGCCTCAAGCAATCGCTTAGGCAATTTACCACTAGCAAGAAAAAGATTATAAATTCTTACTAGTATAGGTAACGGAATAGATCGAAGTTGCTTAGACGTGATCCCATCTGGTCCGGGGCTGGTGTTAAGAGCCGGATGGTTAATGAATGTCTTCTATCGTCACTCCCATGCTTAGCCCTCTTAGGACAAGCTTAACTAATCCTAAACCGGGCAATGGGTAGGCATGAAACGGAATTTTTTGGTTTTCTAATAATTCAGTTACTGCCTTGTGATCTATTACTGATTTGCAGAGAAAAACTGTCTTATCTCTGGTACATTTGATCTCTATCCCCCCATTTGCTACGGCGTGGACTTTGCTGAAGAATGACACCGGGTTGTTCATATGACACTGCACTATAATTGGAGGTGGTTTAGTCTCCTGTGTCGGACCATGTTCCTGAGGCGGATCATGTTCTTCATCGCTTAGGAAAAACATTTCTGAATCATCCGATTCGATTGGACTAAATGTGGGTTTTAAAATTTAAAAAAAATATCACTATTTGCGGAAAATCTATGTCGTTTTATGATAAGAAAAACATTAGTTTAGATCTAATAAGAGGTTTCACTAAAAGTAAACAAGACATTCATTAGATATTAAGAGATATAAAAATTCATCATCATCAATTTGTAATTGTAATTACCAAAATAAGTAAATACAGGTGAATATATGAAAATCTGTTCAGATCACTTGTTTCTAAAATTTATTATCATACTTTATGATAATAAGATCTTATTTGAAACATTAATGGGTTATTTTGTTAAATGGAGTACATTTAAGAGGAAGTAAGAGAATACGAAGCTGGCTGGATATAATCTCATAAATTAAAAGCGAACAGACAAGAGCAAACAACAGAAGATAGTCATTGAAACAGACAGGAACTGGAAAATGTCTCTATCTTGTTTTTATAAAGAGGGATTAATAGCCCTAAGAGTAAATATAATATTTAGAGATAATAGCTTTGAGGTGAATTTGAAGGTCCACAGGATAAATTTAAGAACGTTCCCTAATAAATCGATTTTCTTGTAATCCTTTTAAAACTATGAATTCACATATTTATAAGTGTCCTTTATACGTAGACATTTTTTTCAATAGTCCTTGCAGCACTAAACTTTTAAATATTGACCATTGAAATTTGCATATTTAACACGCGAACCCTATCCCGATTGATGTTAAAGCGACTGTTTCATTAAATAACAATCCTAATTTTCTTGAAATTATTTTGAAAAACTGAGAATCATTTAATGAAGATATAACAAATATTTTTCTGTTAAAATAATTATAT
Organism: Forficula auricularia; assembly: GCA_024734495.1. Taxonomy (NCBI): domain Eukaryota; kingdom Metazoa; phylum Arthropoda; class Insecta; order Dermaptera; family Forficulidae; genus Forficula; species Forficula auricularia. The sequence continues at coordinate 164,752 of JALMQS010000409.1, forward strand.
CAAGTGCTATTTGTTTTGTATGAAAAATGTTAAAAGTTAGGTACTTTTGATGGTTTTCAGTTTTCTCTCATGGCATGGCAAGTGAGAGATGGCGACTTGGCAACGTCGCACTAAAATCACTCAATTTTTCCTATCTAAAAAACTTCTACAGCTGATGCATTTGAGATTATTTAGCTCTCAAGGTAACTATACTGTTCTCATCTGGAATTTCGCATTGAGCTGTTTCATGAAGTGTTTTTTTTTTATACTTTGTCTTTTAGCGTCGGTAAGAATGTAATCTTGCTGAAAATATTTTTGCAGAAATGCTCATGTGAGAGTAGGGGAAAGAGCGAATTGCATCTGAGTTATATTAAGGAACGTCCTTATTTATTATTGTTAGACGGACTAAAGTCCTTTTACACTATATATTTACAATTTTTTTTTTTTAAATATAAGTTCAAGTGTGTAATACATATAAAGAATATATAAAGACCATAAAGATTATATGTATATACAATAATCTTAAATATAAATCCAAGAATATGTAATGAACATAAACATCATATATCTGCACACATACATACACATCACCATATATACTTATATAAATGTTTTTGCATTTGATTGATTTTTTATTTGTTAAATGCTGTATTTGATTGAATGGGCTTTAGAAAGGGAACATAAAAGCGATATACTTCCTAGTATCTCTTTAATTTCTGACCTGGTTATTATGGCCAACAACTCTTGAATCATTCCAATTGGAGTACTTTGATTTTGATCAGATGTATTTATTATATCTTTCTCGGTTCCAAGAACTCTTGAGTCGCCGTCGACTGCTGAGAGGCTATTACTGAAATTAAATAAGGACAGTTATTTCCCGAGTTGGTTGGTGGTTTTTGGTACTCTATTTTTTCTTGATGCAGTTGTTTTATACCTTCTGCTTATTTCCCCTGTTTGATAGCTCTAATAATCATGGCTGGACATTTCTCATCATTTGTCCATCATTTCTATTTCGATACTATTTAAAAAAATAGACGATATTTGATAAATCATGGCAAAAATATAATTCTTAATAAATGATATTATATGACGGTGGGTCGCGGGGTTGGGTAGTCCTGCTCTAATGGCTTATAAATTAATCTCATCCTCGATTAGAATATATATTTTTTATTTCCAATTACTATTTAAAAAGAGAATTTCTCAGATGTCATTCCAGGTAGATGACAATGTTTTTTTTTAACCTCAAGGCAAAGTGATTTTATTCAGGATTTAATGAAACAAAAAAAAGTGATATGATATCTCTGAATAAGGATAAAAAATCACTATATGTGTATAATTGTATATGTATGTATAATATTAAAAAATATTCTTGTCCATTTCTAGGTTAGTGGCCGAGAGTAGGATTCAACCCTCTCTCGCTTTCTATATTTGAGTTTCTTATTTTCAACACTGAATAACTTTAACCCTAGATGAATAAACATATTTTGGTGTAACTCTGTCCCTAAACATTCGACTGACAGAGGAACAAATAAAAACTCAAATATTTTATGTACGAACGAACGAACAAATTTTCTATCCTGTGTCGGAAAAGAATTCAAGCAGAAATTACACAAAAAATTTTCTATCACTGTGAAATAAGAAATATTTTTTATGTTTTAATTACATTTAATGAACAGAAAATAAATGACATATAAGAGTTATTATTACAGTTTATATCTATGAAATAAGAAAGTATTTTTTTTCACTTCTTGGCATAACACGTCAGAACCGTGTGCTCCCCAAAAATGGCTTTTTTCCATGAATGGCATGAATATTTGGAACAAGGTTTTTTTTTAAAGCCATTTCCTTGTAAAACAAAAATAAAGTTATATCCCTACCCCTTAATTTAAGAAGGGAAAAACCCGAAAATGTTTGTAAATAAGTAAATAATATATTAATTCATAACTACGAATACATTGTATGTAATGTAGATTAAACTTAAAAAAAATAATATTCCATATCCCGGAGTGTTAGGGATATTATTGTAAAAAATGTATATAAATCTCTTTGGCTAATAAACACTTTATAAAAAAAAAAAAGCATGAATATTTGGTCATTCTGCTTTTTTTATATGGACAAAATCGGCAAATTTTTCTTTTATTTGTCTGTTCTTTAGTTCTTTGATATTTTTCTCAAAGTTGACGTATTGTAGCGTTCGTGCAACAATGGCTCAATAAGACCATCATTGTTACTAAATATTCGTCTGTGAGACGAACAATTAGTGATATCTCCGGAACTAGAAAGCGCGCATCCGCGTCGCTTGATCACGCGCCACTAATTGACCAATCCGGAAGGTGCTAAAAGGGGCGGCGTGTCAAGTGGCGGGAACATACCTATACACCGATTACGAAGGGGGTCGGTCGACTGTGATTTTTTTCCCCTCGAGGTTAGCTGGAAATCTTCACAAAAATAGACACTGTACCCAGCAGAGTGTGGGTTTCCTACCCACTAAAACCACACCTCCCTGTATCGTCACCCCGTTAGGTATAACATCGTACGAGGGGGTCATACCAATTAACTTTTCCTCTTAATTTGTGGGTGTCAAGGTTCCTCTCTCTCTCTCTCTGCTCTCTGTCTTTCGACACGACGAAGTTCTTTCATTATTAAATTCTTGATTAATTTTGAGAATTTTTTATTTATATATATCTAAATTTTTTGAGGATACAAATTCTTTTTTTAAATAGGTGTTAGTTTTATTCTATTTTGACAAAAAACACATTTTTATCTTTTATTTTTCTTTATTTTATTGTCACCCAGGAACGTTTCGACATTTACAAATATGTCATCATCAGCCTAAAACATTTCAATCATTACAAAATATACAATGACAATTTCTCATCACAAAACAACAACTCTCAAAAATTACATCAAAATGACATACCTTGGAACAATCTTAAGATGGGAAAAATTCCCTCACATCGAAATTATCACAATATATAACATTATTCTTCTACCCAACAATTATTTTTGTATAAACATTCAAATTTAATGACTCTTTCATAAATCGCTCACGGTTACTCCGATTCAAATTCTATTTGTCAACTTAAACTCCATTGCCAACTCAACACACCAAATCCCCCCAAACAGACCCAAACTACTTTAATGATTTTTAATTTTATTTAAAATTCCGGAGTATTATTTACTATTATTTTCCGTGTCTACCTTAAAATTCACAGTTTCAGTTAAGTTCTTTCTTATAAAGATTGATTCATAAAATTTTTTTAAACGTGTTACTTTCGTGTCATCAAATTTAAAATTATGACTATTGTCTATTGCATGTATAGTCAATGCAGACACTGGGTTCTTATGAACTACAGATTTTTCATGTTCAAGCAATCTAACCTTTAATTTCCTCTTTGTTTCTCCAATATACATTTTATTACAGTCTCTGCACTGAATCCTATACACCATATTGTTCTTCTCTATTTTTTCTATCTTAACTTTATTATTATAAAATCGTTTCAAATGTTTATTACATTTGAAACCAATATTGATTTCATGTTTCTTGAATACATTTTTTATTTTATTTAAAACACCTGGTACATACAGGATAGAATGTTTATAATTTGCTTTACAAGTTATCGGATTAATTGTATTCCTGCCTTGTTTTTTCTTGTAATATTTATATACTCTTCACAAATTCACAAAAATCCTCTGGGTAGTCATTTTTTATTGTTTTCCACTTCAGTTGTTCCAAGTTCTTTTTAATAAAACACGGGTGGCTTATCCTATGAATTCTTTCGATTTCATTGTACACCACATTTACTTTATGTGCCATTGGGTTGGTAGACTTATAACATTCTGAGAGACTTGGAGTCTTTCATTATGTTGGTCGACTGTGAGACGAATGTTTAGTAATGTAGGGTTAAATTACAAAAAATAAAGAAAATTGATAAAATAATATACTTACATTGTTTTTTTAAGGTCTAAGTATTTGAAATTGTTAAACATTTTTTGAAATTTTTTTTATTGGTTAAAGGTAAAGGTATTGGTAAAAGTGAGAGAACCCGAAGTCGCGAAACCTCAGGGTCAGAAGATATCTTTTTCCATGGTCAGAAGGTCGTTGTGTCGGCCAAGGGAGGCCAGAGGTCAAATTATTTACTCATTATTTTTGAGTGTCGTTAGATCTATTTTAAATTACTATTTTGTTTCACTATGGGTCGCGGTGGTATTTTTGGGGTGGGGGGGGGGGGGGGTTGTGGTATTGGGGTGGGTTGCACCTTTTTTGTATGTTTTGATTTCTTCTTTTTTGGATTTTTCTTTTTTTCCCCCTCATTCTTCCCCATTTTTTCTAACTGTTTATCAGGATCCATTCTGATTATTGGATAAAGGTAAACGTATTGGTAAAGTTGTTATTTTTTTATTTATAAAAGAAAATTCAAAAAATTATTAAAGTATATTGTGTATACCCCTGCTATAGCATATCAAAGTACTAAATATTCTCGATATTAAAATTTCTTAAGAAATCACAAGTGAAGTGAAATATTCAAGGGCAAATAATAGTCTGGATTAAATTTTTTTGATTGAATACAACCCTTCTGATATAAAAATCATCTATGACATCTCAGATTTAGTTGATGACAATCTCTCGCGTTTAATTTACAAACAATTACACGAGTATCTTTGAATATTTTATAGTTAATAAGATGCAAATTGATAAAAAATTTTAATAATAAACTAATCCTTGTGCGAAGTTTCAGCTCAAACCGTTCACTCAGAGGTTATTTTTGAAAACTTTTGGTTAGTTTTACGATATACTCGTAAATTCTTTTCAGGAATTAAGAGACTGACTAAACGTAGAGTTAGTATGCGTTCAGAATACCTTAGTTTTTGTTTTTAAAGAAATCGAGAACATGCTTAAATTCAAAGCCTGTTAGGATATTAATACTAGTACGTGTTCTCCCTAATCCCGGGATTTAATTAGGTAATTCTTGAATAGGTGACTGTTTAGTATATTGTATGCTGATTATTATAGCCATTCTAATTCCAGCCGTTTTGCTTGCATTCCATACTAATTAATTAGTGTGGTCTAAAGCGGAACACAGGGACTTGCATTCTCTATCTTTACTAGATAAATAAGTGGTTCCAAACTTTTTAAAAACGGAAGCCTCTTTTAACAAGAATTTTGTTGGCTATCTTTATACCGCAATATCTGCCAAACTTTTTTAATTCCCACATTGGCTTATCAACATATAGGATATAAGTAATAGCGATAATAATTTTATTAGTGAGAAGGATAGAATTGATTTTCTTCCCATCTTTGTTAAGGTATTACCCTGGTTTTCCTTAACAACTTCGGCGAATGCCGGGATGGCTAATTTAGTTTTTCCAGGGATAGTTTTTTGCTATCTTGTAAATTATTTGAATGAATGTCTTTGTAAATTATAATGTACACATATTATTTTAATTAAATTTGTTTTGTTTTTAATTCACTAGAATGTATAAGACCTGGGGATCAATTTCCTTGCTGGTCCGGTTCCCCCAGAATCTGAATGCCCTGTTGCCACTCGAGGGTGGGTGGATTGGTTACCACCTGGGCTAATCTTGTTTTACCTCTCACGATTCATGGTTGCTTGTTACGAAATTTTGTCCTGCGCATGCGCGAGGTTTTGTAGAACCAGAGATTGTCAGTTTCTGGAGCCGAGGGGCCGTTTTTTTTTATTATTTTCAAATAAATTCACTTTGCTTCATGCTGCGATCAAACTGATGAAGTCTAGGTTGATGTTCTCCTAATCGGATTAGAAAAGTTGGTGATTTAACCGATTGCGCTACCGACCCCCCTCTATATATAATTATTATTATAATTTCCGTCCATAATTTGTATTAATCTCCCAGGTGTATAATTATTATTATAATTTCCCTCCATAATTTGTATTAATCCCCCAGGTATTATAATTTCGCTGAAGAAGTCGGCAAAGTCGACGAAAAGCTCGCTGATAAATAAAAAAGTCACACACAAAAATTTGTCCTTATTTTCCTGTTATAAACTTTCAAATTAAAATGTATTATTGATTGCAAACGTTTTGATAATGATTGCAAAAGCTATTTTACTAGATGCTAATGTTGTATTATTGATTGAAAAATTCTATACAGAAAAAAAAATGGAATATTAAAGACAAGTGGTGTGTTTAGATCACGCCAAATTTTCTATTAAAATAACTTTTGAAATTTCGGGAAATCTAAGCAAAGGCAATATTTTTTTCCTATCTGATTAGAATACCTGTCTACAATAATTTGTTAACGGATAAAATGCGAGTGAGTGAACCTGTTTGCATGTTATTTCAACGAAGATTGATTAGTCTGGTTGCATAACCAATGATTTTCAGGCGTTTCAATAAATTTTTATTTTTAAATGGGATTTTTACTGTTTTGTTTTGTTGTTTTCGTTAGATAGAAAGCTTTTCAATTAATATCGTCCATTATGTAAATAACACAAATGCGCTTTTGATTATTTTATCATTCTCATTATATAACTATATAAAAATATATATTTTTTTTCAATAATTTATAGAGTTAAATGAAAGGAGAAGACAAATTTCTTGTTATTTTATAAATTCTATTACCTCGACGAATATTTTATTAATCAATTTTAGTTTCAATTTAAAATTAAATCCGTGGTGACCTAATTGATGCAGCCAGAAATAGTTTGTGTTTTGGTTTAATTAATTCACTCACTAAAAACACCACATTAAAAAATAATCCAAACGTTGGCTATCAAATAGAATATTGATTTAATTAATGGCATTTCTGCCTACCTCAGGCCTTGGTATAATTAATAATATATAATCTCATAATTAATCAAATTCAATTACCGGAACAGTTACCTAATACTATTTCGAGTAGAGAGAAAAATAATTAATTCGAATTCATATTAAAATGCTAAAATAATTTAATAAATAATTTTTCGCTTCTTTTTTATATGGACAATGCCACGATTTTCAACCGGTATTACTAGAAATAACTACACGGCAAATTTCTGATTGTACTTAATCATACATGGACTTTAGTTGTGTATTTTATCAAAAACTATAGTTTCGATAAAAGAAAATGTTTCCTTGTTTTTCTTTGTTCATAGGAAATTTTTACTTTCATTTAAAATAATCTTAGTTAATGTATTGAATTCGTCTTTTTGTTTTTTGTAATGATGTTGAAACAAGAAGAAGTTACACCAAAAGTGGCCCGCGCTGGACCCTTGTTTCGTGACAGTAAGAAGAGATTTAGGGATTGGGTAGGAGTTGAAAGTATCTGTGGATGCTGGTCTTGAAAGATTGAAGGTTATAAGTTGCTGGAAAGACGGTCAGGGGAAAAGAGTTCCAGTCTCTAGATGTCATAGGGATGAACGAATTGGTGAATGCGTTTTTTCGGTTAGTATCCGATTTATACGCCTAGGGTTATTGGATCTTAGAAAATCGCGTATATCGCGCAAATGAAGCCTTTAGAGCAGTGGTTTTTTAACCGGTGCGCAGTGAGCTTTTTGCAAGTGCTCCGCGAAATTATGAAAGATATTTCTTGATTGTTAGCCAAAAATGGAATTAATATTTTTCTAGATTTTTAAAGATATATAAAAATGAAACTTGATATAGCTATGCCATTAAAAAGAGTATACCAAACTTTTCCATAAATATAACAAATATATAAATGAATATTCAATTTCGAAAAAGGCATATCTCGCATATTTTGACAAAGACACTTTTATATAAATATAATCTAAGAGCTTCCCTGGACCTACGTAGAAAACAAATAATCAAAAAAGAAAAATATCAACAGTAAATAAAAACATCAACAGTAAAATAATAAATAAATATTTTGAGTGTTTTGAAAATTCAATTATATTCCTTTGGCGTTGGTTAAAATGATTATTCCTACCTCAATCATTGTAGCTTAAATAATTGTTCTCGTGTGAATCGCTATTTGTCTGATTTGTCCAACATAAATAATGATGATCAATTTTTTTTCTTTCTTTTCTCGCTTTATTGAGAATCCTTCACTTGCACAGATAATATTTAATAATTTCTTAAATTAATTTGAAGAAAAAGAGATTTTTTAAAACTCAATATGATATATTATATTATCGTCACCGTCGCAAGAACTAGCTAACTCGATTTTTCAAGTTCTTGAAAAATGGACTGAAAATGTTTTACTTATTCCATACCAGTTATGTTTAAAGCGCTTATCTGAATAAACTGCTTAATATGATTACAGATTTATATTATTACAATTATGAATAACAAATCAAATGTATTTATAGTTATGCAATAGCCAGGTATCTCAAAAAAGAATTTTTGGAATTACCTAGTTCTTGCAATGGGCTGACTATATTTTAACTTCAATAGTGGATTTTTTTGGAACAACCCTACAATTCCATACGACCAAATAGGCTAAAATCTGTTTATATGTCAAAATTTTATTTTGGGCACACAGCTCCGAATTGAAATATAAACAAATACTTAATAAGTTCTTTGTATAAAAGCTAAATTAAGGGATAATCGAATAATTAAATTTAAAATTTTTATATTTAATTAATTTTAAAATTACAGTGTTGGGGTCCTTAATAAATTCATAAAGGTTTAGTTCGTTTTAAAAATGTGATTAATCGGAAGCTCTACTCTTGAAAATAAAGTAAAAATCATTTTAAAATATTTGTTGCAGTGTATGCATTTTTAAAACAAACGAAAAGTTGCCTCACCCTTTATTTAGCCGATTTTTGTACTAGTCCAATTTCACTTAGGGAAGTGGAATAACAATTCATAAAATTACTCAATTCTCTTCATATAGAAGTCAAATAAAAACAAACTTGAAAACTCATATAATTTGGAAGATATAATTAAATAATTATTTAGCTGCTGCTTGCCTGCCTTCCGAAATGGATAAACCATTTAGATACGGAACCCTCGGTGTACTAGTCCGGCTGGCACCAGGCCGCTTTTTTATTTTATTTCAATTTACATTGAGTATAGCTGTACGGTAAAGGCTTGTGCTTAACCATCACATCACCTTATTTAAATTAATATATTGTTTTAGAAAAACAAAGTCAAAAATTATAATTTAACAAACATTAATTTTTTAGGGAGGGGGGGGGGGGGTTGAAAAATTGCTTTCTTCTTTTATTTTCCATAGTAATGTTTTCTTTACATTTTTAATTCTTGCTTTAATCATTTAGAAAATCCTTCACTCCACTCAGGATTTTCTCTCATCACTCTAAACGATTTCATACATAATGTTATTACACGGATGTCATCTTATATTGTACTCTTTCTTGTTTTCTTCTTGCTGTTTTTTGTTTCAAGAAATCAAAAATGTAATGAGAATTTGTCTTTGTGTCAACACAATCTCATCAGGATTAAATTTCATCAAAATCTAATTTATTTTAAGAAAAAAAAAAAATATTTACGTTGCAGAATACATAGTTTAATACTTTAAAGAATAAGGTTTCTTTGTTTTGATAAATTAATTGATTTAATTAAATCCTAGGATTTCTTAGAAATTCTTTGATATAAACATTAATTGATTAAATTTTAATCCCCATCATTGCTCTCTCTATGGATCTTTGGCATGTTCTTAGTTGGTTGACTTTTGCCTGATTAAGTGCTAGTTTCTATGTTCCGCTCTATTGGCATGAGACGCCATGTTTTCTCCCTAAAGGGCTCATACAATCTCAAACAAATTGCGCAACAAGCCATCGATACGTATTTCAATAGATATCTCCATTAAAAAAAACAAGCTCTCAAATAGTCAGGACCCGGCTGGCCATCCCAATACTTCTCCATTATATTCTATAGAATATAAATATGAAAGTAAAAAATTAAATTATTATCGATTTAAATCGAAAGCTGGCTAGGCCGTCGATACGTATTTCAATACATACCATACATTCGATAAAAAAAAATTAAAAATTATTGATTTAAATCTAAGGCTAGCTAGTGGTGTCCATGTTACGCTGAACAACCTGGTGGGAGGTTAGGGTAACCAATCCCAGCGGGAAACCAGGTCAGCAAGCTAAAGTGTGTAGTGTGTCTATGAGACAGGCTCTCAAAATAACGCGGCGATCCCTATCTTGAAGTTAAATAAAAAAAAAATTAAATTATTATTGATTTAAATCAATACTCTTGAGGGCTTCCTAGGTAAGGGATACTTAGGGATACGTTACAACACTTCATCCTTGTTAGCCCTCGTTATCTATTTCAATAGATACATCCATATAAAAATAAACTGCAACGGATCGTTGCTAAACTTTATCCAAATTCATTTGAAATATTAATATGTTTGTTCCTTTATTATTAATCAGATATCACTTGCAATTTGTAGTTCATGTTGACATTAATTAAAAATAATTCTGATTTAATAGTCGAGGAATAACCATTCTACATTGGATTTTTGAAATTTCGGTTATTATTGTAACCATTCCTGAAGACATGGAGGAATCGACTTAAAATAAAAAATAGCCATCGATTCACATCTAATACTTGAGGAATAACAATTCTACATTACGTTTTTGACGTTTCGATTATTATTGGTAACCATTGCTGAAGACATGGAGGAATCGACTTAAAATCAAAAATAACGATCGATTCTCATCTAATATTATAGGAATAACCTTATTAACACTTCGTCCTTGTTAGCTCTCGATATCTATTTCAATAGATACATCCAATAAAAAAAAAAAAAAAAAAAAATTATTATCGTTTTAAATCGAAGGCTGACTAGTAGTCCCCATGTTACGCTGAGCAACCTGATGGAAGGTTAGGGTAACCAATCCCAGCGGGAAACCAGGTCAGTAAGCTAAAGTCTGTAGTGTGTCAATGAGACAGCCTTTCAAAAGAACGCGCCGATCCCTACCCTTGAAGTTAAATTAAAAAAAAAAAAAAATATTATTGATTTGAATCAATACTCTGAGGGCTTCCTAGGTAAAGGATACTTTACAACACTTCATCCTTGTTCGCCCACGATATCTATTTCAATAGATACATCCATTAAAAAAAAAAATTATTATCGTTTTAAATCGAAGGCTGGCTAGTAGTGCCCATGTTAACGCTGAGCAACCTGGTGGAAGGTTAGGGTAACCAATCCCAGCGGGAAACCAGGTCAGCAAGCTAAAGAGTGCAGTATAGGGTGTCTATGAAACAGGCTCTCAAATGAACGCGGAGGTTCTCAGTCGTGAATTTAAATAAAAAAAAAATATATTATTGATTTATTAAATCAATACTTCGAGAGCTTGCTATAGGTAAGGGATACTTTACAACACTTCATCCTTGTTAGACCGTCGATACGTATTTCAATACATACCGTACATCCAATAATAATAATAAAAAAAAATTATCATCGATTTAAATCGAAGGCTAGCTAGTGGTGCCCTTGCTAGGCTGAGTAACCTGGTGGAAGGTTAGGGTAACCAATCCCAGCGGGAAACCTGGTCAGCAAGCTAAAGTGTGTAGTGTGTCTATGAGACAGGCTCTCAAAAGAACGCGGCGATCTCTACCCTTGAAGTTAAAAAAAAAATTCAATCTCTCGATTTCAATAGATACATCCAATATAATAAAAAAAAATTATTAATTCTTTTTAATCGAAGGCTGGCTAGTAGTGCCCATGTCACACTGAGCAACTTGGTGGTAGGTTAGGGTAAGCAATCCCAGCGGGAAACCAGGTCAGCAAGCTAAAGAGTGTACTGTGTCTATAAGACAGGCACTCAAAAGAACGCGGCGATCCCTATTGATTTAAATCAATACTCTGAGGGCTTCCTAGGTAAGGGATACTTTACAACACTTCGTCCTTGTTAGCTCTCGATATCTATTTCAATAGATACATCCAATAAAAAAAAAAAAAAATTATTATCGTTTTAAATCGAAGGCTGGCTAGTAGTGCCCATGTTACGCTGAGCAACCTGGTGGAAGGTTAGGGTAAGAAATCCCAGCGGGAAACCAGGTCAGCAAGCTAAAGAGTGTACTGTGTCTATAAGACAGGCACTCAAAAGAACGAGGCGATCCCTATTGATTTAAATCAATACTCTGAGGGCTTCCTAGGTAAGGGATACTTTAGAACACTTCGTCCTTGTTAGCTCTCGATATCTATTTCAATAGATACATCCAATATAATAAAAAAAAAAAATATTATCGTTTTAAATCGAAGGCTGGCTAGTAGTGCCCATGTTAACGCTGAGCAACCTGGTGGAAGGTTAGGGTAACCAATCCCAGCGGGAAACCAGGTCAGCAAGCTAAAGAGTGCAGTATAGGGTGTCTATGAGATAGGCTCTCAAATGAACGCGGCGGTTCTCAGTCGTGATCGCGATCCCTACCCTTGAAGTTAAATAAAAAAAAATATTAAATTATTATTGATTTAAATCAATACTCTGGGGGCTTCCTAGGTAAGGGATACTTTACAACACTTCATCCTTGCTAGCCCTCGATATCTATTTCAATAGACACATCCAATATAAAAAAAAATATTATCGTTTTAAATCGAAGGCTGGCTAGTAGTGCCCATGTTAACGCTGAGCAACCTGGTGGAAGGTTAGGGTAACCAATCCCAGCGGGAAACCAGGTCAGCAAGCTAAAGAGTGCAGTATAGGGTGTCTATGAGACAGGCTCTCAAATGAACGCGGCGGTTCTCAGTCGTGATCGCGATCCCTACCCTTGAAGTTAAATAAAAAAAATATTAAATTATTATTGATTTAAATCAATACTCTGAGGGCTTCCTAGGTAAGGGATACTTTACAACACTTCATCCTTGCTAGCCCTCGATATCTATTTCAATAGACACATCCAATATAAAAAAAAATATTATCGTTTTAAATCGAAGGCTGGCTAGTAGTGCCCATGTTAACGCTGAGCAACCTGGTGGAAGGTTAGGGTAACCAATCCCAGCGGGAAACCAGGTCAGCAAGCTAAAGAGTGCAGTATAGGGTGTCTATGAGACAGGCTCTCAAATGAACGCGGCGGTTCTCAGTCGTGAAGTTAAATAAAAAAAAAAATATTATTGATTTATTAAATCAATACTTCGAGAGCTTGCTATAGGTAAGGGATACTTTACAACACTTCATCCTTGTTAGGCCGTCGATACGTATTTCAATACATACCGTACATCCAATAATAATAAAAAAAAATTATCATCGATTTAAATCGAAGGCTAGCTAGTGGTGCCCTTGCTACGCTGAGTAACCTGGTGGAAGGTTAGGGTAACCAATCCCAGCGGGAAACCTGGTCAGCAAGCTAAAGTGTGTAGTGTGTCTATGAGACAGGCTCTCAAAAGAACGCGGCGATCCCTACGCTTGAAGTTTAAAAAAAAATATATATTAAATTATTATTGATTTAAATCAATACTCTTGAGGGCTTCCTAGGTACGGGATACTTTACAACACTTCATCATTATTAGCCCTCGATATCTATTTAATACATCCAATATAAAAAAAAAACAATTATTATCCTTTTAAATCGAAGGCTGGCTAGTAGTGACCATGTTACACTGAGCAACCTGGTGGAAGGTTAGGGTAAGCAATCCCAGCGGGAAACCAGGTCAGCAAGCTAAAGAGAGTGTACTGTGTCTATGAGACAGACTCTCAAAAGAACGCGGCGATCCCTACCCTTGAAGTTAAATAAAAACTAAAAATAAAATAAAATTATTATTGATTTATATCAATACTCTGAGGGCTTCCTAGGTAACGGATACTTTACAAAACTTCATCCTTGTTAGCCCTCGATATCTATTTCAATAGATACATCCAATATATTAAAAAAATATTATCGTTTTAAATCGAAGGCTGGCTAGTAGTGCCAATGTTACGCTGAGCAACCTGGTGGAAGGTTAGGGTAACCAATCCCAGCGGGATTCAGGTCAGCAAGCTAAATAGTGAAGGGTGTCTATGAGACAGGCTCTCAAATGTACGGCGGCGATCCTCAGCTCTCAAGATTAAGGCTACTGTCTTTGCAACAAATTCTCACGTACCATTAGTACAGGTTCCTCCGGTTGAGAATTGCTTCTTTTAGTCTATTCAGTTTGTTCAAACTTGAAATCCAATTAACTAGAATATCTTTTCATTAGACTACATGTTTTTTGTTTTCCATTAGCCCAGCTTTCAATGAAAGACGAATTTCCTCCATTCTTAATTCACGATTCAACCAGAAGCCTCAATCTATATTGGATTGACGTGTTGAAAACAGAAAAAGCAATAAATTCAAATTCATGTCACTGATAATTAAAAATTTAATTAACAATTCCAATCTCGAAATGAATTCTGATTTCGATTGATACGGTAATTCATTTTAATAATTCTATCTATTTAATACACCAAAAAATAAAGTTTACGACTGATTAGTATTATAGGTATAAATCTAAATTACAAATTAATTCATTAGTAATTTAAGAATTGGAGTAAAAAGCGAAAACTTTTCCAAGACTCTTGTTAGAGCCCCCTATTAATAAATTTAATAATAAATACTATTAAAAATCATTATTTCTAATTTACCAAACAGAGTAGGTATATTAGGGAAATAGTGTAAACATGTTTGAATAAAGTATTTTTTTTTAGTAATTTCTCAAAAATATATGATTATATTAAAAAAAAAAAAATTGAATGAAAAGTATTAAATTTAAATTTTTTACTAGGGACCTCTAGCTCTAAAGACTGCGTCAGGCCATCTTCCACTCAATTCGCTTACTCCAAAATTTTCGGAAAGCGTTCTGAGTCTTGTACAAGTTTCTCTTTTCTTTCCAAATTTATCCCTACATATATCGATACAAATTACTTTTCTTTAGTGTGTGTTAATTTCCAAAAATATCTATGTTGGTAACCGAATATGGAAGAGATAATAGATTAGGCCATGTTTCACCCCCACGGGATTCTCTGTGATAAACAAAGCGCAAATTTATTCCTGTCTCGGATTGCTGGAGAAGCTTCTCTAGAAACCTTAGATCCCAGATTAAAAACTAATTGGATATTTTTCTCTGCCTAAATCCTCTTACAATTTTTCCCCTTGAGATTATACTTTCATTTTTAAAAATTATATCGGAGTTTAATCAATTATCTCCCTTTAAGGACCAATTTGCATAAATAATGAGATTCGCAGCCCTTTCCTAATTAAATTATACCCAAATCAAAATAATAATTCGACACTTATCCTTCTCTGTCTTTACTTTTTTACTTTCCTCTTTTAAAACTTTGAAACAAAATATTCCAATATCTAAGTTGTCAATTATCTCTTTATTTCCAAAAATTACATTTTAATGGACAATTGATTGAAGGCAGCAGATCCAATGATAGTGAAAAATAAAATTCCGAATAAAAGAAATTTATTGGAACCACCACTTTCACGCTCTTAAAAACCGACCTTTCGGAGAATCTTCACTCCTTGTTCAGAAAACTGACAAAATCTTCGAGCTGCCTTCCATTCTCTATTGAAATTCTACCAGTCTGTTTCTCCAAAAGAAAATACTTTTAATATTATACTTTAAGTTACCAAAAATAGATTTATATACACTACTAGTACAGAGGTTCCCAATCTGTGCGCCGCGGCCTCTTCACAGGTGCTCAGCGAAGCTTCACAATAAATGAAAGCAAGAAATTTAGCCTAACTAAACAAAGATAAAAGTAAATCAATTTTATTCATTTACTATGAGTTAAGATTTCTCTCTCAAAGTCACTTGTTTCACATTAAATTAAATTAAATTTTTTAATGTGAAACAAGTGACCTAGAAATCTTAACTCATAGTAAATGAATATTTCGTATAATATTTATTTACTTTTTATTTTTGTTAAAGATGTTTCACAAACACCACAATCCCTATTAATAATTTATAACTAAACAAAATCAAAGTGGGACGCTAAAAATTTATTTATTATTTATCTCTTATTTAAGATTAGACATTTTTTTTTATTTAAGGTAGGGCGTCATGGAAAAATTTTAATTTAAAAAAGGCGCTTCGATTCAGAAAAGTTTGGGAACTCCTGTATTAGTAGATTTGTCTATAACTAGTTCGCTGTAGTTATCATGATTTTTCAGAAGTTTTATCTTAACCATGAGAGTTTTTTCACTTTGTTCTATCTCTTTTTTAACAAATGTTGTTCCAAAAAAATCCATAATTTTTTTATATCAATAAAAACTATACCTAGATACTTAATTCTCTCCTGCAGTCTACGCCACAAGTCTTTTTTCTCTTTCGCGTGAATCATTCTCCAATAAATTGCAAAGTAAGAATTTATTTATCTAAGAACTATTTCTTTCGAAACTTGAAGTTCGAACTTTTCTTAACGATTGTTATGTTTGTAAACATAATTTTTTTATTCTTTATTTGTTTTCGATTGGGAAGTTTAAAATGACAATTCATTCTAATAATTTATAATATAATTATTATTATTTTATCCACTGGAAAGAAAGGTGACGATTAAAAAACAAAACGTTTTTTTAGTCTATTTGAAAAGGTTTTATTTTGCCGAGAGTAGCAGAGTTGTTTATTCATAAAGAGAAACAGGGTTTGCCTCTGCTTGATGTAAACTTGGCCGTCGTTTGGGTTGTAGGCACACCGGGCGAGATTTTACCAGCCCCCGTATGGAAATAAATAGAGTTTCGAAATATGTTTTTCATATATTTTTGAAAATATATTAAAAATATAAAATTTTTGTGTTAAATTTATATAAAATTTATGTTTTCTATATATTCTTAAAATATAAGCTATTTTTATGTCGCTCTAATATAAATTTTATATAAATTTAACACAAAAATTTAATATTTTTAATATATTTTCAAAAAATATATAAAAAACATATTTCGAAAATCTATTTATTTCCATACGGGCCCCCTACAGAACTTTTAAAAATGTCATTCTTGGTCGACGGCCGTGGTGTACTGACTGACACTAATCTCCATGAAAAATTCAGTAAATTAATATCGATCGACTCTCACGCTCACAATTATAGATACTGAAGCATAAAAATCTGGAACTTTCAAAAGTTTAGAGAGTCCCTAGAGACAAGTTCTAAGTTAGTTAGTTCTAAGCTCATTTTAAATAACCGAATTTTTTTTTTTATAATGATATTGATACAAGAAGAGGTTGCACCAAGAAGGTACAACCTCTGAAGTCCGTGGTGGACCCTTGTAACGTGAAGATAAGGGGAGATTTAGGGATTGGGTAGCAGTCGAAGGTATCTGTGGATGCTGATCTTGAAAGATTGAAGGTTAAAAGTATCTGGAAAAACGGTCGGGGGAAGAGAGTTCCAGTCTCTAGATGTCATAGGGATAAATGAATTGGCGAATGCGTTTGTTCGATTAGTATCTAGTTTAAGCGCGTAGGGGTGTTGAGTTTTAGAAAATCGTGTATTTCGCTCAAATAAAGCCTTTGGTGGGATTATCGATTTTATTTCGTCAGAACAAAAGCCATGGTAATATCTATAAAAAAGGGAAAGGGCGGAGACAGATCTACGATTGGCTAGGGAGTCGAGAGTGTCAGTTAATGTAGGATCGCCTATCAGTCTGATAGCTCGCCTCTGAATTGCATCTAAGGTATTATACTTGGCGGCTCCTCTCCACAAATGCGAGCAATATTCAGGACAGGGGCGAATTTGAGCCTTGTATAATATAAGGAGTTGAGTGGGGGTGAAAAATCGTTTGGTTCGGAAAAGAAAACCAAGCTTACATGCTACAGCTTTTGCTACTGAGATAATATGGTCATTCCAAGAGAGGTCAGAACCTAAGGTGACACCTAACATTGATATTTTATTACAGAATTCCAATGAGCTCGAATCAAAGGAAATGTCCGGAAGGTTCCTATCTGCGCGCCTAGAAATTAGGCAGCATTGTGTTTTGCTAGCATTAAAGTTTACCAAATTGTGAGATCCCCATTTTTTAAGCATGCTTAAATCTGAATTTATTGAGAAGGCTATGTTTGCGCGATTGTCTAGTAAGGATTGAGCGTTGTGGAGGGTGCTATCGTCAGCGTAACAATGTATTGGATTGGAGGGCAGATTTAATAGGTCATTAATATAGATAATAAAGAGCGTGGGAGAGATGACTGATCCCTGAGGAACTCCAGCATTAGTATTAAAGGACGAGGATGATATTCCGTCAACCTCGACTTTAATAGAGCGGTTTGAGAGAAAGCTCTCAAGCAACTTGCAGAGGCTCGGGGGGAGGCCAAATGCAGGTAATTTGGCAAGAAGATTTTTGTGCCAGACTTGATCGAAGGCCTTTGAAATGTCTAAGCCTATTACGAAAGTCTCTTTACCACTCTCTAGTGCTTTATTCCAAATATGAGTTATATATGTTAAAATATTGCCGGTGGACCGAAATTGTCTAAAGCCGTATTGACTATCATGGATTAGTGGCGATCGGATTGGCTACATTTGAAGAATCTCCTTTTTTTTTAATTGGTTGAATTCTTGCTGTTTTCCAGCTCTCCGGAAATGAGCCAGTGGTATATGAAAGTTTGAAAATTTTTGAGAGAATAGGAGCAAGTTCAGGCGCGCAATTTTTGATTATACTGGTGGGAATGTTTGTGTCTGGGCCAGCAGCTGAATTAACATTTAGGTTTTTTATTACTTTTAATATTTTTGGTATTCTGAATTTAATATCCGACATAATATTGGTGCTAGGGGTATAGGGCGGGGGGTCAACTCCCTTGTCTAGGGTGCCATTGGTCGCGAAGAATGAAGCGAATGGTTCAGCTTTAGAGAGGGCGTCAGTGGCTATTGAGCCGCTGGCAAGATTAAGGGGGAGAAACGAAGATTTGGAGGAGTTGGTAGTTAATTTCCTCGTGAGATGCCAGAATCGATTTTTTATTAGCTGGGCATGCTGATAATCGGTCAGCCCATTTTTCGTCTAGAGACTTCTTGGTTTCATTAATAATTTTGTTACACTGGTTACGAGATTTTGAAAAAGCAATTCGTTTGATGTCCGTTTGGCAGGAAAGCCATTCATTGAATGCTTTATTTTTTTCACGAACAGCTTCGGCGCATCGCTTGTTAAACCAGCATTTTTATTTTTTAATGCGTCATTCCACGAGAATTGTCCAAAGAAGCTACGCATCTCATCGAAGTTGGCTCTATTAAATAGCCATATTTTTTTTTTTTTAATTTGTTGGCTCTTAGGCTTAGACAAGTTGAAAGGAACATTAATTTTTATCAGAGAGTGGTCGGATTTATTCAGAGGGGCGGATATAGAGAATGTGAATGTCGATGGGTCAGTTGTCAGGAATAGATCAAGAAGATACGCTGTGTGTTTGGGATTGTCAGGTATTCTAGTAGGACAGTCGATGATTTGAGTGAGATTGCGGGCTATAGAAAAATCATAGGCTTCGCGACCAGCGCGATTAGTTATGATTAATTTCAAATGGACTTTTTCCACTTTAAAAAATAAAAATTGCCTAATTATAAATATAAAAAGAAGGTATTTATATTTCACTAAAATAACCATCAACTTGTAGCGGCTCGCTGTTGCTCTGGCTACGAGATTTTAGACACGGCCGCTAGATGACTCAGTCACATCGTTGCGACACTTTTGCATGACTGATAATATTTCAGTCATGTTATAAGTGAAGCAATTCGATCTCGATTGATTCAGCATTGGCCAAAACGTGTGGCTTGGTCATTTCTTTGCTTTCCCCTTCTAACCACCTTCATTCCGTCGTGGCTATATGCTAGTACCCAGGCGAAGGTTAATCCCAAGCCTGGCGAGGGCAAGAACATCTCCCTGTCCAAGTCGAAACAGCCCCCCGACAACTGGTGACCCCGACGTGATTGCTAGATTGTTAGGGCCTCGGTTTAGTGCATTGTGGTGCGTGTCCGCGCCCCCCACCAAGTTGGTGGGGTCCTTACAATGATTTGGACAGGGCGTTGTTTGTGCCCTTCTGGAAAACCGGGTTGGGCGCCACCCGCTTAATTAGCGGGGGAGGGGCTACTAGGTGGTGGATGGCCCCTCCTTCTATCAATGGCTCGTCGTTCGATTTTGTCTGATGTAGGTTTCGAGCCTATTTCAGAGATTTCGTAACCTAGGAAATTTATTTTATTTTTTCCTAGTTCTGATTTAAATAAATTAACTTTTAATCCGTATTCGTTTAATCTTTTTAATACTTCTAGAAGATGAATTTCGTGTTCATGTTCATCTTTAGAGGCAATTAATATGTCGTCTATATAAGGAAAAACGTAGTCTAAGTTGTAAAATATTTCGTTGATAAATCTTTGAAATGTAGCTGAGGCGTTTTTCAGCCCGAAACTCATTACGTTGAACTCGTATAGACCGAACGGGGTTATTACTGCAGTTTTCTCTTTGTCCTCTTCGGCTATGGAATTTGAAAATAAGCCTTAAATAGATCTAATTTTGAGAACATTTTCTTGTTTTCTAGTATAAATTGAAAGTCGTCTATTCTAGGTAGTGGATATCGGTCTGGAATTGTTATCGCGTTCAATAATCTGTAATCTCCGCAGGATCTTAATGAACCGTCTTTTTTGCTTGCTAGATGTAGCGAACTTGCCCACTTGATTTAGAGGGTCGCACGATGTTATTCTCTAGTATGAACTCGAATTCTAATTTTGCTTTTTTTAAATTTTCCTGTCTTAACCTCCGTTTGATAAACTGGAGGCCCATTGGTCACTATGTGGTGACGAACGTTATGTTTAATGCCACTGGGGCTCAAACTTGGTTTTGTTACTCCGGGAAATTCTTCGAAAATATAGTTAAAATCGGTTTTTGTGCGGATAGTGTCGATTGAATAATTTTCGTTGTTAGGAGTCAGTGGGCAATTTGAGATTGTTTTGGACACGCGGACAACGGTGACCCCGTTGAACCAAAAAGGGCTTTGCTTATGAAGATTTAGACAGATTGAGATCGGATTAACCAAAGCCTTCCTTCTATTCCGCCCAGATTGCGTGGCAAAGCAGAGACGAGTTTCGTTCCTGTTTTTCCCTAGCAAACGCTCTCTGGACAAGTAACCTAGAGCATTCCCGCTCGAAAAACCACACCTTTCCGACAGTGGAGGGGGGTCTCTACGTTATTTTGCGCGCCTCTCCACATGTCATTCCCCGCTATAAGCATTATTCCTATAACTCCGTCCAGCCAAGCAGGTCAAACAGACCTCTGCACGCTTGCTGACACCAACTCTCTTAGCGAATCAGGACCGAGCTAGGTTTTTTTTAAATTTTTTGGGTGAATCCACGCTCGTTTAAGAGCTAATTTCTTGTGAAGAATTATTTATATAAATGTCTAACTTTAATTATAATAATTATTAGTTGACCTTTGCAAAATATTTTGTTATTTATTTTATTCACTATTTATTTATAAATTAATTAAAATCAGTGAGTGACATTTTTTTTTTAAAATCATTAAATTTAAATTCACTGAATTTTCCACCCTAGCCCTCCATAGTCCCCGTTTCGAGTCAACGTCATCAAGGATTTAAAAATCATGGCAGACGAGGAAGCTGTAAAAACAATAACAATAAAAATACCGCCATTCTGGCCGGAAGACGTCGAATTGTGGTTTTCTCAAATCGAAGCCCAATTCAAAATAAAAAAATTAGCCAAAGACAACACAAAATTTATTTATTTAATCAGCAATTTAGCCGCGGAATACATTGAACTATTAAAAGACATTTTGCAATCTGACGACGAAGACAAATACGCTCAATCGAAAAAACTATTATTATCAAGATATAAAGTGAGCGATGAGAGCAGAATTAAAAAACTCGTAGCAGGTATAGATTTGGGAGATCTGACCCCAAGCCAACTCTTATACAAACTCAAGAGTTTGGCGGTGCCTGACACTCCCGAAATTTATATCAAAACACTATGGCTAGATAAGCTGCCATTGCAAATACAAAACATCATAGCAGCCTCGAAAGACAATCTCGATGATCTAGCATCGACAGCAGATAAAATTCATGAAATAAATCAGCCAATAATTAATAAATTGGATGATGAAAAATCTTTAATAAAGTCGCTATGTGAAAAAATAGAAAAGTTGGAAAAGAAAATTGATGAAAACAAGCGCGGTGAATTCCCAAACCATTTTCACAGCACGAATTCTCATCAATATCAAAATTTTTCCAACCGAAACGAAAAACCATTCAGAGAAAACAAACAAAATATCAATTTATGTATCGATCTGAAAAATGGCAGGTTAATAGATAATTCAACCAAAACGTGTGGCTTGCTCATTTCTTTGCTTTCCCCTTCCAACCACCTTCATTCCTTCGTGGCTATATGCTAGTACCCAGCACCCCGACAAACTCATTATTTTTTCAAAACTGGACTTATACCACAAAAAACCCTGGCTCAAAATATAAGTATTTTTACAATAAAAGAAGTAGGTACATTCATACGCATAATATACGAGATATTATTAATTTATTAAACAAAAACAGAATATGATTTAGTGCAATTTCGCAATTGGTAGGTTAAGGGAAATGTTATTTCCCAGACTGTGCTAGCGTTTAAATTTTTCGTTCTTAAAACGTCTGCCAGCTTGAGTTCTCCCAGATTTAGGTAATTCTTTGTTTTTACGCCTTGAAATTGACGTTGGCTGGACTCTAATTTTTCTGGTTTTCTTCCATATATGCGACTTTTAGCTTCTAAAATTTTTTAAATTTGATAAGGGGTTTTTAGTTGTTTCATTAGTACATTAAACTTTATAACGGATAACGTAGCTTCTGGGCTCTAATTTTTATCGAGTATACTTGTTATGCGATTAAATTCTGAGCGCATTTGTATAATTTCTTTTCTAAAACAATTATACTCATTCATACATTATTCCAATGTTCATTCCATTTTCCATAAAACGAACTTTTCTACAAGATGTAACAGCGTCAAAATATCAAAGAATTCAAGGTTGCTCTCTATCACAGGAATTTGTCCGACGCGTCGCAGCGTAAATATAAACAATTCCACGAGTGATTCAGAGCATTACATTGAATATGTAAAAAAACACCTGTCCGATCCGAAAGGGGCAAACAATTTAATAATAATATTCTTCAGAAAATAAAAATATTAGTTATAGTAATTTAAAAGGCACGTTTTTTGCACCCAATTTGCCCAAAATCTAGCAAATATTTAAAATGTGACAACACCGTCATCGGCGGTGGAATGTTATATTCGGAAGCTATAAAAGTAGCATGATTTTTATATTTTGACGAAAAATTAAATATCTCATATTTTAGTGCTAGGGGGTTCCTCAGAAATAAATATAAGTCCTCGCCCTAAAACAGGCTGAGAAACACTGTGTTAACCTACAAATGTCCTTCCTTTAATTAACATTTTCTTAATAAAAATATATTTTTAATCTTTGTTTTTTTACTTTATCCAATGCGAAGCATGGGTAAAGATTGTAATCGGTCTGGCGGCAAGCGCGGCTTCAAAGGGTCCTCAGGTAAAGACTACTGAACCCATGGACTCAAAAAGTCACAAATTGTAGTATTCAATTAGATTGAATTTTAGCACGTGACGATTTTGACAAAAATTACCTGGGGTCTCGTCGAGAGGCCAAAAAGTGCCATTTTTTTTTTGGAAGTGCGCGCGGATGGATGGATGGATATGTATCTATCGTTTTTTTCGTCCACGATTTTTTCCACACCTTTACACCAATTGAAATGAAAATGAAAACCTAACATTATTTTAACAAAATTAAGCGCTGATTAGTTTTTGGTAAATATCGGCCCACAAACATTAGTATTTTATTTCGGTACTTTTTTAGTTTTTTCTAAATATCTTGAAAATGACTTAACCAATTTTGATGAAATTTAATATCCTAATTAAGTACCTTGGGGACCACAAAAAAGGTTAAATAAAGTTTTTAGTAAAATTATATTTTAAAGTACTTTATTCAAGAACATATTAATATTTCAAATGAATTTGGATAAAGTTTAGCAACGATCCGTTGCAGTTTATTTATGAATCAATTTATTTTCTGTCAAGAAGGTTTATTTATTTTGTTTTTAGTGATTTTCTCAAAATGGCTCTAACAATTTTCTTAAATTTGTTGTGTGGAGATTTTAAAAATTCAATATCTTAAAAGTTTAAGAAATTATTACTTTGTAGTTCATTTATTCCAGACATTTTACAAATTTATTATTTTGAAATAGGTTGGAAACAAATTATAAATATTTGACTTTGAATATCAAAAAGATTAATGGATAGTACCTTGAGGACCACAAAAATGGTCATATAAATTTTTTTGTAAAATTATATTTTAAAGTACTTTACTCTAGACTACGATAGTTCACTGGATAAAGTTTAGCAACGATCCGTTGCAGTTTATTTTTATTTTTTACTGAGGCTTCGCGACCCCCCCCCCCCCAGGAGGTCGCGACCCACATGTTGAAGATCACTGACTTATTCCATACAAGGCTCAGAATTGCTCCTGTCTCGAATATTGCTTGCATCTGTGGAGTGTGGGTTTCAAGCAAATACCCAGTTTGCCCATACACAAATCTAGACCCGTCTGAATGAATTGGAGGACAAATTCAAAAGGTCCTTACTTTTGATAATAAAAAGTGAAATGGACCTCTTCAGAAATACTTCGTAGCCATCTGATCTTTAAAACTAGAATATTTTTCTTATTCCCAGACCCATTTCTGATTGGTTTACCGCTGGAAGCTAGCTACCTTTGGGTCCGGCGGCTTTTCGGTCTCCTTGCTGGCTTTGTCAGGGCGACCCGCTGACCTGGCAGGTGCGCGGGGCGTGGCGTTTCTATAGCAACCGTACCACACGCTGTCAATATTACCTGGCTTGCACGCCCGTGCTTTTATTCTATCATTCGCGTGCTAAGGGCTTTGCGTGCTGTGCTACCCTCAAGCAGCTTCCTTCCAATTTATTACTCAACATAAAACCTGACGAAATAAAAAGCTTACGGGTGCCTCTTGCTTCTTCTTTGTTAAGAATTTAAATGATAAATTTGTCAAAATGTGATTTACAGATTTAATTTCGATAGGCATTTTATTTAAATTCTGTTGTAATTCATAATAAAATTAATTAAAATAATATAAAGTAAAAAAAATATATTTTTCATTAAGAAATGATTCATGAGAATTGTTTACTGTTAGTGATATCCATAGTTCAATTAACATTTCTATTTTGTGTAGATAGAAAATAGAAAAGTTTACAACTGACTAATTGCAAATAATTCTAATTTTTTTCATCTGGGGGAATTTCTCCCGAAACTTTTTGATATTTAATAAACGTTTTATTATTGCAAACAAATGACTGTCTATTTGAGAAAGAAAGTTGGTAATTTTTCTCAAAATCAACTCACGATATTTAATCAATTATTTAACGAACGGGTTCAACTCTCGAGGGGGCAGGATCCTACCTGCATTATAAACATTCTATTAAAATCTTTGATTTATTTGACCTAAATTAATTTTCGTTTTCTTCTTCTTTGTTTTCTTTTTAACGAATGAGTCGTAACACCAGACTTCTATCTAATAAGACCAGGCTCCCACGGCTTGGATTCTTTTTTTTTAATGATATTGATGTGAGAAGGAGATACACCAGAAGGTCCATCCCCTAAAGGCCTGTATGGGCTAACCCCTCCATCGTGAAAAGAACAGAGTAGAAGGAAAAGAACCCGGGATCACGAGCCAAATCTCAGAAAGTTAGATATAGTCCAATTTACTAAGTTTTTAGGGGCTTCGAGCAGTGGTAAATTCTCCGCGCGATAAATTAGGTTAAATTTATCTCCCACTTAATTTTTATTACCAGACTCTATACTTACAGAAAAAAATGTCTGGGTATAGCCGGGAATCGAACCCGAGACCTCCGGGTTGCCAGCCAGTTATGCTGACCATTACACCAGGTACACCCGTGCAGCTCATATCTGGTCTGTCCATCTGGCTGGTGATCTGCCACACCTACGAGATACTTCCACTCTCCCTTGAATGACGATCCTCTAAAGACCAGTGTTAGATCTTGTCAGGTGGCCGAAATATTTAACAATCCTCCCGAGCACTATTCTGTCCCGCATGGACTTCTCGAAGGACGGAGATTTTAGTACAAGGGATTCCAAACATTCTTCTCCAGCACCACTTCTCAAAGGCGTCTATTTTTTGCGGATGTTCTTCTTTAGGGTCCAAGATTCAACTTCATATAACATGATAGGGAAGACCAGAGTAGTGACGATTAACTTTTCATATTGATGGTTAAGCTGTTGTCCTGCCATATCTTCTTTAACTTTGCCATTGCTGATCTTCCCATTTGTATTCGACGAGTTACCTTCGTTTTATTATTGTTTTTATAAAGAATTGAATTTCTTTTATACAATAAACGATTATTTATTAATTTGACTTATGACTTTACAGAGTTATATACATGAGTGACTAAATTATGTTAATTTTATGGGGTTTCATTTTATTCATATCTTTAGATCTATTAATTGTTAAATATCATCTCGAGCATATCACCGTAATTCTCATTTACATTGATATTAAAATATAGGCATTTAAAAAAAATCAAATTATTTACAAAAAGTTCCCCACTTATTTAGTGTTGCTTTGGTCATTGCGCGGCGTGGCAAGTTTAATAAGATTGAGGGAGCACCAAATTTTTCTTGAATGATTCATTCCTGAAGGTGGAGTTGTGGGTTTCTTCTTGGTTCTTGGTCCTGGCGCAGGGTTGTTTGAAATAAACACACTTAGGGGAAAAGAGAAAAATAAAAAAAGAGAATATTTTAAAAGAAACGTGTTCACTTAATGAGAGGCACGCATCTAGTTGATGCGATTTTTCGAAGCTGGGTGGAGACTGATTTGAATTGAAATGGTAAGACCAGCGACTGTTCCGGAGCTTCGAAGTCACATTTGAACACTGTCCCGCTTATTTAGTGTTAGTTTGGACACGGCGTGGCTAGTTCTAATACGATTGAGAGAGCACCAAATTTTTCTTGAATGGTTGAATCCTTAGGGTGGAGAGGCAGTCCCTTTGTTGTCGGCTTCTTCTTAGTTCTTGGTTCCGCACAGAGTTGTTGCTTATTTAGTGCTACTTTGGTCACGGCGTGGCTAGTTCTAATACGATTGAGGGAATACCAAATTTTTCTTGAATGTTTGAATCCTGAGGTTGGAATCAGCAAACCACCAGACATTGAACAATTTCCAACAACGTAATAATTATAAGGTTAACTTGTATTCCCTTTTTCTCTTAATTCTCAAAAATGCATTTTGTATTTGGTACCAAATTGTAAACATACTCTTGACAATAGTTGCTAATCAACTAATATAGGAGAACAAGAAGGATTTGCTTTTTTACTTTGATGAGATTCGTTTCTATGAAGTTAGTCACAAGAAAGACGAAGTTATCGCAAATTTAAACAACAAATGAGAAACAATGCCACGAGGAAAAAATGTATAAAAAAAACAACATGTTTCATGAATTGTTAAATCTCGAGGAGATGATGGTCTATTAATTTTTCCCCATTCACGCATTGCCGCTTGTTGACATCGTAGATCAGGAAATTTTTAAAGCTAAATTTACTTCAATAGATCTAAACATGTCTACCACTTCAAAAGAGACCAACACTTCATCTTGCATTAATCTTATCATTTGTATCTTTGAAATTAGATCATAAGTATTTACTATTCTACTGTTGTTTCTAGTAATGGCATTTAAAATTCTTGAAAAAAATTTACTTAAGCCATTTATAGGAGAACCTACAGGTGATAATATTATCCTTAAAGGCTTAATATAGGTGTAAGTTTTCTTATCAATAATGTCTAATGACAAGAGTTGTCTTAGATATTTATTAATTCTCTTCTGTAAAGAAACCAAAGATATTAAACTTGCGACTTGAAACTTATCATTATCAGAAAATATCTGTTTCATTTTACTGTGCTACTCAGATCTATTCATTACAACCGTTATACAGGGTGGGGCTTAAAAATTTCCATTTTGAAGCGGTATTACTCACTTCACTTCTCTAATCCTAATACTACTCGCACAGTGACTCAACAAAATCTTATGCTCCACTCTGTATCTGACTTATCCGTTAGTAAAACCTGTATTTCTTCTTTCATGGAACCGGATGGTGTCGGATTCTTACCCACTAAAAACTCTCCTTAACACATGCTTATTGCAATGGAACCGCTCTTCGCATTACTTCAATGCGATTACCGCCTATCTGTTATCGGGCTTCGTCTCTTTTTGTTTCTATGATAAGCCGTACCACTGTATATGTAATTTGCCAGTGGGGTTCGGATCCCAGCAGGCCTATCATTCATTAAATTGTCTGCGTTGAAAAGTTTTCCTGCTGAGTTCGTATAATTAAATCTTAACAATGCCCACCTCTTGCATATGAACAGGGTGTGTTCAGCATCATCCGCCTCACCACAATAAATACAATCTGGTGAATAAGCTCTTATATTCAGTTTGTTTAAACCCTCCATGCTCTTAGAGTGCTTATAGACCAACTTGTATAAACTTCTTATCTGTTGTAAGAGGAGGCCCCCTCCTGCCCGGCCGAATAAATAATATATTTTTATTATATCATGTACGATCCGGTTGGTTTCACCAGAAGGGCGGCGGGAATTAGAGATTTATTCACAAATTTTTAAATTGAGGAAAAATCATTGTCAAGCATAATTTGAACAATTTTTAAACTGTAATTGCTTATTTGAAATAAATATGTCAACTAACAAATTTCATCGATAAAGGAAGAGTTTCTTCCAAAACGTTTGGATCGTAAATAAACGTTTTCCCATTGTTTTTTCTAAATAATTGTTATATTTTTTACAATACAAATTCAAGAATTTATTTCAAAATCGCACATATTGCTATCTAAGGCCTGTTTCAAACCTACCCCTGCTGTCGTTTAAAATCAACATGTAGCCGAGGCCGACACAAAACTGGATCATTTTGGGGGCCTTTCTTTTTTTTGTTTGAATTCTGTTCATATATGATTCTTAGGTTTTGTCCCATAAAATAGGACGATCATGAACTATTGTAAACAGTACCTACTTCAAGATCAACTGCTGCCATGATAAAATATTTTAAACTTAACACAAAAATTTGTACAAAAAACGAGTAATCACAAGTAGTAACTGTAAACATGTCGTTCCTGATAGATGTGTACTGTGTAATGCGCCAAAGGCAGTCTATAAATTATTTACTTTTATTCAATTTCCGACGTTTAGGAGAATTTTTTCTCTCCTTCTTCAGGGTATTGAATAGTTATTGATGGGTGAGTATAACTCGGTTCCCATTTGTCTCTCCTTTCAGCGATAGCAACAATATTACAATATTTTCCAACATTATACCATAAGTGTACTATTGGTGTACTATTATTATTATTTTTTTAAATTGCCTAACTAGCTAGTGAGCTGAAATTTGAGAGGTTAAGATGTGCATATTTGTACTAATTTTCAGCTTTCTAGATAAATATGTTTGCTGAGAAAAAGAATGCCCGAAAGTTTTCACTTTCGCCAATTTTTTCTAATTGCTTTTAATTTAATCGCTCTTTTTCAATTTCACTTAGAGTATCAAGGGAATTGAATGTTTCAGGCGCCTGTTTGCTCCATGGAGGGCCCCAAGGAGATAATATTTGCACTGTCGGCGGACAAGATGATCTCCTATCTTGTATGGGTACAATAACACTTTCCAGGCGTTCAATAACTTTTTGCATATCCGGTCGATCATTGCGTTTTTCTTCCGCGCATAGCAAACCAATAGCAAGAAACTGTCGACAGAATGGAATGGCAATTACATCTTCGACAGGCCAAGCTTTACGATCTCGGAGTTCATTTGCGGCGGTTTGTTCATCGAAAGTTCGTATACTTATTATAGTGTTAGTGGTGGGGGGTGGTGCGTGCTATTATGGGATGAGAAAGGGGTTGGTTGTTGGAAGGTGAGGGGAATGCCCCTTACCCCAACTGTTGGTCCAACCACGAGGGAAAGTAGGTATTGGAAGTGTGTGTGACAAAAAGTATGTGAGCGAACCATTATTCGGTGGTAGCTGATTACTTCGATTCGGGTTGGCGCATATATAACATTCAACGAATATTGTCGCTTACGGGATTACACGCGCCAACTCGTCTCTCAATAATTCATTGATTTATTATTTCATTATAAACAGATTGATTTATATAGTGTACAGTGTGTTTGACAATTTGACTGTTGTTTACTCAAAGTATTATTACTAATATTAAAGTATTGTTTATTTGAACAAACTACTATGTATGAGGTCGCAGTGCCATCTAGCGGTGAGCGCTAGGACTGGACCGGACAGTTCAAGTGTGTAAAAGTTCAAGATTCTTGAGCAATTGGGGCATGATCCAACAATGTATTATAGTTTAAATAAAAAGGATTAAAGGATGTTTCGTCGCGTAGTGGAATTGTCTTTTGACAAAGAGTGATAGAATGAGCCACTGAGGAAGTCGAAATTAATCGACGAAACGTCTGGCCCATTCAATAAAAACTCTGTTTTTTATTTTTTGTCCAATTCCCTGCTATTCCTGTTAATTAATTATCTTAATTATTTTGAATCAAATTAAGTGACTGGGGGGTCGGGTAGGCTAGGCGGTAGCATGTCAGCCAGCTAACCAAGAGGACCCGAGTTCGAATCCGGCTCGAGGCATCCGGCTAAAATCTGACCCCCGAGGTAGAGACAAATTTAAAAATAAAATAAATAGTATCGTAAATGGCTTATGGCTACCAAGGCCGAAAAAGCCAAAAAAAAAATTAAGTGACTTATTAATTAAAAATCATTAACTCTATTTAGACCTTCCATTATAAAAATTTCCTAAATTTTTAAATTAAGTTTTTTTCAATGTTTTGAATCAAATTACTCAGAGTTTTGGTTTAAAAAATTCATCAAATTTGAACAGTCATAGCTTTTTAGCTAACTAATTTTATATATGTGTATTAATAAATAATTGTTACTATTAAGCTGTGCCTGTCTCAACTTCTTAGCCTAAATCGTTTGCTGACGAAAATATTTCTAATTCTCCAAAATTTGCTCGTAGCGTACTTTTCAAATGTTGAAAAAGACCCACCCCTCAAAATCAAATTGATTTTATTCTAATATATATCTATGAATTTTGGATATAAAATTTTGGTTTTGAAATTTTTCGTCGCGTTTTTTTCAAATATAGCCCTCTCTTTGAATATATTTTTATTATTTTTTTTCTTGTTAAAAGTAAATTACGTTTTTTCTACCTTTAATTAAGCTATACCTGGTCAAAGTTTCAATTTTAAAACTCTTTTTATATATTTTTGTTTGATTTGACAAATTTTTCTAATTTAGTTTTTTATGAGTTCATAATTAAAATTGTTCTTTGTATTCTAGCAGGCTTAATTGAAGAACCATTGTTTTTAGTGTATTTATCATTATAATTAAAATACTGAACACTTATTCTTGGGTTTGTCTGTCTGTTCCTTATAATATATATAAATAAATAAATTAGAATACAACATAATATTTATTTTATGTTTGATATAGTTAACTCTTTTATTGATTTTTTTTTTATTAAGTTTTAAAACTAAAACTTAACTTTTTCAATTTGTAAAACTGAATAATTTTAAAACCTTTAATTAAAATAAAATTCAGTTTGAATATTTAATTTAAACAAGAGATAATAAATTATACACTTTAGCAAATTTCAAAGTTCCTATTAAATTTATAGAGCCTTTATTATTTATTTATAATTTATTATTCCTAGTATATTATATAGATCACCCCTGTCCAACCTTTTGGCTTATACGGGCCATATTTAAACAAAAAAAACTGTCTCGGACCGCAGATAAAATATTATTCTATTGATATTTGTTATTAAAAAAAAAAAAAAAATAGTTAATAATGTAGAAAAATAAGAATTTTATTATTTTTTTTACCTCATAGTGAGCTTCTAATTTTACTTTTCGTAAATTTTATACTTGAAAATAGCTTCTCGTATGTGTAAATACATACCTACATATTTTGTTTATTGGGCCTCGAAGGAGGCCCGCCTCTTTCAAAAAGTGATATTATGTATTAGTATTTGTTTATATTTTTTCCTGACTAGATAATTAATGAGGCGACTGTGGGTCAGTGGCTAGATTGTTTGGTCGCTGACTCGGAGATCGCTGGTTCGAGACCGAGTCTCGGCAGATATATATTTGCAGTCGCCTCCTCTTGGAAAGTAATGGCAACCTACCAAGAGTATGATTTCACAGGATCTGGTCACAATTGAATCTGCAGAAGAGGATTCGGATGATGAATATCCCGACGAGCCATCTTGCCCGTTCACTCCTGCATCCGCCACTCCGATTGCCACGTTGATCGTTTCACAGGATCGGGTCACAATTGAATCTGCAGAAGAGGATTCGGATGATGAATATCTCTATTCATAATCACCAATCTTGAAGTCTAGTTCCAGATTGAAAATTTAAAATTAGCACTTTTATTTTCCGAAAACTTCACATTAGATTGAAAGTAATGGAAGGCAGCCCAGAGGTAATGAGGAAAGAAAAAATTAACATACATAAAATAAGGTGTAATTTATTGGAATCCTTCCTCCTTTCCTTTCAAACCGACGTTTCGGAGGATTTTCCCTCTTCTTCTGTCAAAGGGTCAATGAATGAAACAAATAAAATGTTTCCTTCTTCTCTCCACAGTAGTGTTCAAAAACTTTCTTCATTTGTAACAAAAGGCATAGAAAGACAAAAAAATTTTTCCCTTTTCTTAATTAAGCTAATTAAGAAAAGAAGGAAAAAATTTTTTTTGTCTTTCTATGCCTTTTGTTACAAATGAAGAAAGTTTTTGAACACTATTGTGGAGAGAAGAAGGAAACATTTTATTTGTTTCATTCATTGACCCTTTGAAACCCTGAAGAAGGAGGGAAAAATCCTCCGAAACGTCGGTTTGAAAGGAAAGGAGGAA
Source organism: Forficula auricularia (assembly GCA_024734495.1). Classification (NCBI taxonomy): domain Eukaryota; kingdom Metazoa; phylum Arthropoda; class Insecta; order Dermaptera; family Forficulidae; genus Forficula; species Forficula auricularia. Next base: position 197,577 of record JALMQS010000409.1, read on the forward strand.
GGATTCCAATAAATTACACCTTATTTTATATGTGTTAATTTTTTCTTTCCTCAATACCTCTGGGCTGCCTTCCATTACTTTCAATTAAAATTTCTACCAGTCCGTCTCTCTCCAGAGAAAATTTCGTTGCAAAAAAACTTCACATTAGATTTTCAGATTTCTTATTTTAGAGAAAAAAAATTTATCAGGCCAAACTGTTGTGTGTTTTCAAGTAACTAAATATAAATCTCAATGTTTTAAGGAATTTTAGGTTTTATGTTGGGCCACGGGTTGGTTGGTACCTAGATATTGGTAATAGTTGGTACCTAGATATTGGTAAATTATCAGAAATGTGTTTTCAATTTATACTTTCGATATACACTCGGGAGCAGCTAAATCGACTCAACCTCTAAGCGCGCATACAAAGTCGTTTTTCTTTTAAATGGCCAAGCCGATATTTATAAAATAAATATATCTTTAAAGCTTATTTATTTAGCTTTATATTGATATCAATTTCAAGCAAATCGGCTCATTACTTTTTAAATTATGTGATCTTAATGACAATGAAAGGAAAAAAGGGTGTAAAGGAAAGGAAAAGTAGGGATGTTCAAAATTAAAATAAAATTGACATTTTAAACATAACAAAGAAAATTTATTTTCTTAATAATTTGTGTTGCCCCCCTAGCTTTTATAACAGCCCGCATGCGATCCTGCATCGACCTGATGAGTTTTTTTTATAAAATCTTGAGGGATGCCTTCCCATTCATCTAACAAAGCTGTCTTAAGCTCATCAATGGTCGAAGGTACCGAATTTCTGGCTCGAACCCTTTGTTTGAAGTGGTCCCACATATGTTCGATGGGATTCATGTCTGGGCTGAGCGCTGGCCACTCTATGGTGTGGATAGCGACTTCGGTCATGTATTGCCGAGTGACCATCGCAGTGTGGCACCGGGCATTATCATGCATCAGTAAAAATTTTTCCCCAATAAATCCTTTATAAGGAACAACATGATGCAGGAGAATGTCAGCAATGTAACGGTCAGCTGTTAGACTCCCTCCCCGGCCTCCACCAGGCACAAAAACAATATCTGTTTTTCCCTCCAGAGAAATGCCACCCCAAATCATGCAGGAACCACCACCATGTGACACTGTTTGAGAGAAACAGCATTGAGAAAATCGCTCTCCCTGACGCCTGTAGACCCGACTTCTCCTGTCACTTCCATGAATGCACTCTCTACACTCATCTGTGAAAAGGACAGCCCGCCATTGGTCGATACTCCAATTGAGATGCTCTCGAGCAAATTGAAGTCGAGCTTGACGGTGACGTGAGGTTAATTTTGGTTCAGAGGCAGGTCTTCTGCAAGTGAGGTTGGCTTCCTTCAAGCGTCTTCTGACTGTCCACTGACTGACAGCCAGACCTCGAACTTCTCTCAGCTGCTGCTGGACATCGACACCAGTGAGGTGGCGGTTTCGGAGAGACGTCGTGACGATAAAACGGTCATCCCTCTCAGACGTGCACCGGCGGCGGCGGGTATTCGGTCTCCGAGTGAAGGCACCAGTCTCCTGAAACCTTCTGTAGACCCTTGAGACAGAAGACTGACTTAAGTTCAATTGACGAGCGACTTCTCTTTGGCTAAGGCTCTGTTCCAACAGAGCAACAACTTGAGCGGCAACTTCTGGCTTAGTATCCATGATTTTCTAAAAACAATTGTGCCAATTTGCGTAGATGTGTTGAGGTCAATTGCTGAAAATCGATTAATAAGAATAATTGGTTACATTGGTTTTTATAAGGAAATTGTAACTAACAAGTAGCGGCAGCTAGGAACAGCAATTTTTCCAGTTCAGCCATTCGGATCACATAATTTAAAAAGTAATGAGCCGATTTGCTTGAAATTGATATCAATATAAAGATAAATAAATAAGCTTTAAAGATATATTTATTTTATAAATATCGGCTTGGCCATTTAAAAGAAAAACAACTTTGTATGCGCGCTTAGAGGTTGAGTCGATTCAGCTGCACCCGAGTGTACTTTCCATACATACACATAGATAAGAATGAACTCCAAACTACCTAAATCTTCTTTAATTTCAAAATTAATTTTTCTCTTTCCCTTTCTCCCTTGCAAATGAAAATCAATATAATTTCAAAACTTTACTAATCTTAACGCCGTTTAATTATTCATTCGATCTAAGAAACTGAGTGATTTAATAATCTTTTATGAATATCAAGCTTCAATTGAAAATATTTTATTCAACTTCAATTTCTTGATTTTTTTATTAGTTCGCTGAGAAAATGAGGCCATCTTTAGTATTTTCCTTATTCGGAATTCAGATCCATATAAGTTATATATTCTAACTACCCTCTTCTTCCCTCCTTGTGTCTAGCGACTTTCGCTGACACAGCAACAGTAAAATAGGTATAAAAGCCAGCCGCTCGGCTAGGCAAACTGGTTTTCAGCGCTCATTTGGAAATACTGCCCGGTGAGTCTACCCTAACAGGTGCACCCCTCGGCCCCAGCTAAATTTCGGTGGTCCTAGTCCAAACAGTGACTCAGGCACGAACGGTTAACCCGTGAAGAAACTACATCACTATCACCTTAGCGCAGCTCCCGGTAATTATACTAACTTTTCGGAACTTTAAAACCGGTTATAAAAATTTATGTTTTCAACTTACTACAAGCGTGTGTCTCCTTAATATATATTTTCTCACGACAATTTAACTTTGTAACTCCAAGTGTAATAAACATTGTAAAACATTTAATTTTCAAATAAATAAATCAATAAAAAAAAAAATAAAAGAAAAGGAATCGTATCTTAAAAGACTATAAACATTCTATTTCATTTTGAACTTAAAACCGTACCACTATATTTTCCAGTAAACCCGTCAAAAGTCTAAAATCTAAATTCAAACTATCCAGCGCATAACAAACCCAGCTCTGCCAAATTCCTCAAATATTTTGCGTGTTTGTCTAGAAACGATTTCTTTTTTTAAAAGAGTCCGGACACGTAAAATATAACTGGCGCCCGAACAGGGACGAGAAACTGCCAGAAAATCTGGAAAATAAAGCGCGAAAATTATACACGGTTTTTGGCGCCCAGCAAATTCCCATTCGAAAAAAAAAAAAAAACATTTAAAACCCGTGAGAAAATCTCTTCCAGTCAATTCTCAACGAAAAACATTACCTCAGCGAAGTGCTCAATTTTATCAAAGTGATAAGTGTTATCTGTGCTCCTGTGCTCAACAAGTGCCGTATTACTATCGCTCGCCCACGCTAAAGATGAATCATCTCCATCTATTGTAAGTAAGACATTGAACTTGAACTTATAATAATAAATAAAAAGAATAATTAAGATAAAAATATTGAAGATAAAGAAGGAATAAATAAATACTAATATTAATATTTATGATAAGCTGAATAAATTCAAAACGTATAAGCTTAGATAAATACTAATTAAAATTAAAAACCTTAATTAGTTAAATATATGTAATAAACGAATAAGACTAATTAAGAATTTTTAATATTGCGCAATTAAAAATAATAATCATAAAGATAAAAATACTAATGAATTAATAAAAGATATAAAGTAATAAATAAAATAAATATAAATACAGTAATAAAGCACTATTGAATGAAATAAATATAGAGATAAATACATAAATAAATAAAATAAATAAAATAATTTGCTATATTATATAAAATATACTTAAAATAATTAAATATTTTAACTATAAATATATATTCTATTACCTTTTAAAATAATATATTCTATGTCTAGATATAATCAACAAAAGATCGATAAATATTTTTCTAGAATAATTAGACAGATCAAACAACATAAATTAAAATTAAGATATATCGAAATATTCGGCGAAGATCTGACGTACGAAAAATAATTATCTATCTTACCATTAACATAATATTTTAATAATTTAATAATATTTTTTAGTATATATAATATATATAATATATTTTTTTTTTGTAATAACAAATTTGTAAACAATGTCTACCACTACGCAAACTACACCCTCCAATACTATGCCCGTTTCAAGTATAGCTCCCTCGCAACTAATAAACCCCCACCCCTTGCCATCACAAAATACATTTTCGATTCCCGGCCCAAGCCAAAATATGTTCCCCATCCCCGTAACACATCACGACAACCCCCCTATTTTAGAACAAGGCTTACGCACATCTAGTATCCACGAAATTAAGGAATACCTAGAAATAATCCCCACTTTTAATGGAGAAATAGAAAACCTAACGCCGTTTATTTTACAAACGGAAAAGGTAATTAAATTATTTTACAATGATAACCGCGACGGATTTCATGATTATATTATCGGTCGCATAAAAAACAAAATCTCCGGGGAAGCAGCCTTATATATAAACACCCAAAATATAGATACATGGGACGAGCTAAAAAATTGCCTCATAAATAGCTACGCTGACAAACGCGATGACAGTACTCTGATAATCGAACTCACACATTGCAGGCAGACAGGGGACGACCCCTTAGAATTTTACAAATACATTCACACTAAATTAAATATATTATATAACTATTATGTTCTTAATTACGAATCAGAACCAGAATTAATAAATTTAGCACAGCGATTAGCCCTTAAAACCTTCCTGGTGGGATTAAAAGATCCTCTTGGTTCTCTAATTAGAACGAAAGATCCAAAATCTCTCGAGGAGGCTTTATCGGTAATGAAAAATTGTTATTCAAAAGAATTAAGAATAAATAAAAGCCCACATGCACCAAATGCGTTTACACACAAAAATTTGCAAAATTTCAACCCCCGCCCCAATTTTCAACAACGCCCTAATTTTTTCCCTCCCCGACAAAATTTCCAGCAACAATCCTTTACACCACAATATAATTTCAACCCCCAACAAAATTCCACACCCCGTCAAAATTTTTCATATTCTAATAATTCTACTCCTCATCGCCCTAACCACTTCGATAGGAGACAGCAAAATTACAACAGAGGAAGAAATAATAGACACCCACCCCCCGGACGAGGCTTTGTACAAAGCATGATTAACCAGTCAAATAGATCACAAAATTTAAATTATAACGAAATAGATTATTCTGACCCTAACCAACAAAATTTTTTAGACCAACACGCCTCGATATACCAAGACCCAAATACAGAAAATTACACCGAAGACTCCCAGACTTACCCCCAAGACCCTCAAACAAAAAATTAAATACAAATTTTCAAAATTTCTTTAAAAATGAAAATTTACCTTCAAAAAATTTAGAAACTAAAACCCCTCCCGAACTACCTTATATAATCCACCCTAAACTAAAAATTAAAATATTTATTGATACTGGTAGCACGAATTCCTATATTACCCCTAAATTAGCAAATAAAATTTATAAAAATTATATTAGTTTTGACCCCATCCTAGTAACTTCAGCCCACGGCTCTAGTAAGCAAAATTTCGCCGTAAAACGTTCATTTTTCGAAATTTTTCATACAAATTCCCCTCTTACATTTTATTTGTATGATTTTCATTCTAAGTTCGATATGCTTTTAGGCCTTGACAATATTCGAAAACTTCAGGCTAAATTCGATTTCGTAAATGACACTTTAGTCACGACAAAGCGAACTTTTAAAATTTATTATTTGAATGTCGAATCGAAGGTTTCAACAATCAACAATCTCAAAGTTGATCTCTCGGCTTTTCGAGTTGAACATTTAAACGACGAAGAAAAGTTCGGTCTCGCGAAAGTTATCCAAAAATTTAAAAATATAATTTATGACGAAAATTCTCCACTCACTTTTACTAATCAGATTAAACATTTCATTCGGACCACAGATGATATCCCGGTGTATACAAAGCAATTTAGGCTTCCCGAGATTCATCGAGCAGAAATTGAAAATCAAATCTCGAATCTTTTGGCACAAAATATTATTGAACCCTCGTATAGTCCATGGAGCTCACCCCTGTGGCTAGTCAGCAAAAAGCCCGACGCCTCAGGTAAACCCAAGTGGCGCCTCGTTACCGATTTCCGCAAGGTTAACTTAAAAACGATTAACGATAAATATCCTATACCCAACATAAATGAAATACTTTATAAATTAGGCAAATGCAATTATTTTTCGACCATAGATCTGGCAAGTGGATTTCATCAGATTGAGATGAATCCGGCCGATAAAGAAAAAACTGCATTCAACACGGACCACGGCCATTACCAATACCGCAGAATGCCTTTCGGTTTAAAAAATGCCCCTAGCACCTTTCAACGTGTTATGGACAACATTCTAAGAGGATTGCTAAATAAAATATGCCTCGTCTACTTAGACGATATCATAGTTTTCGCCAGCAACCTTAAAGAACATTTGGATAGATTAAATTTAGTATTCGATAGGCTCAATCGAGCAAATTTTAAAATTCAACTAGATAAATGCGAATTCTTAAAACGGGAAGTTGCTTTCCTGGGTCACATCGTGACTCCTGAAGGTGTAAAGCCAAACCCCGACAAAATTAAAGCCATAAAAAATTTCCCCATTCCGACTACGGCCAAACAAATTAAATCTTTCCTCGGTCTCCTAGGGTACTATCGGAAATTTATCGCTAACTTCGCCAAACTCACAAAGCCACTAACAAAATTAACGAAAAAACATGCAAAAATTAACATTTCGGATATAGAATACAAAAACTGCTTCGAGGATTGTAAGAAGCTCTTAACTAATGAACCTCTCCTACAATACCCCGACTATTCTAAAAAGTTTAATATCACGACAGACGCTTCGGATTATGCTATAGGAGCAGTGTTGTCACAAGGACCAATGGGTCAAGACAAACCTATCGCATACGCGAGTCGGACATTAAACCCAGCAGAAATTAACTATAGTACGATAGAGAAGGAGCTTCTGGCTATAGTCTACGCCACGAAGTACTTCAGACCGTACATTTTCGGCAGAAAATTCGACATATTCAGCGACCACAAACCTCTCCAATGGTTGTTTAATATGAAAGATCCCAACTCAAAATTCATTAGATGGAGAACAAAACTAAGTGAGTATGACTTCGACATCAATTATAAGAAAGGCTCGACAAATTACGTAGCCGATTCTTTATCTCGGAACCCCGCAGAAATCAATGTAAATGTTCGGAAAACCATTGATCTCTACGAGTGGATTAATAATCCTCAAAATTTAACAAATCCAATAGATCCTATGGAAATACAAAACTTGGAACGAGAACTACAAACACAAAATCCACCCACGGCCTCACCATCAACTTCAACCCTAGATCCCATTGAACTCCTTAATCAAAATTATGAGTCACCAGTATCAATCGACCCCGACCTTCTAGACGAATTAGACCAACAATTAGCACAAAATCTTCCGTCAAACTCCACCATAAAATTAACCAATAAACCTCTAAATTACTTCCAGAACCAAATTCATCTCAAAATTATTTCACTTCCGACTACTTCAATTCAAATTAAAAAATTATTCAACAAAAAACTTCAAAGATTCATTGTTAACGTATCCGAACAAAATTTCGAATCCGATATAATAACTTTCTTAAAACAATATACCGTGCCTTCGTGTAACTATTATATTTACTCGGACGCACGCGTTCTAGAAAAATTAGAACCAATTATCCTTACGCACTTCACAGGTCTAAAAATCTTTAAAACAAATAAACTATTGAAAGATATCGAGGATCCTGAGGAAAGGACCGAGATATTAGAAAATTACCACTCTGGTAAAACAAATCATCGTGGGATATCGGAAACCCACGAGAAATTAAAAGATAAATACTTTTGGCCCAAGTTGAAGGAGGATATCACAGAATATGTAAATAACTGTGATATATGTCAAAAATCTAAATACGATAGACACCCCCTGAAACTAGAATTAAATTTAGTCCCTACGGCAAAACGCCCGTTCGAAATTATACATCTGGACAGCCTCGCGATGGAAAACCAGAAATTTCTAACAATAGTGGACTCATTTTCAAAATTCGCCCAAGCCTATCCACTAAAATCACTTCAACCGACCGAAATCGTCGATAAACTATTAGAATACTTTTCGCTAAATAATATACCTAAATTAATCATTTCGGATAACGGTGGAGAGTTCAAGAACAACCTCCTCCAAGAGTTCCTCAAACTCCACAAAATTGATATTAGATTCACTTGCCCACAAAACCCATCTTCTAACGGAATTGTGGAGCGTTTTCACTCTACTCTTATTGAACATATTCGACTGTTCAATAACAGAGAGAACTTTAAAAATCAACCTATAGCAACTAAAGTCTTATACGCTTTAATAGCTTATAACAATACAAAACATTCGGCTACCAAACTCACCCCTTTCGAAATCAAAAGCGGACACATCGATGATGATACCCCGCTAGAAATTCTCTCCAACGAACCCCTTATTTCCGATTACTGTCAAGTGCATAAAGAAAATTCCAAATTAATGTATGAAAATATTCATAAAACTTTAGACACCGGCAAAGCGAAAGTAATTTCCACTTTCAACGAAAAACGCGAAAAATTACCAGAAATCCCAGAAAAAGTATTCGTAAGGAACAAACAAAAATGTATTAAAACGAAAAATCAGTACGACCATGAAACTTTGAGAGTAGTGGACACTAAATTAAAAACAGGCAAAATTGTTCCACGCACCCAAAACAAAACTGAGAAAATTCATCTTTCGAACATCAAAAGACCTCGAAAATTAAGAACTCCCGAAAAAACTGCCCCCATTCATTCGACTAACATTTTAACTTCAGAACAAGACAAAATTATTACGTATGAACGAGGCAACTTATTTAACGCACCCCTAACTATTCCCTAGCTCACTGTGTCGCAGCCGACCTGAAAATGAGTGCAGGAATAGCGGTAACTTTTAGGCAAAAGTTCAATAATATAGAAATATTACGAAAACAAAAAATTGAAGTAGGTGGTATTGGAATCCTCAAACAAAATAAAAATTTTACCTATTACCTTGTAACTAAACAAGTTAGCCACGATAAACCAAAGGTAGAAGATCTAAAATCATGCCTAATTAAATTGAAAAGACACTGCATGACTAATAATATTACTAAATTAGCCATCCCAAAAATTGGTTGTGGACTTGACAAACTAAATTGGTACGACGTAGAGCAACTTATTAATACTATCTTTAGAAACACAAAAATTAAATTCCTTGTCTACTCTCCAAATGACTGACTTTTTCAGCTTGACCTTAGCCTTGGCAATTGGGTCAACACACGCAGACAACCTCGAAGACATAACTGACAACGCCGGCTTCCTCTTGACAAAATTCAAAACTCCCTTTCTTTTTCAGATAACTATTATATCCATTACTATTATAACCTAAATTTTACCCACCAAACGCATTTCGACATTAATAATGCCGTAAACAAATTAATAGCTATCATTCCCCCCGGTTCCAAATTCAATAAAGAACATAATACTTATTTTCGATTACTTAACTTCACTCTAGAAACACAAAATGAAAAAATAAATAACCTGGCTACCCATAAACGAAACAAAAAGAGGGTTAGTGAATGGTTTAGGTTCGGTATTAAAATTTATCACTGGGACAATGGATGATGAAGACCGTGACAAATATGATCATCTTCTCAACCAACTCTCCCAGAATCAGAGAAAACTTCAAAGTCAAAATCAAATAATTTCTCGAACTCACGATGAGTTAATCAACAAAATTAACCACCAATTAGAGAATATACAAATAAATGAACAAAATTTGGCCAGCAGTCTTTCGGCCATGAAACACGAAGTTGCGAAAAACTCTGAAACTCTACTTATTCAAAATTTGGCCCAACTAACCTTATTATCAAATTCGTTCACCAATATTTTAGAAAACATTGAAAATTCACTCACTTTCTGTAATTTAAACATACTTCACGAGAGTATCATCTCAATGAAGGAATTGATAAAATTATTTAAAATAAACAATTTAGAAATTAATTTTGAAAATTATTGGGAAGCCACTTTATTCATTAAACCAATCTGCCGAGTTCATTATGGGTACATCGACATCGTTTTAGAAATTGCTAATTACAAACCATCAAATTTAACTATCGTTCAGTTCATTCCACTTCCCGTATCTAATAAATTAAATCAACAAATTATATTAGACGAAACATTCCAAAGTTTAATAGTAGTGAACAGTAGCATTGTAAAAATCGACTATTGTTTTAATATTAATCATAAATTCTTTTGCAAAACAAGCAATGTAATAGCATCAAATTGCATAAATAACTTAATGTTAAATAAAGAAAACAATTATTGTAAATTTAATGATCTAATCCAGTATCCTGTAATTATAAGAATTCCTAATACAGATACTACTATTATAAATATTAAACAAAACAATGTATTACTGTATAAATGCGGAGACACCCATAAATACCTAAGAGTAGGACTGTATAAAATTGAAAACATAAATAACTGTTACTTAAATAATAGGTTAATGGTTTCAAACTTCAACTATTCTTTAAATATTCCTTTACTAGCCAACAAAGATTTTAAATATATATTAAGTAATAAGGCTACCATAATACACTCATTAAGTAAAATAGATGTGAATAACATAAAAGGGAGCGAAATAAGTGAAATAAACTGGTATCCGACCCCTGTAAAAAACTATTTAAACACTTTAATCATTATAATATTACTAATTGTAACATGTGCCTTTGTGGCCTATATCATAAATAAATATCGGAACCAATATAATTTTCGACTCCCTACTAAGTTAAGGAAAACTAATAATAAAAAGGAAACTAAATTTGAACTTGAAACCACTAGCTTACCGGTCCCAAATGTTGAGGCTCAGCCGGAAAATTCCATTTCTCCGGATGAACCTCAATCTTAAGGGGGGAGGAGTTATATATTCTAACTACCCTCTTCTTCCCTCCTTGTGTCTAGCGACTTTCGCTGACACAGCAACAGTAAAATAGGTATAAAAGCCAGCCGCTCGGCTAGGCAAACCGGTTTTCAGCGCTCATTTGGAAATACTGCCCGGTGACTCTACCCTAACAGGTGCACCCCTCGGCCCCAGCTAAATTTCGGTGGTCCTAGTCCAAACAGTGACTCAGGCACGAACGGTTAACCCGTGAAGAAACTACATCACTATCACCTTAGCGCAGCTCCCGGTAATTATACTAACTTTTCGGAACTTTAAAACCGGTTATAAAAATTTATGTTTTCAACTTACTACAAGCGTGTGTCTCCTTAATATATATTTTCTCACGACAATTTAACTTTGTAACTCCAAGTGTAATAAACATTGTAAAACATTTAATTTTCAAATAAATAAATCAATAAAAAAAAAATAAAAGAAAAGGAATCGTATCTTAAAAGACTATAAACATTCTATTTCATTTTGAACTTAAAACCGTACCACTATATTTTCCAGTAAACCCGTCAAAAGTCTAAAATCTAAATTCAAACTATCCAGCGCATAACAAACCCAGCTCTGCCAAATTCCTCAAATATTTTGCGTGTTTGTCTAGAAACGATTTCTTTTTTTAAAAGAGTCCGGACACGTAAAATATAACTTATATACATATATCCTTGGTTGCATTTTTTTCTATTTTTTCTTAAATTATTTGTATGAAAGTGTAAACATGACCATTCTTTATTATATTGCCTTCTTTTTCCCTTTTCAGAATATAAAAAAGCAACTTAACTTTTTCTTCCATGTTTTGTTTTTATTAAATTATATGAAAATATTTTTCCATTTTATCCAATTTGCTATTGGAATGTTTTAGAAGATAGATGATTCAATTTTATCCGTGAATATGTCGGGCCATTATGTTTTTCACTTTCACTTATGATATAAATTAAATGGGTGAATGGAATGGCATTTTCATAAATGGGATTTTTTGAAGTATTCTAATTCCAATAAAACCAATTTCGAATTTTATTTTTATTTGCAAGTACAAAAGACTTTACTGCTAGACTTTTCAACAAAAATTTGCGTTTCGTGATCTTCAGACAAACGATAGCTTTACCTTTGAAATTGTTCTTATAGGAAGCAATAAAAAAAGAATTAAATGACGCTTTGAACGACATTACTAAATTTCAGCAAAGGGAATAAAAACTAACAGCTCGATAGCAACGTTAGCGCTTGGGTTCGATCCCAAGGGAATGAAAACTTCTGACATACAATACTATATATATATTTGTCTAGATTAATTTGTAACAACGCTGAGAGAATTTTCTTTAAAAAAATTACGCTCTTGCCTAGAATCGAACCGACGAACTCTTGAACTATGGGCATCAGCTCTAGCGATTACACCAATGCAACATTAATATTTGTATCTTGATTTCTGTTACTAAAACTATATATTTTTGATTTGGGCTTTGTGTCGAGATAATATTGTATTCATTTGAACTCGAATGAAAATGAAAAAAACACCAATAGATTTTAAATTAAGAAACGAACCATCGCTTTCGCCACATCGTTTATCCCTATGACCCCTAGAGAGTGAAACTTGCTTCCTGTAAACGACTTCCCCTCGATCTATAACCATCAGCTGTTTAAGACCCGCATCCACAGATACTTTTTACTCTTTCCCATCCCACCAAAATATATTTCTCTTTTCCACGATGGAGGGACCTCCAGGCATTTAGGGTCCGCACCTTCTTAGTGTAACTCCTTCTCGCAAATATCATTAAAAAAAGCAATCACCGTAATATGGTCTGCTCATTGATTTTTGATTAAGTTCTATCCGTAACCTCATCTTCCGTCGTGGTTGGAAACGCCGTCGAGGCTTATAGGGCATTCCCTATTCTCCTCTGACAACCAACCCCTTCCAATTCCTAGTCTTCCAACTCGTCGGGCAAGCAGGCGCCAACATATAGATTGTTAACAGTCAATTCGTTAAACACATTGTAATATGTAAGTCAATTAATCAAATATGAAACAATAAACCAATGATTAATGAGAGTTGAATCAACGCAAGAAAATGGCGCGAGGCAGGATTTTCAGTGGTCCATATAATTGCGTCGATTCGAATCTACTTAATTCAGCAATCACCGTAATTATGGTCTGCTTATTGATTTTTGATTAACCACTATCCGTAACCTCATCTTTCGTCGTGGTTGGAAACGCCGTCGAGTCTTATAGGGCATTCCCTATTCTCCTCTGACAACCAACCCTTTCCAATTCCTAGTTAGCGTCTTACCCCGCCCGTATTGTTGTCTGCGCACTCGTCGGGCAAGCAGGCGGCAACATATAGATTGTAAAATAAAAACAGTATTTTTGATAATAGTTGGAAAATACAAAATAAAAATAGAATATATTTAAGAATGGGAATTTAATCCTATTAAATAGATAAAGAAGAAGCAATCCAGAAATGAACACCACAAAGCACAAAAAAGACAAACCACAGGCATAGCTTGAAGAAAAACACGCCTAGGCAGATTCTTCTTCTTAAGGTGTCATGCAGATTCCTACGTTGGCGTCCGTCATCTACCTTCCTTCTACTTCCTTTTGCCATCAGATGATCCTCTCAGCCGCAGCCGTTTGAAGGTCTTGGAAATTTTGTATTCCTGTCAATTGGCTGATGTTTCTTAACCAGGATATTTTTTTTCTTCCCAGTCCTCTCTTTCCCCCCTAGATCTTTCCTTGGAGAATGAGGCGTTGGAAGTGGTATCGCTCTCCGCGAAAGATGTGTCCCAGATATGCAATCTTCTTCTCCCTTATGTGCCCGAAGAGCTCTCTATGCTCTAGCCCATCTCTTCGAATTACAAAATCGGTCTATTGAATTCTAAGCATTCGCCGCAGAGTCCACATTTCAAAAGCTTCAATTTTTTTGATCGTGATCATCCTAGGCAGATAAGTCGGCAAAAAACCAAAGAACAGGCACAAACAAAAATCTCGAAAATCGGTCGCGAAAAACCTCGAAAGTCACAGAGGAAACGAGGAGACGGCAAAGACACGTGCAGTCACGAGAAAGCTCACTCAATTGTCTATACATAGGTCAATGAATCCTATATCTATATCTATTGTCATAGAAAAATCAAGAAAAATAATGGAAAATGTACTTTTGAGCTTTTGTTTTATATTAATTATTTTTCTAACGTCGAACCCTTTTTCTGCAAGTTCCAATTTAATCTCAATGATATCCGCAGTGATGGAGATTTCTGAAAACTACTCGAAATGAGCGATCTTCTTTGGGTTGATAAGTATTGTGAATAATGTTATTTTCTTTCAGATATTTTGATAATTTTCTGAAAGTTTCGCTTGTAGTTATTTTCTTTATTGGGCCGCACAGGAAGGGGCCTCCTCTTACAGAAAAGAGTTACAAATTTGGTTTGAATTACAAATAAGGCATTTTACAGTAAAGTTAAAATTTCGTAGGGTGGGCCATCAACTGATTTGGGTAAAATACCCTTGTCATTAGTTTTGAATTTAATAGAGAACCCCTCATCGCCCTATAAGTTATATCATTTATAGTATTTTGGGTTATACCTAGGGCGATGAGGGATGCCACCGCTTTATGCTACCACACTCCTTTCCATGAGAGTGGGATGTCCTCGACTCTTACGGAGCCCGCCCCGACGCCAAATCGCTCCGCAATGTTGCTCACCAGACTGGAGTTGCCCCTATATTTCTTTAACTGTCGAATTTATTAATGTTTTACAAATGTAGTCGTTTTTATTTATAACTTTCGAAATGCTATTTGTCATTTCAGAGAAGTTTAAAACATCGTAGATATAAATAGGTGGAGGTTTAGGAATTCTTGGTACCTGATTTAGAGAAGAGTTTTCCTTATTTGAGGTATTATTTACTTCTAAATCATGATTTGATAATGGAGCAAATTGATTCGAATTTGTAATTCAACTTTATTGTCTGACTATATTGTTCACGGATTCTAGGCTAGTTTTTTTGCGTTTTACTCTCTGCCAGGAGATTTCGATGTTGTGGTTTTCTTCATTTGCAGTCATTTTAATTTTCCGCTAAAACTATTATTATTTCACAAAACTTAACTGAATTTAAATGTACTGAACAATAAAGTTTTTGGTTTTAAGCAAGGGCATAGCCCTCATTTGAAAATAAATTTATGAGTATTTAAATTTAAATGTATTTTTCATACATATATATATATATTATTATTGGTGTAGAATATTGAGGTATTTCGGAAAAATAAGATAAGGATGGTTGGTATGTAGTAAAAAAACTTATTATGTAGCTTTTGTGTGTTTAATGGTGTACATTTGCTTCCAAAGGTTTCGGACTAGATCAATCCTTCATCAGCACCTATTGATTAAGATTTATTACATTTTAGTGTGCATAGTTGAAATATTAAAATGTAAAGTGGATAATTTTGTACAATGAAAGAGCCCCATATTTTATCAACAAAGATACAACCAATTTTTTGACAACAGCTCTAAGCTGTGATGTTATTTGTTGATCAAAAAAAAAATGACCGAGAGAGAACAAAGTGTTCAAAGTAGATATCAAGGCCAATTACCCCCATCCTTTTAAAAATTTATATAATTTATATAATATATATATATTACAATATTACAAATTCTTAGATTAAAAATTCAGTTTATTGGACAAAGTTTTTTATTGAAGTTCTTCAACTTTTGTACAACGTTTCGTCTCTCTCGAGACTTTTTCAAGTACTCAATTGGCTAGAACAACATTGGTTGAAATAAAGATAAAAATAACTGAGACATAGTAGAATTTTTCTTTCTAGATTGATACCATAAAACAATATAAGTATAGATGTAATTGACAGGTCATAGATATATGTTTATATCTATGTTTATATCTATGACCTATCAATATATGTTTATATCTATGACCTGTCAATTACATCTATACTTATATTGTTTTATGGTATCAATCTAGAAAGAAAAAATTCTACTATGTCTCAGTTATTTTTATCTTTATTTCAACCAATGTTGTTCCAGCCAATTGAGCACTTGAAAAAGTCTCGAGAGAGACGAAACGTTGTACAAAAATTGAAGAAGAACTTCAATAAAAAAGCTTTGTCCAATAAACTGAATTTTTAATCTACTAATTATAATGGACATTAATCAACATAATTTATTACAAATTCTAATACTAAAGTTATAATATTTCTCAATAGAAATGTTCAACAGTGACTTGGTTCTTTAATTGAATCAGACTTGATGCATTTCTCACTTCAGATGGCAAAGAATTAAATTCCTCAAGTCCTCTAAAATATAATTAATTTCTTGTGCCCTGTTTCCTCACCCTCTCAATAAATATATCGTCTCTAATTCACGTCTCGTGATCATTGATCTCGTTGACCAATGTGAAATTTAGATAGGCTATGCCTATGGTATAATTTATATACAAAACACAGTGTCTTTAAAAATAAGAATTGAATAAGTCCTAAACATTCCAGTATATTACTTATTGATGTATATCTGTCACATTTTAAAATAATTCTCAGGTATCTATTTTGTAAGAGCTGCCGATTATCAATATTCTCCTGATTACCAAAATATATTATTGTAGGACAGTAAGAAAAACTAGGACTAATTCTAGTTCTATACACCCTAATTCGTGTTCATATTCAAATTATTACTAGCTCTACCAAAGTATTGCACTTTTCTGTTTATATTCTTCAAGAGTTCACTATGATGACTCTTAAAGTTCAACTTCGAGTCAACCACTAGTCCGAGGTGTTTAATTATTTTATAAAATAAAGACTGGAAAATTATATCAACCAATATTTTCTGTTTTTTTTTTTTTTTTTTATATAAAGATACTGATACAAGAAGAAGTTGCACCAAGAAGGTACAACCTCTGTAGTCCGTGGTGGACCCTTGTAACGTGAAGATAAGGGGAGATTTAGTGATTGGATAGAAGTCGAAGGTATCTGTGGATGCAGGTCTTGAAAGATTGAAGGTCATAAGTTGCTGGAAAGACGGTCGGGGGAAGAGAGTTCCAGTCTCTAGATATCATGGGGATAAATGAATTGGCGAATGCGTTTGTTCGATTAGTATCCAGTTTAAGCAGGTAGGGGTGTTGAGTTTTAGAAAATCGTGTATTTCGCGCAAATGAAGCCCTTGGTGGGATTATCGATTTAATTTCGTCAGAACAAAAGCCATGGTAGTATCTATAAAAAAGGGAAAGGGCGGAGACAGATCTACGATGGGCTAGGGAGTCGAGAGTGTCAGTTAATGTAGGATCGCCTATCAGTCTGATAGCTCGTCTCTGAATTCCGTCCAGGGTTTCAAGAGAATACTTGGGGGCCCCTCTCCACAAATGCGAGCAATATTCAAGACAGGAGCGAATTTGAGCCTTGTATAATATAAGGAGTTGAGTGGGGGTGAAAAATGTTTATTTACAACTACTCTTTGTTTACAATAACAATAATAATTCTAACAAAAACATAAACAAATATACTCTACAACATCTCCCTTTTTCTGAAAGAAACTATATTTTATATTAGTTTTTTGATATGAACAGAATTTCTTCTATAGCACCTTTTATCTTCCGTTTCAACAATATACGATCTGGGTTGTTTTAACTTTGTTCTAATTATTGCAGGTTTCCAAATTTTACTGTTAATGTCTTGAACCAACACCTTTTCTCCAATATTCTTTTTGAACAGCTAAACTTTTGGTCATATCTTCAAATACACTTTTAGGAACTAAATTTGGTTTAAAGTTCTTAAAAGAAATGGGTAATTTTGATTGATTAAAAGGAATGGGTAATTTGATGAGGTATTTAAATGAGTCCATATATTCCAAATTTACACCATTGAGATAGATCGGACTTAATTAATTAACCCTTCTCCACCCACCCCCAAATGCATTACTTTAGATTTCGTACAATTTATAAATAGTTCATTCATATTTATTCAAAGCTCAATAAACCGCTGATTGAAATAAGGGAACAACAATATAGCAACCTTTATTGACTGTGAATTATACATAAATATTTTATCTGCTATTTGACTTGGGATAAATTATTCAAGTCAACTTATTATATTTCTATTCAGACAAACATTATAGTCAATAAGCAAAATTAAAAAAAATATTCCTATTGGTCAATTAATTAAACACAATGCTCATGATATATTGATTTAATTGCAATTGTGAACCGAATGCTAATTTCATTTGCTAATGGAATTGATAGTTGCGGTTGACACCATTGGTGAATGGCAACCAAATCCGAAGGCAAAGACTCGGTTGCATTAAGCTCTGGTTGATTGAGTTGGCCACAAATCTATTTAGCGCCAGCTTGAAAGTTCAGCCTTCGAATACGATTACATCTGCGCTATCCGTTCATCCTAAAGGCTTTTGTTTTTAGAGACTTGGCACGTATGAACATAAAACGTAATTTGTGAGTAAAATTTAATGCAACTAATTATTTAACTTTTTTGCAATTTCAACATGTCATTGTAATTAATAACACATTAGAAAATCTACAAACTCAACCATATGTCCGTCCACATGTTGATTTAAATTCTGAACCTGTAAAGTCTTAACGAGAAAGCTTAAAATTTTTTATTTGATGGAAAAATAAGAGGAATAATAGTGTATCTATATACATTTATTTACCAGGTTTATGCATATTAAATGAGCCTTTTTAATGAAAATAAAAACACTTTTTATAAATAGGAAAGAAAAAAAATATTTTATTCAAAGTACTCTCCTTCACTTTTGACCACCTTTCTGACAATCGGTGGATCCCCTTCCAAAAAAAAACAAAAAAAACTGATGGTCTTTAGAAGAAAACCATTCATTAACCCATTTTTCGACTTCTTCGTAAGTTTTAAGTGCTGCTCTTTAAATATGTGGCCCATCGACAAAAACAGGTGAAACAAACAATACAAACATTTATTAATTACCAACTCCATATATCAATTAGTTCTTCTTTCAGTTCGTTATTATCTGCCATTTCATCAGGATTCAGATACTGATTCTTAATGAATATACCTACAGGTAGTTAAAAAAATATACAATTTTAATAACGTGATTTTTAATTGGATCGAAAAAAGGCCAATCATTCCAGAATTCAATTTTTAATTATAATCCTTTTTCTTAGCACCCACGAGAATGTTTTTTTGCACCCTAAGTAACTTCCTATGATATTGAATCTTATAAATGAAATAAGAATGAATAATAATTTGCGTTTTTCGATCTAAGTCTTTAAGCTTTTATTTAGCCTTTTTTTTTTTTATTCCAAAATATTTAATACATTGTAAATCAATTATAAATGAAGTATTACTATATTCGATTGTTATTCTGGTAAATTTAAGGAGTTTCGAAACCATTTATCTATCCAGGCGATCAGTTGAAATTTCCAATGCAAGCTTTTAACTTTTAAACATTAACATATGAAAGAAAAAAATATATACAAATAATTAAAAATTTTAAAATATAATTATTAGATTTTTACAAAATGTAAGTTGTATTACTGAATTGATACACAAAATTTCAAATTTTTGGTATTACTTTCAGTTCGTTCTCGAAACTCCTTAAAGCGTAGTGAACAAAATCAATCGTGCGAGTAGTTAAGCTCCAAGTAACTATTCGAGTAGCTAAAGACTGAATACGAAGGTACCTAAAAACCCTTCTAGATCTTGTAGGATTGATTAATTTGTGAATGAAGGGAGAGAGAGGATCTAGAAGTAATGGACCCGTATGTATTTACGAAAGAATTGAATTGGCATTTCTCCAAGAGTAGTTACCCCTGCCCGGAACTCCAAGACAATTCTATCTGAGAAACGAGCTTGGGACCAGTTCTGCCATTCATTTTCCAAATTATTCCTTATAATTTCCTTCCAATATAATTTTTCTCTTCCTATTCTCTATGACATTAACCGAGGCCATAGCAAGCTACATTAATAAAATGGAACTGAGACAACAAATCGGGAAAACTTGAATGTTTATAAGGTAAACTCTACCTTTTCTATTCTCTACCTATATAATTAAAGCTTTTGTAAAAGTTATCCTTCCATATATGGTATAATTGATATGCCTTCCATATGCCACAAGCTCTTGAGTATTTCATCGACTGGACTCGCCTAGCTCATACGCAGCTTTCATTCTTTTGCGTGCAATCTGTTGCCTAAATACAGGCGCACACACGAATTGAAGACACAGATGTATAGAGAGATAGGATCTTTTGACAAATACTCAATGATTCACACAATGCTTTTAAACTGCGAAAAGTGGTACAGAATAAGCCGCTTTATTCATCAAGTCCTCAGGTCCAAAGACGAAGAAGATAAAAATATATGTGTAAAAAAAGGCCAAGTTCGATTAATAAAAACCTTTTGTCAGAAAAAGTAGTGAAATCTTACTAATTTCAACATCATCACTGCGTAAATGCATTATTACCAAGGCTTTACTAGTATGCCAAATTTCAGCATTCTAAGACCAACGAAAATATTTTAGAATTTTGATGAGTGAGTGACTAAAGACTATCTTTGGTTTCTTGTAACTTGGATGGTATAAGCAATAGAAATATGAAATTTGGTAATTTGGTTAATCTTATGGACCAGTATTGTGGGAAAAAATTCAGTCATGTACTGGTTTTCAGTGCGAAGTTACAGAGGCGTCAAAATGGCTCGAGTTACTTCCTGTAAAGGGTAGTCTAGCAGTGCACGCCCGCTTGAATCGAACATTGCTGGGGCACTGCTCTGCGTCCAGATTCGTACCTGAAATTGGCTAGCTGTTTCTTGAATATATTGTTTTTTATATAAACCAATACATCTGGTCCATTGGAACTAAACCTTGTTAAGGTATCTAGAACCAATAACCAACTCATACCACCATTTTGCCATATTTATTGACCGTGGTTATTACAAACGAAGAGATCATTGGATTCTTTTGTTCTTTCTGGGCCAGGGAGAAGAAAACTCATTCTCTATATAAGCTACCATATACTTTCAATTACGTAGTTTTCAAAAAGTTGAGTTCGTTTTAACGTTAAGTAGATTCAGAAGAACTTTATTTTTTAGTTAAAAAAACTGGATGATGATTAATTATCGTTCATTCTCATATACAAATTTTTTTTCTGTGAATTAAAGGATGAAAATATTAATAAAAATAATTTTTCGACCATAACTTGAGACTTCTCTATAAATAGGAAACTTTTATCTTCCTATATTAACCTATACTGGTTCACAATTTAAATCAAAACATATACCATTTAATTAATCTACTCATTTATTCTATTAGTGTAGTGAATTTTCTAAAGCTAACTGGAATTTCTCCACAGAAATGGCATTCAAGAGCGCCTCTTTCAGATTCCAACCCGAATCTACATTTGTGATAAAAACTAGTTTTTAAAGATAATGATAAATGCAAATATATTAGATAATCTCATAAAACACCTTTGCGACTATTCTCTATAGTATTCGAAAATGAAATGTACGAATAAGCAGGAGAGATATTTCTCTTCATCATAATTACAGATTATTAATCAATGTAATTAATCAATCATAATTGAATTAAATCACAATGCTGTTCTCCTATTATATCAGCATATGAATACAGATTGAGATATAGCTGGGCTTATGGCCATCTGACACACGTGACAAATGTCCCACGAGGACTAGCTTAATCAAAAGATTTCAAATTATCTAGAAATCTAAGCTATGCTTGCCTTTTTATTAAAAAAAATAAATTTTCTTCCATTCTTTTTAAGGAGGTCCTTTCGCTCCAGTTGAGTCAAAAGAAGTATAGTATCTAATATTGAATAAAATAAGTTAAAATACAAATGAAAAATAATAGAATTAAAAAAATAAATAGTATGAAAGCCGTAAATGTTTGAAATAAAAACAATCATATAAAAAAATAATTAAATACAAAAGTTAGTTTGATTTATTCAAATCAGCTGATAAAAGGCATGACTTTTCGAAACTGTAATTCCAAAACCAAATTTCTCAAAATAATTTTATGAAATCAAATTAAAGAAGGGGTCCTATATGTTTGATGCAAATAATTAAACATATATATATATGGTATATATAAGCTGCGTCAGGCGTGCCTCCGGCACGCCCTCTACATCTTGGCCCTCCGGGCAGGTGGCCCTGGCGGGCAGCGTCTCGAGACGGCCAAAAGTTTATTTTCAATATAATTTTGTACAACTGTATTTTAATTAAATATATTTCATTAATTAAAAATCAGCTCCAAAAAATAATAAAAAAAAAACATTTTTTATAGATTGTAGATATTATTTATTTTGAGCAAATTTAACAAAACATTGATATTTAGGTACTAACTAAATTTTTTTATATAAAAATTTCATCTATTACATTTTTATTTAAATTTAGACAATGATCTTAACACATTTTCATTAGGGCATTAATTAATTTTTTGAATTTAGGAGGGAACACTTACATATATATTCCTCCGTTCGAATATATAAGGCTCTTCAATAGTAATTAATGTTTAGAACAATGAAATTCATTGATTCAAAATTTG
This sequence comes from Forficula auricularia, assembly GCA_024734495.1. Classification (NCBI taxonomy): domain Eukaryota; kingdom Metazoa; phylum Arthropoda; class Insecta; order Dermaptera; family Forficulidae; genus Forficula; species Forficula auricularia. Next base: position 219,996 of record JALMQS010000409.1, read on the forward strand.
TCATGGTTTAAATTTGTTTAAAATGTAATTTTTTTAATAAAAATAAATGTTTGATGTGTGTTTTAATGTAAAATTGAATGTAAAATTTCTTTCCGACAGGCTCAGGTTAGCCAACTAATAATAAAATAATCACATTTAAAAATATAAATTTTCCTTTTTACTTAAGAGAGAATGGTGTATTTCTGTGAAACATACCTAGAATTTTATATTATAGATTATATATAAAACAAGAATAACTTTTGGAAAACATAAAACGAAGAATCAAAAGTCTGATAAGGGTAATATATTGGTGATTATGAATAGAAATATTCATCATCCGAATCTTCTTCTGCAGATTCAATTGTGACCCGATCCTGTGAAACGATCAACGTGGCAATCGGAGTGGCGGATGCAGGAGTGAACGGGCAAGATGGCTCGTCCGGATATTCATCATCCGAATCTTCTTCTGCAGATTCAATTGTGACCCGATCCTGTGAAACGATCAACGTGGCAATCGGAGTGGCGGATGCAGGAGTGAACGGGCAAGATGGCTCGTCCGGATATTCATCATCCGAATCTTCTTCTGCAGATTCAATTGTGACCCGATCCTGTGAAACGATCAACGTGGCAATCGGAGTGGCGGATGCAGGAGTGAACGGGCAAGATGGCTCGTCCGGATATTCATCATCCGAATCTTCTTCTGCAGATTCAATTGTGACCCGATCCTGTGAAACGATCAACGTGGCAATCGGAGTGGCGGATGCAGGAGTGAACGGGCAAGATGGCTCGTCCGGATATTCATCATCCGAATCTTCTTCTGCAGATTCAATTGTGACCCGATCCTGTGAAACGATCAACGTGGCAATCGGAGTGGCGGATGCAGGAGTGAACGGGCAAGATGGCTCGTCCGGATATTCATCATCCGAATCTTCTTCTGCAGATTCAATTGTGACCCGATCCTGTGAAACGATCAACGTGGCAATCGGAGTGGCGGATGCAGGAGTGAACGGGCAAATATGCTGCTCAGACGATTGATCGTTTTCCTCCCATTCTTCTAAATTGTTTATTGGAGAACTACAACTTTCTGATGAAGAGGTTTCTTCTGTAACTTCAGATATCTCTACTTCTTGGATAAGAGAATGGTCAATGTCAATATGCGGCTCAGACGATTGATCGTTTTATCGTTTATAAAAACGATCGTTTTATAAAAACAATCAATAAAATGTTTTCTTTTCTATATCTATAAGATATATATATCATTCCCGTCTAATGCTTTCCTGATTAGACTATGCTAAACTTGTCCAAACTTGTCAGCGCATGCCTTTATATGAGTTGTTCCAAAAACTCCCATAAATTATTATCAATTGAAAAAGATACAATCCATTCCATGCTCTGCATGACAAGTGTCAGCGCCTGTCCTTATATTCTGTTCTAAAAACTCCTAATGTTTCATAGGACGGCACAGGCCGCTAATTTTCGGTCGCTGCCGGCGTCCCTTCCTTGGCTAATTGAATTCGACCACCTAGGTCAATCAAAAAAGTTATGCAATCTTAATCAGTTCAGAGACCGCTAATTGGTTACCGTACCGCTCGCTCTCTCTGGAAAGTTTCGAAATATATATTTTTATTATTTATTTATTAATTTTTCATTAATTATCAATCATCAATTAATTAATAAATAAAAAATCTTTGAAAATGCCAATGAATATGTATTTCTTTATGCATATCGTTCTATATATTCTCATTTCAATGGTAGCCAAAAGTTTATTTATATATTTCCAATTGTCTATAAATAAGTTTGGTGGGTCTTAATTTATTTGATTTAAGAAATGAAATTTGCTATGTTTTTGGGGAAAATTAAAATTGCATAGGTAAATATATTATATTTTTTAGATATGGTAATTTTAAATTATGTCATTTAATTTTTTCCTATAAGTATAGGTAACATATATCATATATAATCATTTAGGGGTGTAGGGTCAAAAAATTTGTACCTAGCCAAATATTGTATACATAACCAGCGGGCTCCTAGAAGTTCTTTTTTTTTTCATAAAAATGATGAGAGAAGGAGTTACACCAAAAAGGTGAAACCTAAAGGATTCCACTAATCATTTATCTTTTTTCTCTCATTGTATGTATCATTAATGCTTTGTGAGATCCGATTTAGCGTTTTTTACAATGATCACATCCAAAAGGCTTTTCCCAGGAATGTATCAGAAAATGATTATCGAGACTATTCTTATGTTCAAATTTTTTGGGACACCTAGTACATTTTACTTGTCTTCCATCGAGGTGGAGGGAGGCGTTTCCGTGTGCTTGGCGGCTAAAGACCATACATTTTGTTTTTGCTATATTGATGTTAAAAAAGCCTGCTTTGATTCCAATTTGTGAAATTTTATTTAGAAGTAGTTGAAGGACTTCTATGTTTTCAGACAGGATCACAGTGTCATCGGCATATTTAATTGTACTAACCGGTACGCCATTTATTTTCACCCCAGATCCAGTTCTTCCGTGGCCTCCTTAAAAATTATGTCAGCGTAGAGATTAAATAAAAGGGAAGAGAGAATGCATCCTTAGCGGACTCCTCTCTTAATCTCGATTCCCGTTGTTGTGGATTTTCCTACCCTGACTTCGGCGTATTGTCGCCAGTACAGATTTTTTATGATACGGACGTCTTTAACGTCCACATACAATACTTGACCATACCCATGGTAAAGTAAAAAAAAATAAATTATTATTTTTATTTACTTCCATTATTTCGATATCCAAGTATGAATTCAGTTTTATTTTTTAACCATTTTCACTGCTGGTTTTTAATCATCGCCCTGCAAAGTTTTATAGCAGCTGTTAAATTTTCATTTATCGCTCGATACGAGCTGTGTATATGTGCATATCTATCTTATCACTGGCAAACTAATTGAAAATAAAATTATAAAGGGCAAATGGAGCCACAAATCAGCAGAGCAAGCAAAAACATCCCCCCCAGCAGAGTGTCTGTTTGATGGAGGCCGATGTGGTGGTGGTGGCTCGTCGGCAAACTGTTGCGCCACTTGGGCTTTCTGCGCTTTATTCACATATGCACATAGAGATGGGAGCGAAAGCCATAAAACGCTTTCAGCATTTACGAATGTTTTGAGATGATTTTTCGACACACTCTGGATGAAGGAGATAACAACCCACACACCCGCTACACTGTCGAACGCTGAATTCGCCCAGAAAAGCGCCAGTTGTTTGCAACAGGGAAATACGACAACCCTGGGGAGGTGTAATTTATCGAGCCCGAAGAGTGCGACTTTTATTATCTTCTGGTTAGAGAGAGAAATAAATCCTTACCTCATTCTCTCTCATGTGTAACAAGGGGCAAACGAACTCGTTTTTCTATAGTTTTCCTATATTCAGTTTTATTTCTAAAAATAAACCCAAGGATGGGAAAGTTAGACTTTTTTGATCAAGACATAAAATACCAACTAAATAAAATATTAAAGCGCAAATCCTGAGAATGACATTTTGTATAATTGTCCAAACTTGAGTAAATAAAAGTTAATAATTTTTACTTTATCCAATGCAAAGCATGGGTAAAGTATTGTAATCGCTCTCGGGGCAAGCGTGGCTTCAAAGGGTCCTCAGGTAAAGACTACGGAACCCATGGACTCAATTAAAGTCACAAATTGTAGTATTCAATTAGGTTGAATTTTAGCACGTGACGGTTTTGCCAAAAATTACAAGGGGTCTCGTCGAGAGGCCAAAAAGTGCGATTTTTTCATTTAGTGCGTGCGGATGGATGTATGAATGGATGGATGTATGTATGGATGTATGTATGTATGTCTGTTATCGCTTTTTTGGCCCACGATTTTTTCCACACCGTTGCACCGATTGAAATGAAATTGAAAACCTACCATTAGTTTAACAAAATGAAGCGCTGATTAGTTTTTGGTACATATCGGCCCACAAACATTAGTACTTTATTTCAGTACTTTTTTAGTTTTTTCTAAATATCTTGAAAATGACTTAACCAATTTTGATGAAATTTAATATCCTAATTAAGTACCTTGGGGACCACAAAAAAGGTTAAATAAAGTTTTTAGTAAAATTATATTTTAAAGTACTTTACTCTAGAGTAAGATGGTACTTTTTTTAATTTTTTAAATTCTTTAAAATTTATTCATTTGAAAGTTTTAATATAGCTCATTTAGCCTTGCTTAAGTAAGAATGGATAGGCTTCTCTCTGTGAAATGCTAAAAATTTGGGAGGAATTTTTATGAGTAACCATAGCAACTGCGTTGTTTTCTTATCCGTTACCTTTGCTGAAGACAGAAAAATTCAAGAACACACAAGCACATACCAATATTTTTTGTCGTTTAGTCTATGGTACTCTTGAAGATAAAAAAAACGATATATATTAATGTTTAAAATAAAACAAAAGCTTTTAAATTGTTAATTTCTGTGAAACACCATAAAAACTTCACTTAATTTTAATAAAAAATTTTAATAAAAGGTTTGTATCATCAAAAAGATACAAGAAAACAAATCAAGGGGTTTCACATTTTTTGCCTCTGATCGATTCAATAAATAATTTATATTTTTCATTAAAAAGTTTTTATTGCAAAAGCAAGTTGGCCATAAGGCGAGTCTCGCCATTTTGCGGGACTTTATAAATTACTTTAGCTTAATAGTGAACATAATTGGAGGAAAAATTGAAATCTTTTTTAGAGACTCGGTACACTCACCTGATATTTTTCTGATGGTCGAGGGGTAGATGAGCTATTCCTTGGGCTACAACCGCCTACTAATAAATTTTAACATATTAAGCTATTCAAAATTTATTATTCAATTAAAATAATTTTTCATAATATCAATTTCCTGATTTTAATATTTATTTTTCAATAGTATAATAATGGATTTAAAAATAATAAATAATTTAATTAATAAATGAAATTGAACAACACCTTGTTTGTTTTCGGTATTTATCATAAAAACGCGTTAAAATCTCAATATCTTTCGAAAGAATATATTTTCTGCATTTTCGATCCGGAAGTTCTGAATTTAGAAAGGGCCAAATCTATTCGATTCTCTGCATTGGAAAACAAATATTTGTTAGCATTTTTTTACGACAGATAATTTATTTTTTTTATTTTCGATTTCATATTTCCCAAAAATATTTTTGGAAAATAATTACAGTTAACTTGTAAATTTGCATCTTAATTTATTTACGAGCTACAATTAATCATCTGACTGACAAACAGATGGACAGTCATTGGATCGACCCTAATAGAATTCCATTTTAACATATATCTTAGGAAAGGCATTCTGGGAATAAACAAGATTACTCTCTGTTCTAGTGATAATGGGAAATCTTAAAGTATTCTCTATATATCTACCAACAAAACATAAAAATATTTATTTATTTATTTCAGATGGTCCTAATGTTCTCTAGAACAGCACAAAATAAATATACCTTTACTATTTCTCACAAACAGCAACAACATTTTGACGCAACAAAAAGGTGGGGCAATTTTTATTCCACCATGCCCCAAAAAGTTAAAGGTTAAACGAAACATTATTATAATAATTATACATATGTTGAACTGGATTGGACCAATATAAAAGTATTTATTGATTATTTATATATTTATGTAGGCGCTAATAAAAAAATATTTTTTAACCCTTAGTAACATGAATCGTAAACAAGGCACCCTGTGTGTTCCGATGGGGCGGCTAGTATGGTTGGCAGACATTGTGGTGTTACTAAAAGAATTCAGCAAGCAGTTAATTCTGATTTATTAATTACCCACTGTATATGTTAGTGAAATCGATTGTTAATTTTTAATTTAATCGCGAAGGTGATTTTAAATTAATAATATAGCAATTACCAAAAAATAAGTTACGAAATATAAGATATCAATATTTTCATGTACCTATAAGTACTGTAACAGGATGGAAATTACCAATTACAAATGTAATTGTTTTCTTGAATTTCAATTACCTTCAGTTTCTTAATATCTCAAAATACTGGTACTTTAATGTCTCGTCTCCATCATCGTCTTTAAAATATGTAAATAGCCTTGGCTGGAGAGAAAGCGGGTTAAAGTGTCGAAAAAAAGAACGTAAAAAGAAAAATGGATTATTTATTGATCGTCCGCTGGAATTTTTATTTTAATCCTCCAGAACTTAAAAGCAAAAACTCATTTTTCGGGTATTTAAATGAAAAAATCTTCGACCAATCCTTATTAAAATAATGATAAATTAATTTCTTTGTCTTTGGATTAAATTAATTTTTTCTATCTATTATAGAATCGCTCTCAATTGTTTAAGCAAAGGTTCAATTTACAGATTAATAAATCATCAAGGCTAAATGAGATAGGAAAAATTTTGACATATAGATAAATATACAGATAGACAGGTACATTGACATCACGATTCAAATAGTATTTTTGTACTCTTGGAAAATCGAAAAGTGGAGATCGATTGATATCTAGAAATCATGAATTCATGGAGCTGATAGCTTACTTAAAAAACTCTTGAAAATTCTTTCAAAATCTTTGATACTATTTTTTTTTAATCATATTGATACAAGAATAAATTGTACTAAAAAGGTACAACTTCTGTAGTCCGTGGCGGATCTTCCTGAAAATATCAAGAGATTTAGGGATTGGATCGGGTTGTCTCTTAAATGAAATTGAAAAAGTTTTCTGGGGGTGGCCTCTTCACCCATTCTCAACCGTACAATTAGGACTATTACCCTTCTATATAACCGACTGTCAGGAAACTATCATATGATTTACATCCAATTCTGGGCATTTTATTTATTTATTTATTTATAGCCTTTTTTGGTTTCTTACATAAAATATACAATATATACATAGTTAATTAGTTATTGTACCAGGCCCCTTAGGGCATAGGCCTCTCCCAAATTCGTCCACACTTTCCTTTTTCTTGCCACTCTGCACCAGTAAGTACATTTTCGAAAAATAAAATTTGAATATCTTACAATATTAACTAAGACCTTCAAAAATTTTAAAGACAAATAAGTGCATTTTCGAAAAATAAATATTGAATATTTTACACCTTTGTGATTTTCAAAATTCCTAAAGACAAATAAGTGCATTTTCGAAAAAACAAAATTTGAATATTTTTCATTTTTAAGATTTTCAAAATTTTTAAAGACAAGACAGAAATTGAAAAAGTTTTCTGGGGGTGGCCTCTTCACCCATTCTCAACCGTACAATTAGGACTATTACCCTTCTATATAACCGACTGTCAGGAAACTATCATATGATTTACATCCAATTCTGGGCATAACAGAGTGCAAATAGAAACCTCTCGATTCTGAAGAGGAGTCCCAACATTTTTGCCATAGTTCACTAGATTTTTTTTAATACTATTATTTGCATCTACATAGGTGAGGCCCATGTTTAATGAAGCCCCCCCCCATTCGTGAAAGCCTGTTTTGCTAAAGAGTCAACAAATTCGTTAGGCTGAATACCCACATGAGAGAGACACCATAGGAATTCAACAATATTATTCATTTTTTTATTGTTAAGGATAAATAAATTGAATTTGCTTCTTTCCAGTAATTTATTTTGTTATTCAAATGGTTAATCCAAATATTTCGAGAGCGTTCTCGGCATCTCTTCCTCAGTGTAAACTGTGGGACCACACAATAGGCAAGTCAGTGAGTTATTATAATTACAGGTTTTCATTTTACACATACAGTCACAAATTTTATAAATTAGGTAGTTCTCTGACTTAGTTGTGTAAAACTTTTTAATTGATTTTAAAACACTTTGAGAATCTGATACAATTAAAAATTTTTTACCTTGATCTAATGAATCTTAGGATAGTGATCTCTTCTGCACTACATATAGAACAATCCTTAGATATTTAAAAATGTTCATAATAGTTAGTGGTTACATGGTAGAAAGCACATCCTACATTTTCATTCATTTTAGAGCCGTCTATAAAAATCAGCTCGTAATCAAAGAATTCGTCTCTGAGAAGCGAATTAAATTTTATATTTATATAGGCTTCTTCTTTTGTTCATGAGGGAATATAGATAGGGACGTTTGAATGTTTAATTTTGTATGGGATTATTTATAGTTAATATTATAAGAAGAATGGTACGCGCATGTGGGAAGAATGTCAGAAGACCGCCTGGTAAACAAAGTGATGACGAACAAGCCGGTTGGAATAAAAAGTAGAGGTCGTCCCAAGAAGAGATGGTATGACGATCTGGAAGAAACAAACCTATAGAGATTTAAAAACAAGCCTGTAGACGAATGCTCCAAATTTATAGGTATCCCAAAATTATCTTTTTCAAGCGTGTAAGACGTCCAAGCTTCGACCCAGCTGCTCCGAATTTATATTCCTAAATTTCGAGCCGTTTTAGATGACTAGGAATCGAAGCAAGTATTCTGGAATTATCCCATTGAAACCAAGAAATGTTTTCCTTTTTTTCGATGAAGCCTGGAGTGAATTATAATTTATTCTTATATATAATCCACTTAAAGCGTACTTGGTAGTATTTAGCAGCGAAAGACCGCCAATATTTGAGAGGATGCACGAAAAGCATATTGACATATTATATATAATCTACTTCAGCCAGAAGATATTTTAAGTCTGCATGCAGAGGCTAAAGGCCCGGGATGCAGCTGGTTTATTATAATCATTTGTTGAAGTTGAAGGAATGGGTTGACTGGGATATATATTCTGGGTGAATTTATTTCCAAGACAACTCTTCTTATAAAAATAACTTTATTCACGAGATGGGGGTTTACAAAGTCTAAGGCTTCTTCTCTGGTCTCGAGAGTTTTTGTGTGTTGACAGGATGGACGCTGGTGTAGTACTGGCGCTATGCGTGCAACTTCCGTCGGCTTGGTGGCGCTGGGGTGTTGACCTGAGCTCCCGCGGTGGCGCGCTCTCTTGAAGTCTTATTGTGGGTGAATATGTTCCCCACAAACGATTATATCCAAATTTTGGTACTTATTAACAAAATTGAATACAAGTGTTATAAAACATGTTTAAGAAAACACTTTAACACAATCGGCCTTTTTTTGAGGCCCTTACAAGCACGAGGTCCCCGCAGCCGCTCATTCCGCTTACGCTATGATCCTATGATCCGCCAGTGCCTAACACTCTGCAACACTAGAAATTATCTTGTTTATTAGAGGATCATACATGACACTTTAGATGCGCACAAGGCCCTCTACTGAACTCAATAATAATAATAATAAAAAGTTTCAATCATTCCTGGTTGATCTTTTTCATTAGTAAAAATATGGATTTAAATAGTTCTTCGAGTACCTATCATTCATTACTCGATACACTCGGCAGGCAGACTCGCCTAGTAAGTATTGAATTCACTCAAAAATTTCAATTATTATTATTTTTTAATGCTCATGAAAAATGTCTGTAACGTGGAGAAAAATATTTTCACCCAAAGATATTTTTTCTGTCTCTGTGTCTGGAATCAATTTTTTTACCGCTAGGTGGCTAAATAGCTTCGATCGTATAAAAAAATGCAATTTTCTCAAAAATTTTCCAATATAAGTTTAGAAATGAATACTCTCACGTTAATGCCACTATAATAGTCCATCTTTTTGATAAATGACTTTTTATTGTAGGACGTAAAATAAAGGCGGGAGGGGATGCTAAACTTTTATGGACTGAAGTATCTATAACTTAAGTTTGACTTAACGGAATTTTGTTAACAAGGTCTGGTTCAAGAAAGGAAGGTTTGGTGAATAAAATAAAAAACCGGACTGGGGTGGGGAGCGAGGTGCGTGGTTTGGGGGGGGGGTCCAGGGAGCGTGTACTATATATATTTGTATTTTCTTTTAATTTGGTTACCGTGCATCGCTCGGTGGCTCAGGTACTACCTACTTATATCCTTATATGCCTTAAATAAATAATCTAGTGACTTCGTATAGTAATGAAAATTCGTCCCTTGATGGGGATCACTCTGACTCTCTTTTTTTATCATTAAATGAAAACATTTGTTTTCTATTATGTTATTTAAATAAAATTTATATAAATAGATTTAAATAAAATAAAATACTTTAAAATACTATTTTAAAGATTTTAATTGTCACAACACCCTCTATGGGTCAATTTTTATAAATCTAAAGTTCAAATTTTTGATTGTTTATTTATTTACAAACATTGTTTCATAATAGTAAAATAATTAATAATTAATAAATACAAATTTAGATTATTTAAATAATGAAAAGATAATTATAATTAAAAATAAATAATAGAAAATTAATGATGAAGAAAATAAACATTTCAGGCCGATTCCTTATAAAAGTTTATATCAAGACATCATTTGAATTTCTTGATTTTGAATAAAAGAAAAGAAACAAAAAATATCTTTCGAGAAAATTATTAAATCCGTTTTTGACTGTCTTTTTCTTGTTCTCTGAATTGCCATTGATTATTCTTTTGTATTATTTTGAATGCATGAATATTATAATTTTATCCTAGCTCATCAATTATGTTAATAGAATAAAATTATTCGAGGTGCATTTTGCATTTACATTTATATAGAAATCCAATTTAGAAACATTAATTCCTTTTACGTAATGAATAATTGTGTTCAACATTTTTGATTTATAATAGTTATGTATCATTTATATTTTTGATATATATATATATATATATATATATATATATATATTAGGAACAATAAGCTTACATTTCTATTTATCCAAACATTGATCGGTTTTAATTGGATTTCATTCACTTAGTCCACTATTACATAGAAGGCGATAATTTGTTTTTATCCCTTTAGCGACAAAATATTTATAAATTTTCCGATTTATGATCAAACAAATTGATGTATCTCCGTAGTATATTAAAAGTAAATTAATAAATATAAGTGAAGTGATTAATTACTGTTTTAAGAATTGGACTTACGTTGATCTTAATGGTTTTTTCGAGATTTCTGTTCTGTAAAATATTCTACATATGTCTTCAAAGTCCAATTTTTGAAGGATATATCACTTTCTATGCAAGTGATTGCCAAATTAGTAAGTCGTTCTTGTAACATACTCGTCCATTTTTTATTCTTTTTAGCTGTAAAAATGAACGCTCTCCACTGCAATTGGTGACCATTAGGCAAAGGAATATCCTTGTAGCAATTTCCTTATTCGGGAAAGTTTCTTCTAATTTATCTGCCTTTATTAGAGAATATAAGACTGAGATACTTAAGTCCGCCGATTCACAGTTCAGTCCCCGTGCTATCCATCTTCCTTCAGTGATTTGTATTCCCACACATCAGTACCCTGTCAGTTCAATGACAGTTCAGTCTTAGTAAAATTATTTAAAAATTTACAGATTCACTCAAATAGTTAAGTGTTGAGTAAATAAATAAATAAATAAATAGTTACCTATGTTAGTGTAAAATTATATTACAATTTGGTATACTTACCATCTTTTTCTATTTCCTCTCCTATCTTAATCCATATTTCGTTTTTAAACGAGCTATCCATATATTTTGGGTTGTATAGATCGTTCAATAATGTCCTTCGAAAACAAGATCTTGAAAAGAATAAGCGGAATGATTAGAGAGAGATAGTGTTACCGGCGAATGGAGGTTTAGAAGTGCAAGGGAAGTGAGAGAATTAACAGGGCAGCCTTACATCACGAGCTGTATAAGATCACGAAGGCTGGCTTGGGTGGGACATGTGGTGCGTGCTGATGCTGATCAGCAGGATCTCCGAAGCAAAACCGATAGGAAGAGGACCACCAGGTAGACCACGGCAAAGATGGATGGACAATATAACCAGATATCTTGAAGAGTACCGGCGAATGGAGGTTTAGAAGTGCAAGGGAAGTGAGAGAATTAACAGGGCAGCCTTGCATCACGAGCTGTATAAGATCACGAAGGCTGTCTTGAGTGGGACATGTGGTGCGTGCTGATGCTGATCAGCAGGATCTCCGAAGCAAAACCGATAGGAAGAGGACCACCTTTGCCATTTCCAAATTATAAACATATGTAAATTTACATAATATTGGCGGTATTGTTTGGGAGATATAAAATGGTTTATTTGAGTAAAATTAACACAGCGTTATATTACTGCAATGATTAATATTTTTATGTGTATAAAAAATATTTCATTTTTGGAAATTTTATTCCTAAAGGAGAAAATCGCTATAATTAATGAATTAACATACTTGTTAAATAAATTTTATATGCACAAACGATAATAATTAAATAATTTATTATCCGCTAATAGCCATATGATTGGTTAAGTGGTTGGATAATTTATTTATTCACTCTATCCTGTATAGTAGTTATTGACATAATGAATGGAAGACACAGCGTCGCCTGCAAGTGACGAGTATGCATTCGAAAGGAACGACCTGTATTGCTGGTTGCATCTTTAGGCTCAAAATATTTATTTAAAAATATTTGATCATTAATTCAATTTTTAAAAAATAAAATAATTTTTATATTTTTTAAGAATTAAATTCAAGCTTTAGTTGGTATACCCGAGTGGCTTCGCCTGCTTTCTAAGTAGCCCTAGAATTGAATTCACTCAATTTTTTAATGATTAATTTTATCTTCTATGTCAAACGTGTGCCCCGTTTATGAGCTTTGAGATTTAGAGGTATCTTGAGATGATGATGTCGAATAGTCTACCTGTTAGTTTCTTTTAAGTTCAAAAATCCCTGCGACAGGCCGTAGGAAGAGGGGGAGTTCGAAGGGGCTCTACCCCCTTTAGACTGTTCCTATCAAAAACTTTTCAGACACAAGTTAGTTGTAGAGGTTAATTAGTAGAATATTAGCCATTTGAAACTAAACTGGTATCATTCATATTTAAGTTCTTATGAATTTTTTAAAATATCAGTCTACTTAGCCTATAAATAAGAAGAAGAAGAAGAAAATGCATTTTTTAAGATTTCACCCCCCCCCCCCTCCCCCCTCATTCGCCACTCATATATATACTTGACTGGCTACAAGTAAAAAATCACTGAAAAATCGGAGTAGACCAGTCCTTCCGAATGCACTGGTCATAAAAAAGAAGGGAGGAATCAGCTATACTGAGATACTTAGCAAGGTCAAAAGCAACCCTAGACTAGTGGAGCTATGCAGTAAGGCCAACAGAATTCGTAGATCGGGTGCTGGGGATCTATTAAGGCTTATTGAGGCACACAGACTCCGGTTCACGCAGTGGACGCCGACTTAGGCCTTCTAGGCATGGTTGCATCACAAGCTCGGGCAACCGTAGCCATCAGTTGATTTTTTTCTTTTTTCTGAACCATTTAAATATGTTCTTTTCGACATAATTAAACGAGACGACAAAACTACGCACAAAACTTTATTAAGATAGTAACAATTTATAACGAATAAGCAAGTAAACAAAACGAATCGTTTAAGTTTGAGACATCAGGGGAATCCCATCCAACGACAACGTCGACATCTATGTCTATTGATTGATCTTTATTATTAGCCTTCTCGGCTATTTTTTTTTCATTTATAGTTTTACATTTATAGTTTTACATATAGTTTGACATATTAATTTACAATTTTAGGTACAAGTAATATAATTCTTCACATTAACAGTTTCAATATAATAGGACATTTTAATGAAAATGAAAAAGTGGAACAGGTAAAGAAAAGAAAATGCCTATGGTAGGTGTTTAATTATTTTATAAAATAAAGACTGGAAAATTATATCAACCAATATTTTCTATGTTTATTTACAACAACTCTTTTTTTACAACAATAATAATAATTCTAACAAAAACATAAACAAATATACTCTACAACATCTCCCTTTTTCTGAAAGAAACTATATTTTATATTAGTTTTTTGATATGAACAGAATTTCTTCTATAGCACCTTTTATCTTCCGTTTCAACAATATACGATCTGGGTTGTTTTAACTTTGTCCTAATTATTGCAGGTTTCCAAATTTTACTGTTAATGTCTTGAACCAACACCTTTTCTCCTTCCTCAAATTCTATAATCCCCCTTGCATTGACATCATAATATTCTTTTTGAACAGCTAAACTTTTGGTCATATCTTCATATACACTTTCAGGAACTAAATTTGGTTTAAAGTTCTTAAAAGAAATGGGTAATTTTGATCGCATTATTCTGCTATTGAGCATTTGAGAGGGCGAAAAGTGCAGATTAGCCACTGGAGAATTTCTGTAATTTAATAGAAACAGTTCTATATCTTGACCGGTCTCTTTTGACTTTCTTAACATTGACTTAACTATTCCAACTGCTTTTTCTGCTAAACCATTACTTTTAGGGTAAAATGGACTTGAAGTTTCAATTTTGAAATTCCATTTTTCTGCAAATGATTTCATTTCAAAGCTTCCAAAAGGCATATTATCCGCAATCACAACTTCAGGAATTCCATAGCGACTAAAAATTTGTTTCAATTTAGCTATAATCGATGAACTTGTCTTTTTATTAATTTCACATAATTCGATCCAACGAGAAAAATAATCCACTACTACCAAATAATTTTTTCCAGCGAATTCGGCTATATCCATTCCAATTTTATTAAAAGGAATTTTAGGAATTTCATGACTATTTAGAGGTTCTTTAATATTCGAACGTTGATACTTCTGGCAAATTGAACACGAGAGCACATAATTTTCTAATTCAGAATTCATCGCAGGCCAATAAAAATGTTTTTTAGCTACTTTTCTAATTTTATTACTTCCTAGATGAGTTTCATGTAAAAGGTTAATTATAAATTTTCTCAATTTTTTCGGGACGACTAATCTATCTTCATAATAAATTAAACCATCTTCAACCGTTAAATCATTTTTAATCTTGTAAAAATGTCTTATTTCATTCAATTTAAGTGGATTTGGCCATCCTTTTTTTAAAAATGTCAATACTTCCCCCAAAACTTCTTCCCTTGTCTACAGAACAATAACATCGTCACATTCCATGTACTACCCGATAGTTCTGTATGTAAAACGGATTTTGACGGGCTACAAAAACTCCAGAATAAAGCAATGAGAAATATACTAAAGTGCAACAGGCACACCAAGCAAAACAATGTTTGGAGCATTTTAAAAGTTGTATTATATGATGTATAGCTACAATAGCTAATAAAGATTATTATCTTTGTAAAATGTATTCTTTTAATTTTCGTTTAAATATTATGACTGTGACATTGTTTTAACTCTGTTGGAATGTCATTATACATTTTTATGCCTTCATAAAATAAAATTTTTTGCGCACTTTTCGTTCTTCGAAATTGTATCATAATATTGTCTGCTTGTCCACTATAAGTGATCGCTAGAAGACATAGTTTCTCCTCTGCCTTGATAACCAAATTGAAGGAAGTTTGACGTAAATTTACTGCCGCAAGCAGACGTTAAGATGACTACAGAAATTTTACGTACAAGTTAAACTACGACGTCGTCATTTCAAGGCCACCATCAGGCCGGGTGCCCTGGGCTCGTGTCCCTCGTGCCCTTATGGAAAATACGGAACTGTCTAAATATAATTTAATCTACTTTTGCCCTTAGTCGAATGTAAAACACCTATAGATTGGCTGAATAGCCCGGAATATATTGAGGTTTTGAAAATTCATGAGTAATTTTACTGTGAAACACCAAACAAACCTTTAACCTTCTTTATTAGTTTTCACTTTAATTTCTTATTTCATTAATTAAAGTGTATAAATTCAGCTTTGCTTTTATATCAAAGTCTATTTAAAGTGTTTGTTTTTCTCAATTCATTCACTCTTGTGATTGAATATACGTCTCATACATCAGTGAATAACTTATGTCTATAGATACAAGCAAAGCCCCAATACCCTTGAGGGGATATAGTCATTACAACTACATTGATTAAACATAAATAATTTAAACATAATGATCTAATTAGCTGAGGTAATAAATAATTGAATTGGGAAAATAAATAGGAATAAGGAGAGCTTAACATAGTTGTGTTTAAAATGTAAATTCAAATATGTAAATGTAAATTTGTAAATTCCTCTCTGGGAATGTCTTTAAAGCAAATAAAAAAAATCAGAAAATTGGTTGGCTGTGATAATTATAATATTTTTAAAAGCCTATACCTATATTTTTATTATTCTTTTACTGGTATTTACCATGGCAGAAACCTTAAAATATTTTGAAAGCTTCTTGATTCCGGGCCTCGGCATTACTATAAAAAGTATCCTCTTTCCTGGTCGAAATTTTTCATAAGAGTGGTTTCCCCTTGCCTTCCCCTGGAGTGAGACGCCTTGCATTTTTGACAAAAATGAAAATTATTCAGTCTAAGGCGAGATTAGAAGTAAAGGGCCTGAGCCACTGCTCTATCGGCGCCTCTAATTTTTACAATTTTACCAAGAATTATACAGGGTGATTCACGGTCGGTGAAATTATTTATTTTGTACTATAAGAACTTCGTTTGAATAATCAATATTTGTGATCATTTTGGGAGATTTTATTGAACATCGTCAATAAACTGTTTAAAAGGTACTTATGTCATCAGCTTGATATTTCCTTGATTAGTTCAAATTAAATTCATTAAAAAGTAATTTTTCACGTAAAAGCGGCTTTATTAAGTAAACTTGATGTTTTAGGTATAGGGACATGATATATCATCTTAAAGCATTTTTCTCCGTCTTTCAATTTATTGAGTAATATACATGGGGTCTTATTAAAAAAAACGAACGTTCGACACCTTTTATGAATAACAGAAATAATAGTAATCTTAGCACGCCCTGTATAATATGGAGTCCGATTTCTCGACGTAAATTAAATACTTCGGGTCTGTCTAAACTATAATAATAATAATAATAATAATAAGCCTTTTATTTAACATAATTACAAACAAAACTTCAATTACATTAATTATATGAAACTAGGCCCTTCCGGGCATAGGCCTCTCCAAGGAATTGCCATGCTCTTCTTTGTCTCGCAGTTCTACACCAATCCCTACCCATCATCTCCGCGATGTCGTCGCTCCATCTCGCATTTTGTCTTCCTCTTTTCCTTTTCATAGTTATTGGGCACCATTCTGTTAGTATCTTGGACCATCTATCGTCTTGACTCCTAACCAGATGACCCGCCCAATTCCATTTGTACCTTTTAATTATTATTCTCAGGTCCTCGATCCCTGTTCTTTTATACATGGATTCTGTTGTTATGCGATCCATTCTCTTTATCTTCAAAATCGATCTTATCATGGCCCTCTGTGTTCTCTCCAATATAAGTAGAGTTTTTGCTGTAGTTGTCCAAGTCTGGGCTCCATATATAAGTATTGGTATAATACATCTTTTGTAAACTTTAATCTTATTCTGAAGAGAGATATCATTATTTTTAAAAATGTACTTTAATCCCCAGAACTTGCTCCATGATTGACTTTTTCTTCTTTTAATTTCGAGATCCATTTTATTCTTAAACGATATGACTTGTCCCAAATAAATTGCATTTTCTTTAGTTTGTATTGGTGGTAAGTCGTCCTTCATCTTTACATTTATACTGGGACCGTTCGTTATAATTAAAGATTTTCTAGTATTAATTTTCAGACCTGCCACTTCACTCTCTCTACATACATCTCTAATCATATCGGTAATTTGTTCCTCTGACGTCGCCATAAGTATCAAATCATCAGCGAATCTCAAGTTATTGACATATCTTCCATAAATGTTTAAGCCGAATTTCTTTTGATGCCAATCCAACTGTCTAAATATTTGCTCCAAGGCACAATTAAACAAAAGAGGTGATAGCGGGTCTCCCTGTCTTACTCCTCTTTCGACGTCAAAGAAAGGACCAGATTCTTCCATCTGAATTCTAGCTTGACATCCTTCGTAGGTGTTTCTTAACAAAAGAATATAGCCCATATCCATGCCTTGACTCTTCAATGCGTGAAATATATAATCTTGGTTTAACGAGTCAAAAGCCTTTTCGTAGTCCAATAGAGCTATATATACTGTAAACTGGTATTCCATCGCCTTTTCAATTATCTGATTCACACTTTGTAGTTGGTCATGCGTCGAGAAACCCGGTCTGAAACCAGCCTGTTCAATTGGTTGATTGAAAATTAATTTGTTTTGCATCCTTTTCTTTAACAGATTCATAAATATTTTATAAACATTGGATGACAGCGTCAATGGTCTATAATTCCCAATCTCTCCTCTATCTCCTTTCTTAAATAATAAAATAATATTACTTTCTTTCCACTGCCTTGGTATAATTTTAGTTTTTAAAATATTATTAAATATTTTTGTTAAATATATTTTAGTTGTTTTCATTGTATATTTTATAGTTTCATTTTTTATACCGTCTATGCCTGTGGCTTTGTCGTTTTTTAACTTTTTTATTACATTTTCAATTTCAGATTCCATAAATTCAGGAATCTCATCTTGTATATTATTATTTATGAATTCTTCCATTTTAAAATTTAAATAAGTTTGATTTTTGGAATATAATCTTTTATAATAATTCGTCACTAATTTACTCATTTCTTCCCTATTATATAATATTTTTCCTTTTCCGTCTTTCATGGAAGCATTTATAATTTTATTTGGAAACATATTTTTTTTAATTTTTTTAATTGCAACGTTTGGCTCTATTAGTGATTTAATAATATTGTCATTATATATCTTTAAATCTTTCTTAATGTTATATTTAACTAGCTTACACATTAAATTGTATTCAATTCGGTTCCGTTTTATATTTCTATTTATTTTTAATTTATTACGCTTTTTTATCAATTCTTTTGTATTATTAGACAGTTTCGAGTTTTTCACTTTCCTTTCGGATATCTTATTTTGTATAATATTAAAATGCTTCTCAATTATGTCATACTGTTCTTGAACCTTGTTAATATCTTTAAATTCGTTTTTGGATATTTCTCCACTCATATCAGACAAAATCTCGTCATTTAATTTATTTATCACGATATCATAATTCTTATTCCACTCTGCTTTTGGTCTCTTTTTAAATATCATCTTATTAATTTCTATTTTTAGAAGTCTATGATCTGAATTGAACAAAAACTTATTATCAATTTCAAATTTTTTAATTATATTCAAGGTTGGGGTCAATATGAAGTCTATTTCACTTTTAGTATTTCCGTTAGGAGCGAGCCATGTCCACTTCTTCCCAGCTCTTTTCTTATAAAATGTATTAACAATTTTTAGATTATACTCTTGGCAGAAGTTTAATAGTCTCTCCCCTCTTTCATTTCTATTTCCGTAACCATATGGGCCCATAATTCTACTTTCTTCCTTCAATCTTTTTCCTACTTTTGAGTTAAAATCGCCCATAATTATCAATTTATTTTTGTATGTCGCTTTATTATCATTTATACTATCGCATAATCTCTCGTAAAATTCTTCACAAACCTCTTCTTCAGAGTAGCTTGTTGGTGCGTAAATTTGTAGAACCGTTAACGTACTTTTACTCGAATATTGGATTTTCAATGCTATTACTCTTGGAGAGTATTTCCTTATCATAATAATTTTACTCTTTAGATCGTTGTCTATTAAAAATCCCACTCCCCCTTGTCCTGGAATTTCTCCATAGTGGTAGAATATCCGTTTATTTCTCATTATAATTTTTTCATCTATTCTTCTAACTTCGGAGATTCCTAGGATATTTATATTTGAATTATCGAGAGCATTTTCTAATTCGATTAAACTTTCTTCATCTTTTAGTGTTCTAACGTTTATAGAGCCAATGGTTAAATTAGTATTAGTATTTTTATTCTTATTTAAATTATAATCCCTTTTCATTTCATATTTATTTTTCCTTAGAATATTGTTTATATTTTCATTAGTATTAATAGAATTCTCTTTAATTGTAAATTTATTTTTAAATAATACTTTTTGTGTTCCTTTTATTTGGGTATCGATTGGTATGTTATATTTATAATTTTTATGGAGGATTTGGTCAAAACCATCCTCAGTGACCAGCTGTTCTGGATGGTGGCGAGTGCTGCTGGATAATTCCACGGCCGAGGACCCACTCCCGTAATCCTAGTCTTTTTTATTGGCATTAATACTGCCAAGAGATCCTACTCTTCTTCTAAAATAGTTACATTCTTCTCTTGAGCCTCCAGATTTTTCATCTTCATTTTCCTTTTTCTTTTTTCCCAATTCGTTATCTTTTTTTATATTAATATTAGGCTCTTCTGACGGGGACACAGGCAGTGGTCTCTTTTTAAAGTTAGTCTCTTTCTTTTTTCTAAACTCATCCACAATAAGTTTATCGTACTTTATCACTGCGTATTTTCCCATCTCTCTGGCCCTCAGCATTTCCGGAATCAATTTTTTTCTGATTTCCTGAATATTTTTTGGAATATCTTCTGTCACGTATTGAGGAAGATTTTTTATTTTATTTTTATTTTCCATTATAATTTTTTTATTGCGAGTAGAGATCAAGGATATAAGTATTGGTCTAACTTTTCCCTCTCGAGGACGACCTATTCTTCTCAAGTAATCCACCTGATTCATATCAAACTCGCCATGAATATTTCCTTTTATGAATTCGACACTTTTTCTTTCTAAGTCAGCCAAATTCGATTCTTTTTCTTCTAGGCCATGTAGTATAATGTTTTTACTTTTATTTCTCTCTCGATTTTATTCAATCTATCCTCCAATTTCAGAGTTCTGCCTTCAATCATTTCATTTATTTCTCTTTTCAATTGTTCATTACTCGGATTTAATTCATGAATCAACTCATCCTTCCATTCCTTCAGAATTTTGATCAGCTCGTTTTTATTCATTGTTTATTATTATTGAAATAAGAAATTACAACTCACCGAATTGGAGGTTAAAGGCTATCTCAAGCAGATCAGACAGGAGACGTCCGTCCTCGACCAAATCTCAAACAGCACTCTAAACTACCAATATCAACTTTTCATGAATCGAGAGCACTTATTTATTTAAGTTTAATTAGGGCCATGTTTTGGACCAAATTTAACATAAATTATCTTTTATCTCAAAAATCGATAGAGATAGGTATAGGACAATATTAATAAACAAGTATTTTAATAAAAGAGCGGTTCTAAAAACGTGTTAATATACGGGGTGTTCCATTTAAAAAAATAAAGTTGCTACGACTTTTCGATGGAAGCCGAAACGTCGCAATACTGAAAATAGTTTAGATCGATAGAACAGGTAAGAAAATGTGTGGCAGGCGAGGTTAATAAGATAAATGTACTTACTCTCGAATACAGATTGAATTCGCCTGCAGGTGTGCTTGAAGGACCAGCCAATTTTCGAATTGGCAAAATAATGAATGTGCAGATTGTGTTTGAAATATCACTTCTTTGAGGATACGATTTAAGCAAATGATGAGATAAGAAATATGATATAAGTAAAGGATTACCGCTCAACAAGGGAAAAAGTGTAAAAGTGGATAGAAAAAAGGAAACTTATAAAAGGTAAGAGCTTCAACTCCTATGAAAGCGAAACAGTAAGTGAAGAGAGAAAAAAGAAACACATTTTTAAATGGAGAAGAGATGACTCACTCTTTATAAGTACATTATCAATGGATCTATGGAACTTAAAAAAAAACCGCCAAGATCAAATGTGTACAAATAAATGGAGGTACGAGACAATAGTCCTCCCCCACCCTCTTTGCGAGATCATGGAAATCGCGCAAAATTAACAGTTTAATCAGAATTGTCAGGAAGCAAGGGGGCTAATTTATTCACAGGACGCTGGTAAGAATTATTACCGACGCGAACTTGACAAACTCTTATGACACCATCTTTAGCAGGAAAAACCATTTCAATCCGGCCCAAAGGCCAAAACAAGGGAGAATTATTAAAGTCAGTCAATAGGACTACATCTCCAATCTTAACATTTTCACTAGAGTAATACCATTTAGAGCGCTGCATTAAGCTATGGATTCCCTGAAACCACGATCTCGGCGGCCTTCCACTCTTTCTTCTTTCTGGGGGCTGCCAGTTCTAAACTTTCTTGGGCCAGCGTTCATCCGCCATCCTACTGACGTGGCCAAACCACATCATTTGCTTATATTCGATCGTGTCGATGATGTTGCCTTGAACTTTCATTTTTTGGCGAATGTACTCGTTCCTTATATGTTGCAGTCTTGAGACACCCACTGAACGTCTCCAAAAATCCATTTCTAACGCCAGCAGGCGTGAACGATTTCTCTTGTTTACCTCCCAGACTTTGCTTCCGTAGGTCACGATGCTCTCGACGATGGTCTTATAGATAGATGGCAGCCTTATTGTTCTTCGATATTTCCTTACTCCACAGGATCGAGTTCAGCTGTCCTATTACGTAGCCTGCCTTGATTTATTTTATTAGTATTATATAGGTCACTTTTTCCTGCCTTTCCTAGTGTTACCCCAAATATTTAAACTGGTTGGTATTTCTTATACAGTTGTTATCCAGGACAAGGTCTTTTCCCGCCTCACCAAGGGCCAGATACTCTGTTTTTTTTTGGAAATTAATTTCAAGACCCCATATTTCATATTCTTCCTTTAGCTTTCGGAGCATATAGGAAGCGTCATCTTCGCCTCCCGCAATCAGGACCTGGTCGTCAGCAAAGAGTAAGGTATATAGTGTGCGATTCTCTATTTGTATGCCCATACCGGAATACTTTCTCCTCCAGGATACCAGGGAAGCTTCGAGATACAATTTAAAGAGTGTCGGACCAAGGGCGCATCCCTGTCGGAGACCTTTAAAATTAGACCTTTAGACCTTTACCCATATTTAAATACTTCTATAATTTTTCCAAGCTTTATTGAAATATGTCCGAAATGAGCTATTCTCCTTTGGCGAAATAAATTAAATTAACAAAAAAAAAAATGTCAGATTTTGTTATCTCGGTGTGTAGGAACTCAAAAGATGTGCTGTGTTCAGCAATAAAGAAAATATTAATAAAACAAGGGCTTCTGTTAAGATGCACTTGAAGTAAAAATGGCACTTCTCTCTTACTCTTATGATTAAATCATGTTAAAATTCAGAATATAAATTAAAGACAAGGAAATTTTTAACTATGCTGTTAAATCAAAAAACCCGTTGAAATTATGCAAAAACAGCTTTGAATATTTATCATTTGGTATTGATCTTTGTTAAGCAAAATAAACTAAATATCAATCACTGTTAAAAGTTAAACAAACATTAATCACTAAGTTCGGGGAAAGAGACGTATACCTGAGAAAACAGATCGACACGTTTGTGACACTGATAAATGCAATTGGTATCGAGGCTTCTCTCCTCTCGCTCAGGATCACATTGTCCTAGCCCATTGTCAGGAATTCCAATTAACAATTTGATCGATTCTCTACAACGTTCGGGTGTTAAACTTTTTTTTTAAATAAAGCTTCAAATTAAAATAACAATTCCAATTCTCGGACTTTATTAACCAATAAAATAAAAAAAACAATGTTTAACAATTTTAAATACTACGAGCTAGAGGCCCGAAGGTCCCACCATCGAATGTCCTTTTTTTTAATTTTTTATATATTTTTCTTGAGTCTTATTTTATAGAAAGCCAATTCTCGGACATATTTCATCGCAGTACCACGTTAAGTCATAATTGTAGATTTTCTCGAAATTCTCTAGTTATATCTATTTTTTTCATTATTCATTCATTTATTTATACACATTTGTACACATGGTATAAAAGCTCTTTCAAAATGTATCAATCCAATAAAATCATAGTCCAAAGAGAGTTTTTCAAATTGAATAGCATGGTCATATAGTGTTTAAGTCACTCGAAGCTTTTGGATAATTTTCTTAACAAATGGACAAAACAAAACGGAAGGTTGAGTACGCAAGAGTGATTTTTAATAAAGTATGTGTAAACAAGCAGAAATGCTGGCCTGCACGTGTATCATTTTCATTGGCTTGACCAAAGTTTGGTCGGAGAGCAAGCACCTATTTTAAATTTTATACAAGGGTTTTTTAGCCACTTTTAATATTGATATCAAAAATTATTTTTTCATACCAAGCGATATCTAATTCTTATCCACCGAGGATGTCTTTTAGCTAATACTATATTCCAGAATATTAATTATATACCTATAGTATATACCATATAGTATAAAATTTATATCACATTAAAATTTAAATTTAATAATACTCATTACTGACTGCTCGACTAAATGATTGAAATCGTCGCACACGCAAAGTGAATCTAAGACATGCGCACTAATGTTTTATTCGCTTCTTTCGCAACGCAGTATCATCACCATCACTGAAAGCGGGTATTTAAAATGATTTCGCCCACGCAAAATGACTATCGCCCCCCAAAAGCGTATAGTCAAATAATCGCCCACTGTAAGTTTTCGATCGCCCCCAAGGGGGCGATATCGCCCAGGTTGAGAATCACTAGTATAAATAAACACACTATTGCTCGTAAGGAGAAATCAATCTCTCTCCGCTTGGTTCAAATAAATATATTATAATTTATACACATATCTATAAGGAATATCTCTATCTATATATCTATGATATATTGTAGCTACATTTATAATTTAGAGACTATGGTTTTACTATAGGTTTTAACTTTATCATCCGTTTTTTTAATTAGTATTATTATTATTATTATTTATTGAGTAACAAACTTATTATACAATTTCATTTACAATAATTTTGATTCAATTTCTAGTACATGCCCGAAAGGGGCTTCGGTACTTTCTTTTAATATATTGAAAAAAGGTAATTTTTTTGTTTACATTTACTGAATTTGTACATATTGTTAATTTCAACCATGTGTTTCAATTTTCCTCTTTTAATTAGTAAAATTCCATTTATTATTTCTCATGGATTCAAATAACCGATTGTATGTTGTTAAATTGGTTTTGTTTAATAGTAAACTTGTCACTTCAGATACAAATTTAAAGTGACTAGCTTACTATTAAACGAATATACCTAGTTTTTTATATAAACCATGAGAAATAACGTATAGAATATTTCTAATTTATGGTGAACCTTATTTTTCAAATTTCTAAAATTTTAGCTCCCAGTGCCTTATTTTGTATCAAAAAAAAAAGAATTGCCCAACATTTTAGCTCAATTGAACAGGCAATGAAGTCCTGAAATTTTTGGGCGGAAATTCATTTTTTTCAGATAATTATTTTTTTAATTCTTTTATTTGTAATCACTTTTAAGCACTAGTAATAGAAATTAATGTAAGTTTTCATTAATTTAATTAGAATGCGATTTTTTCCTGTTAGCATGTGATTTGCTATTATTAAGTGAAATGCAAAATCCTAATAATATCAAATCATCAATGATAGTCTTAACCTGAAAGAATCTCCCATCTGAAAATCAAAGCCTAATTAAAAAAATCAAGATATAACTAGCCTAATATTATTTATAATATTATATTATATCCCTACGCTGATATCAATTTGTTTAATTTTGAATATATACAAGAACCTATCTATTCATTAAGTATTGACATATGGTAAATATACCTTTGGGGATTTTTTGAAATTTCCTCATAAAATGATCAAATCGAATACAATTCGTATTTCGTTATTATCTTTGGATTATATGTACCATACTTTCTAAAGATAACAAAATAACGTCGAATTAATTTGCCAAGCTTTTGTCTTTACTTTTTATACAATGTTATCGACATACCTATATTGCAATAAGAGGTGAAAATCACGACAGGTGTCATCTATCGAAATAAAAAAAAAAAAAATAAGATAGCTCAAATGTATGGTCTGTATCTAATGGCAGTCTTTTCTTTCTTTTCTTTTATGCGGAAACCTAGATGCCCAATTAGCCAGCCGATCATATTCGTTCATATTTCTCCAAATTCGCCAGCCCTCAAATGCTGATCCCTAAGGCGGGCCGCTCGGGGGCACATTAGGGCAAGCAGAGCATCCCAAACCGATCCCTCCGCATATCGAATGCCCGACGAATATAGAGCAATAAAAGAACGTACTTGTTCATAAGTCCCTTCAATGAGAAATAAAACTGAAGACTTGTATTAACAAATTACCTAATCTAACACCCCTAGAAAAATTAATATAACAAAAATAGACTATGCGATGGAATACTGAAACAATAAATTTTTATAAGCTATATATTTAGATAAAAATGCAAATAAATAAATCAATAAAAATATCAGAGTCAAGAAATGATGATATCTAGCAAAAATATTTTAAATTATAATTCGAACCCAATGGATATTGTGTTTGATGACTATTTCTGCCAGTATGCCCCCGTCAGAGAGAGAAGCTAAGAGGACCCCTGCATAGGTGGGAACTCAATTTCTTTTCGAATTTTAAAATAAAGTCTTTTTTTCTCTTCATAAAGAATATGTTTGTTATTCATATTTAGCAGGAACCTCTAGGGATTTTCACCAATATTGATGTGATTAAAATATATCTACTACTGAAAACAAATAAGATATCACATTTAGAGCTCTAATAAATCCTAGAGTAGATAAGTAACAAATAGGTTAGCATAGAAAATCTGAAAGCGCATTTATCACAATAAGTAGATTTTCGGAACGTAATTTGGATGATGGAGCATAAACAACGGCAACGACGCGACTGTTGAATGCATTAGCTTAATGTCGGGAGGTCGAGGTTTCTAATGGCGAAACGGCCTATTGAAAATAGCTTAGCCTACTTCATTAACTCAATTAAATAATTAATCAAACATATATGCAAATCAATTGGTTAACGGTTCTTATATCAGCAACGTGATTTATTAGGGAAGGGGTTCAGGAAACGCAATGAGATTGAAATGTTTCAAATAATAATTCATCAAAGGGCAATGAAAATCATATTTTAAAGGGAAAAGGGAGAGTTAGTCGTTATTTGTACATTTCCATTTATATTTGTGTCTGTGTGTGGTTGACTGTAAAAGTTAAAGCCACATTTCAACTCAGACACGATAAAAGATAATATTGGTACATGAACTAAACTTTGAAATTATTAATGTTACAAAATTTTAAGTACAAAATGAGTTAAATTTGTCAGCCTATATTATTTTACATAAGAACTGTACTTCTTTCTCTTCGATGAGTTGGTTTTACCTTAGAAGCACTTATGTATTGAATTCATATCACAGATTAAACGCTTACATCTTTGTAACTCATAATTAGAGAGTAATAAATAATACATGACAAAAAGAGAATTTAATGTGCTCTGCTTGGTGGAAATATATACATAATTTATTTGTTAGATTCTATAGCTTAGAAGATTTGAACTTCGTCATCACTCTTTTTAATTATAAATATTTTATCTGTTATATCTCATCAACTCTACCATTATGCCAAATTTTAGCAACCTAGAGTCATTTCAAATATGGTATAACAGATGGATACAATATTCATCCTTTCATTTCAGGGGCTGAAAGAGAGAAGGTTTGTAATTTTTCCTTTATTTGTGTTGAAAAATCTTCTAGCATGCGTAATTTCATGGTGCTAGAATGATTAAAAGTACCCGACAGGTTTTGATTGATCTGTCATTGAGTGCCAAAATTAGATATTTTCTCAGGTCCATATCTCAGAATCTATTTAAGCTATATTATTGGAATTTGTTACTCTCTACAAGTTTACAATTACATGTGTATAATTTCAGCACTGTATCTCAAATAGGTTCTGAGCTGCAGGGGGGTCAAAAGTAGCTCTAAATTGTTTGTATAAAGAGAGTACAGCATGTTTACGGTCAATGCTCGAACTTGGCATGCCCAATTGCCCACTCTGTGCACTATGATATTTTACTCAAAAGTTTAAATCTTGTTTTCCAAAATTTCTATGATTTCTAAAAATGGGTCCCCTCAATCATTAGCTCAGAGTGATTATTGACACTCGAGTTCGATTCCGGAAAGCTATAATATAACCCTTCTGATATGTGATAAAAATTATCCAAAACACCTCAGATTCCATAAAAGGTTTCTCTCGTGAATTGTTTGTTTAAATTTATCTCTATTATTATCTGCGAATAATTTTTTAATTTAAATACTAACTGTTGTAAAAGCTACAACATTAAACTACCTCACATGAACTTTGGTCATTAAATATTTTAATTACATTGAACTAGTATGATAGTGAGAATTCAGAAACAGACGACTGTTAAGTGACCTGCTGCCATTATTTGTTGCTTAAGAAAACTATCAACTCAAAAGAAATGAAAAAATATAATATTGATTCATTGATAATTAAGTTGTACAATTTGGAAAAGACAGAAAAAATAATCTACAAGATAAGATTAATTACTAAGTCTCAAAAAAAAAAAAAAAAAAAAAAACAATAATAGAAATCCTAACATCTAGATTGATACTTGTAAGCGTTAGTTTTATTTGTTTCTAATTTGAAGTAAATAAACCTAGGCTGTGTTCCTGGCTGGATAACAGGATCCCAAGAGGATTAGCTGTGGAAATAAACAAGTGAATCCTCTGCCAAGAAGAAGAAGAAAATTTACACACAAATAGGATCGGCTACAGGAAAATCAGAGTCTAAAGAATAAAATATAAATGACATTTTAGTTTAATTTGAATCTGGATAATCTATTCTAATCATATGAATCAATTAATTAACAAAAGAGAATCATTTGATTTGCTGACTTCATGATATAATGAAACCAAACATAAATTAATATAGGTTATTGATAAAACAAAATCAAAAAGACACAAGATACGTGGGATTATTGAAGATAAATGTTAAATCTAAAATAAGGGTCCTGTCTAGGTTTAAGGAACCCGTGCATGATGTATTCAATATGAAAAATATAATAAATAAAAGAGTACATAATTGAAAACATTTTGTGAAATCTGGAACATTTTTTCATATTCTTTAAATTTCCTAACGTTAAAAGGCTCCGTAAATTTAAAATGTTTTATAACTTCAAATGAATTAGTTGTATAGTATTGAAAGCGTTTTTAAAATTTTACAAATTTTCAATGTATAACACTGATGAAAATACTCTTGACATTTTGGAATTTGCGATATATATATATATATCTGATGTGTCAATTAGCATGCGGGCTTGTTTGCTTTAGATCCTCGGGCATATTTCCTAATAATGCCAACTAGGTAGGTAGGTACTATCTAAACTATAGGTAGATTATATTATACATCAATCGAAATACAGAATTCATTTGCATCAATAAATAAATAGTATAATTGTAGAATATAATGATAGATATATAGACATTCTCGTTAAATTAGATTAAAGAAAAATATTATTTTTAAATGGATAAAATAAAAAAATTCTTTAACGTATAAAAAGATGTGTTATCATCGAGGCTGAGCTGCAGGTGGCAGAGGGATGAAATTGGTTTCATTAATCACCCCAACCAAGTAGGGAAAAACACGCGTAAAATAACGCTAATGGATATTTTTCAATTAAATTTAAATCGTACCAGAAATATGTTTTGATAGCGCGATTACTAAAATATCTACAAAAAAAAAAAAAAAAAAAAAAAAGATTTGATCATAACATTTCCAAAGGAATATTAGAAATAATAAAATATATATTTGTGAAATACAAAATGGAGAGAAAAGTATAAAGTTTTTCAAAACTCAGTATGCTCTCCGTGAAGCTGACGGGGGAGGGGCGAGGTATAATATTATATCGTTAAATTTAAATTTAATAATCTATTTAAAACTTTTTTTTTAATCTTGTCATTATTTTCATTTTCTTCATTTTAAAATATATTAAAAGTATTGGTAATAAGCTAATATTAAGTTTTAAAATTAATTCAAACAAAAATTATTTTTTGAATTTTTAAACCAAAAGTTTTTAATCTAGAGAGCCCAAAATTTAAGCACTTCTTTGAATTGGAAATATAAACATTTTTCCACCAGAACAAAAGTTAGACGATTTTTCGTTGGGTATCAGAACTCTGACACATACAGAGACACACCAGGAAAAAAAATCAGGGTGAAAATTTTTTTTATTCGCGTTTCCGACATTTTAAATCACATTAAGCAAAATAAATAGATAAAATAAAGTTGAGTGAATTCGATACTAAGGAGTTGAATCACTCGTTTGACAAATTTTCTAATTTTGCCACGATTGGTCTAACCATAAAGAATACTTCATTTCATCTTAAATAACATGTTAATTCTATTAAATACTTTTATTTTATTTGGAATTATATTAAAATGATAGGATAATTGAAGAGAAAAGCGACCAATCAGAATGATAAATAATAAATAAATAAATAAATAAATAAAAATTCGATTAAACTTATCGATAGATCCTGTCTCAGCGTCAAATAAACTACAAGAAAGTCTCAACATCATTCAAGACTGGCTACACAGATGGAGAATTCATGTAAATGAATCAAAATCTACTCATATTTCATTTACCTACAAAAGAATCTCGTGCCCTCCTGTATATTTAAATTCGAGAATTATTCCAAGTGGCAACTCGGTCAAGATATTTGGGATTGCATCTTGATTCACGATTAACTTGGAAAGAGCACATAATTAAAAAAAGAAATGAATTAAACTTAAAATACAAAAAGACGTATTGGATTCTTGGGAAAAATTCCCCATTGGCATTAAAATCTAAGGTACTGCTATACAAATCAACTCTCAATGTCCAATATTCTTGTCAGATCTGGGGAATTGCCAGCGAGTCAAACATTAGTATAATACAGAGGACTCAATCCAAAATACTTAGAAATATCGTCAACGCTCCATGGTATGTCACCAATACACAACGACCTTATTATTCCATCGGTCAGAAAAGTCATCCTTGATCAGTACAAAAAACATAAAAAAATTAAAGATCATTCGAATTCATCAGCCATCACTCTTTTGGACAACAGTTTAATTTTGTTTATTGGGCCTCCGAGGAGCGGGCCGCCTCTTGCAAGACACAAGACCATTACACATTTATTTACAAATCCTTCACACTTTCAGCTTCAGAACAAATAAATTCAGACTCAGAGCGGCTGGGTGAGAGAGCCAGGATTAATCCTGACTCACATTTCACATTTCTTTTTTTTTGTATTTATAATTACGATCCCCGCCACAGCAGTGTCACGCCTCGCGAATGTTAAATAATCCTTAAGGGAACGATCAATGGCGGGTCAAGAGCATATACCTCACGCTCGCCATCCTCGCCTCCGGGTGATGGGTCTCCCCCCGAATCCTTATCTTCGGGGTGCTCATCTTCTTCCGCGTGCTCGTCCTCCTCGAATACATCCGTCTCGATAGAATGCTGGGCGCTGCTGGTGGATGGTATCGCCCGTTGTTGTCCATAGCCAACGTCATCCTTATTCTTCTTGGTATTGTTGGGTTTCGGAGCGGGTTCTGGTGGAGAGGGGGGCGACCGCGTGAGCTCAATTTTGAAATCGCTCACCATTTTCTTTTATGCGGCCGTCCTCCTCTGTCCAACAATCCCTGCGAGAGTCCTCCCCTCAAACCTCTCGAGAAGATATTTATTAATAAATTTAACCCGCTCCGGGGCCTCGGCTTCGGTCCGCGCTAGGATCCTCACCTCTTCTTGACCCCAGCGCGGAGACTTCGCGCGGATATCAATTGCAGCGTTGTGGGCCTCTCTATGTTTGGTGGCCATATGTACGCTGAGGCCCTTATTTTCACGAAATGCCCCGTTGCAGTGTGGGCACACGAATTTCGTATCGGACATGTTTGAGTTCAGAAAGCGCA
Source organism: Forficula auricularia (assembly GCA_024734495.1). Taxonomy (NCBI): domain Eukaryota; kingdom Metazoa; phylum Arthropoda; class Insecta; order Dermaptera; family Forficulidae; genus Forficula; species Forficula auricularia. The sequence goes on from JALMQS010000409.1 coordinate 251,537, forward strand.
GCTCTATCCCCTAGACTTATAGGCTGGGGGATGAAAATGTAAATTCTTAAATTTGACCTGTCTTTAAGGCCGAAGCCACGCCAAGGCCCCCTTTTCGCGCCGAGGTTGGAGATTGGCTTGCCAGACAGAGTGCCCGCTCAGTATGACCTTAGCGCTTCCTTAATAATTTAAAATCTAGACGACACACGTGACCGGGGGTGGGGACTGTAGAAACAGATTTTTTCACACCGCTGTGGCCCCATCAGGGTGACTATATTGGTAGGAGGGCCATAGGCACGTGTGCGTCTCGTCTCTATTTGCGTTATTACGTTAACATTTAAAATCACTAGCCTTGCAACGCTATCGTCATGAAATGAGAATTTGAAGTGAAATATAATCATATCATCATTCAAATGATGATACTCTGAGGATGATTATTGGTTACATGAGCCCCAGTGCAGGCCATCTCGGCAAACAAGTGTGTGAGCTAGCCGGCTAAGCAAGGAATGCGCCTAGTGGGTAGGCAGCCAGATCAACGGAAATGTTAAATATGTTGCTTGACGACTGCCAGGGGCAAATTCTAACTAGCTCCTTGGAATTAGGCAGCCTTAAATACAAAGATGCATCCACGGCTGCCCAGTGTCAGGGGCAAAAAATTGGCTCAACTATATGCCCCCCTCAATTCTCCAGGCTCCAGGACCACTTATACTACCCTCCAATGTCTTTCATTTAGCGCAATGCACAAGCATGCTAGAAATTCACTGTTCGAAATAATTTTGAACTTGGCGGCAGCTCCATAAAATTCCCCGCCAAGCTGTAGCTTAGCGCCAATGTATTTCAGTTGTCATGTGTGGACTACGTCACCGTGGTAACGTCTATAAGGAACGTCATTTCTCTTTGTTAAGCGAATTCTGCAGCCGGCATTTTGAAATTTTCTAAAATAAACAATAAAATGGACATTGGAGGGCTTTCCCCGGGACTAATTTTCATGAAACTTTTGGGCCATATAGGAAAAAATTCCCCTCATATTTTAAAGCAAAGTTCCTGACCCTAGGCCAGAAATACCTCCCCCAGAGACAGGAAACATTTTAAGGGAAAGAAATGCCTCCATCAGGCGACCCTTTAGGTCCGCGCCACCAGACAAACACTGCTCTCAGGTACTCACCCCCAAATTTTCAGCAATTAAAACTTCATTGTTCCGCAACAATAGGACTTGGATGCGGAGAGGTGAGACCAGCGAAGAGAAACACGTCTGCTCACGATGGCGACAATCACTCCCTCTAAGAAGACTTAAAAAATACCACATTTTGGACATGGAAGAACGTTCTGCCACATACAGCTGGACTAATAAATTTAATTGAGGGATCCTTTACTGGAAGAATAACCTCATGTGTGTGAATGGGACATAATTGTGTTGGTTGAATGTATAAATTTTATAAATTTTACTTATAGTCAAAATTTTATTGACTGATGTAAAAATTCTCATTAAATAAAAAAAAAAAACAAAAAAAAACAAACAAACTTATCAATAAGTTTTATATTTTGGTCTTTTATTTACCATATAAAAAAAATTTGGGACTTGAGGAAGAGTACAAAAAGATATTTTTTTAATGTCTCTATTAACTATACTAGTAGAATAATTTATGTGAAAAATAATTTTTTTTTATCAAAATTTAAAAATTACTCACACGAGGGGGCCATTGGAATTATTTTCTCCCTTGGAAAATGGCACAAAAATATATTATTTTAAGATATTTTAACAAAATTATATTTTTCTATTTTTATGTATATTAATTACTCATTTAAAATAATTATATAGTTTTTGTGAAAAATAAATTTTATTTTTCTATCCCTATGGTTTATTAATAAATTACTTATATATGTCCCGGCAAATTAAACCTCCCGACAGGAGCTAGTCCAAAAATATACTCGAGATTTCTTCCCTTTGTCTGGATATTGATGATGTATAAATAATGAATGACTCTCTCAATTTTTTGAATACAAAAATTGCTACCTACGCTTCTTATATATTCCATTTCTCGTATTATGTTTATTTTTGAGCGATGGATTAATAAAGGCTTAAAAGAAATATATAGAATGTGTGTCGCTTTGATGAAATATTTAGTCTCTTTGAAAATGCATAGCGTGCTTTGTGCCTTTCTAGGCTTCTTGTTTATTGATTAAAGAGATAATGGAGCGCCAGATTAGTGTTTATATTTATTTCCAACGTTCATAGAAGAGACGCGGTAAAAAAATAACAATCTGGCCAAGAGGGTGCGCTTTTTTATAATAATTTTTTCACCTGTTCCTTTGATGATTTATTAAGAAAACACGTGTTGTGGTTGATGGTGAAAAAAGTTGGCGCACGAAGAATCCAAGCAAGACAAGTGAAAAATAAGAACAGGGATTTTAAAAGATGAAGAACAACTGGCAATTGTTTTTCTGTTTTTTTTTTGTCCTCTCATTTCTCAAATAAGGAAATAATAAAATGATACACTTTTTTATTTGAGGCTTAATTAAGGAGGTCCTTTTTTCCAGTTGAGTCAAAAGAAGTGTAGTATCTAATATTTAATAAAATAAGTTAATTTCTTGTTTAAAAAATTTATATATATATATATAAATAAGTTAAAATACAAATGAAAAAAATATAATTAAAAAATAAATAATATGAAATTCGTAAATGTTGAAATAAAAACAATTATAAAAAAAAAATTAAATACAAAAGTTAGTTTGATTTATTCAAATCAGCTGATAATAACTCTTGTATGATTTGACAATGCGTTGCATTAATTCTGTTTATGTTTACATCCAAACATAGCATTTATGTGATTTTTTAAAGTAAATATCTCAGTAAATTCGTCGGTCAATCATATATTTATTTAATTGCAAAAAGAGAAACCTGCATGTTTCAAAAAGCTAATTTTTAGTTTTTTTTTTTAACTTTATATAATCAACTAATACTAGTATAATTTAGGAGAAAGTGTCAAGATCTTAATTTTCCATAAGACTCTAAGAAAATGTTTACATTTTCAAAAATTTGCTCGCTAATGTGTGATTCAAACTTCACCGAAGCATAGATAAAGACTTAAACTATTATAAAAAATTAAGTTAGTTATAATCTAATGTTTTTTATTTAACATTTGCGGCGAAAGGACCTCCTTAAGACGTGGCAAATGTTATTATTATTATTATTATTATTTAATTAAATTGGGAAACTTGAGACACTTGTTGCAAAAGTACGAATCAGCTTGAAATCTGTATATAAAGTGCTATTTTTTTTCTTTAATAATTCGATTTTTTTATATGATGAGTATGAACATAGTAGATATGTATATCCGCGAGGTAGTGGCAGACTCCTCCGAATACCCCCTCCTCCCCTCCCCCTGGAAAAATAATTCCCCTTGGAACCGTCTCAAGACATTTCTTCAGAGGGAGGCCACTTTCATCACTCAACTTACGAGCATTTTGCCAGGTCTGTCGGCTAAATACTACTCCCAATTTAATTCACCCTTTAACATGGCCTCTATCAGATTTGTTTTTTCTAGCTTCACTCCTATTTTATTTTCAACAACAGATCTTAATTTCTGAGAATTTGCTATATAAGAAAACTCTTTGTCCATGGATATCTATTGTTTGGCATCTTATGCATTAATGTTTTGCCTATTATTTTGAGGAATGCCCCAAAGTTACCATGCCTACTAAATGTCTGCGCGAGATAGTAATCAAATTCGCCAAGCTTCTTAATCGAGGAATTGATCTTTGTAATCAACGACCTGGTCCATTTACAGAGGAGGACCGTGAATTTATGGACCCCTGATCTAACACTACTTGGGAGCCTACCTAATAAACTAATTGCCATTTTGTCAAAAAACTGTTTTTTATAATGATGTATACGGTATAGGAAAAAATTACAACAATAAAATATTTTATTTATTTAATATGACTTAGATACACAAACAGCAACTGTAAGACATTATTGCAAAAGAAATTAACAGGTTATTTGTAGTTATGTTATATAAATTATAAAGCAACCTTACTGCATTTCTGGGCTGGAAATTCCTTTATTTGATCATCACATTATAAAGCCGGGTTCACACGGAGTCGTGAACCGGGCGAGAGCACCACTTGATTTGCGCATGCGCCACGACTTTCTTATTCAACACAGTAACCCACGACCTTTTTCAGTTCACACGGAACAAGTGCCCTGGTTGGACGTTAGTTTTTCGCTCGTTGTTCAATCATGGCGGAACGTTCTTCCTTAGAAATGAATGAACTATTGAAAACCATGGAACCCTCGGCTTATACATATATGTCATCAGCCGAGGCTCCGAATTTCTTCAAGTTCGAAATATTTTTATTTGTTTAGGTTTAAAATAAGAGACGTGCAGCTTCAATTTTTTCTTTTTATTTATCAATTCCCACTAACGTTTCGACCATTGGTTATGGCCATCTTCAGAACTAAACAATAGAACAATATTAATAAGAACAAATCAGTCTCGCACGAGCACATAATCAATTAAAATTTTATTTTTCTGCTTACCGGGAATTAGTCAATATATCTCGGGTGTAAGGGTAAAGTCCAATGGCTTAACCCAAAGTTAAATTTTTTGCTTCTTCTCGTGTCGACCACATTCAATAACATTTCTCTATTAAGTCACCAAATCAGATGGCTTTAATCTTTTAAGTCTCCGGAGCATGAATGGAGTTTCCTCCATCATCTTACGGATAACTGGATTTGTATGGCTCATGATTCGCTGAGCATGACTGTTGGCATACTTGGCCACCACCTCGCTGACAAGCTCCACCTTCAAGTCTCTGTGCAGATTGTCATTTCGAATAAACCAAGGAGCATCAACTATGATTCTTAGCACCTTGTTTTGGAAAGTTTGTATAATTTTAATATTGGGTTTTCTTGTACAGCCCCAGAGCTGGATGCCATACATCCACACTGGCCTTAACACTTTCTTGTAAATTAGTAGCTTATTTTCAATTGTTAGCTGCGATGTTCTTCCAAGCAACCAGTACATTTTTCTGAGCTTGATGTTGAGCTCCATTTTTTTCTTTTTAACATGCTCCTTCCATCTAAGCTTTGTATCCAAAGTCATACCCAAATATTTTGCACTATTTGAATAAGGTACAAGCTGCCCATTGATATTTACTTTCACCGTTTCGAAATTTCTATTTGTAAAGTTTATATGTACCGATTTGGCTTCATTAAGCTTTATTCTCCACCTTTGTGTCCAATCAACCACTATGTTTAGTGATCTTTGCAGCTTCTCTGCTGACCCCACTGCATCCTTATCCGTCGCCATGATGGCAGTGTCGTCAGCGAATGTCGCCACTGCAGCCTCAAGATCTGGCAAGTCTCTTGTATAAATGACATACAGAATTGGCCCAAGAACGCTACCCTGTGGCACACCTGCTGTAATTGGTTTTAAATTGGAATATGCATTATCATACTTAACGCGAAAAAATCTATCAGAAATGTAAGATTTCAATAACAGGAAGAACTCCTCTGGAAGATCCCTATCCAGCTTATATGCAAGTCCTTCGTGCCAAACCCTGTCAAACGTCTGGGCCACGTCTAAGAAAACAGATGAACTGACTTCCTTGTTTTCTAGCGCATTTTCTATTACATTGGTCACTCGATGTACTTGTTCAATAGTTGTATGTCTTTTCCTAAATCCGAACTGGTGGTCAGGAATCAGTTTTCTTTCCTCTATGACAGGTTCAAGTCTCTTCAAAAAAATCTTCTCAAAGAAATCACCGGTAGAAAAGAAATCGGTCGGTAGGACTAGGAAATCTAGAAAGTGTATTGTTTCTTGTATCTCAACCTCATGCGTAAATTTGACCCTATCATCTAGAATTCTAGAGTATTCATTACATTTAAAGTAGGAATAATTTTATCCTGAGGGAGAGCTGTCAGTATGTCATCAACGTATTTATAGAAAAATGGTGGTTTATATGGAAAAATATTTTTATAATCGTTCAATAGATGATCCATATAGAGATTAGCAATTATCGGGCCCAGGCTGCACCCCATCGGAGCCCCATATGTCTGTTTATAAAATTTGTCTTCAAAAGAGAAATAAGCATTATCAAAAATCAACTTGAGTATAGTGAAGAACTGTTCTTTATTAAGAGCAGTTCTCCCCTCTAACAGACTCATTTCTCTAAAATTATATCGTAAGCCTTGGCCAAATTTATGTTAGTAAACAATGAAGTAACATCATACGAAACCAGTAATTCTCCACTATTTAGCATTACATTGCCTATATCACCCTTAAAAACAAAAGAGTTCGCTACGTTGATATTGTTAAGTGGAATAAGATTTAAAATATTTGTTATATATTTAGATATTTTGTATAAGGATGATCCTATGGTAGTTACTATCGGTCGTAAGCTATTGTTTTTATGCGTTTTTATTAATGCATAGAATTTTGCGACTTCACTAATACCAAAACCGTTAATGTTCATTTCACTACTTATTTCTTGTAATGTTTCGTTTCTTGCATATCGGTTTTTATAATCTTCTGAATTTATTTTCCACAATCATTCCTTTTCCTTATATAATTCTACCAACTTCATCACCTGCACATTATTCATTTTATATACCGACATGTTGTCAGTTCTTCGGTAGGAATACGAATGAAACGGTCGTGGTCTTTCCAACCAATCGGAAAGATTACGACTCGCCTATTCGAGGTCGAGCACGACATCCACTCTCATCACTACCTATAGTTAGTGAACGAGGTAGTGAACACGACCGACTGGCGTATGAGTAGTGCTCTCGTCCGTTTTATGACTCCTTTTGAATCCGGCTTAAGTCCTTTGTTAAATCACAATTTATGGAAAGAACTTACTGATAAATAAATAATTTTGTCGATTGTTTGACATTGTTGTCCCATATTTGTTTTCTATATACGACATCTTGGAGAAAGAGCGCTCCGCTTCACAGCTAGTGATTGGCAACGTTAAAAAAATTTTAAGATAGTTTAGCAATTTGGGAAAACATCAACAAGTTTCTTTTCATAAATTAGCATAAACATTTCACTGCAAGAGGTGTAAGTCTCTAGCTTAGACTGTAGAAGGATTTTAACTAAATGTTCGTCTACGTCATCTGGATTATTAACTACACTTTCCAGATCTATGTTTTCCATATTATTGTCTTGCAAATCCATTAAAAATTTAAATTTCTTAGTATATGTCACATAGACTTGGCTTCTTCTATTTAAATCCATAATCAGATTATCCGAATCTCTTTTAAATTTGGGGGGGGGGGGGGCTCTATATCCGCAACCCAAAAATCCCATATATAGATCCGCCCCTATCCATCTACCTTGAAATGGATATTGAGGGTTATTTCAATTTAAAGATTTTTTTTTTTATTTATTTATTTATGAAGAAGGTTGAATTATGAATTATTTTGTGAATTGATTTAAAATTGATGCTTGAGGTAGAGAATTGTTGGTTTGGCTTTCCCTTTCTGGGCCGCTGAGGTTTTATCCACAAAATTATTGCTGGCTGAATTGTTGTCCAGGCAGGCTCTGAAGTTGGAAGACTAAACCAATCTCGACGGATGGATCCTTCTCCGATTCGCCAGGCAGTAGTGGACCAGATTTCTTGAGTCTTTGATCTCGCGGCGTCCCTATGTCTGCTTCTGAGTGAGGTCTATGATGGAATGTCGCTCTCTGACTCGGTACTTATTAGCAAAAATAAATATTTATTCAAAAAAATATACTACATCTATTTCGATCTTCGATAAAAATAGCCCATGCTAATCTGAACAGTCCAATGAATATATTAATTTAATAAATAATTATTTATTCATCTAGTACTATTTATTTATTTATTTTTTATTTTAATTTGAAATAAAATAGATATTTCAATATTGGTATAGTCAGATGGTCACTACTTGTGATCATCGCAACCTTCTCCCACTATGTCCTAATTTTAATTATTTAAGTAATAAAAATAAAATTAACATAATACTAAAAGAAGCTTATTTTGACTAATATACCTAATTTATACTGGTCACCTTCTGTCGATACTAGCGATGCCATAGCGTCATCCTTATACCACATTCACAAATATGCAACAACTTTGCCAAATGAAAATTCTCTATAACTCACTATTTACTTACATTCGTGAATATAGACTTCAAGTTTGAGGTTCAGTTGATCATTCTATAACTTTGGTCTTTGATGCTCTGATGAAATAGAAATTTTCTCGAAGATTGACAATATTGAAAAATAATAAAATTGGCACAATCGTTTTTTTTTTTTTTTTTTATTAGCTTTAAAAGTGAATGTTTATTTAAGCTCAAAAAATATACATTCAGGGTGTCCCATATCACAACGATAAACCGTAAACAGGGGATAGGTTTGTTTTATGACGTTCCAGAACCTAGAAAGTTTTTTTAATAAAAGGCTTCTAGTTTTCGAGCTCTTGGCATTTTTTTGAAAATGGTAAAAATCGCTACGGTGGTCTAAATAATCAGACTCGGTGACTACAAATTTCCATATTTCGTGATTCTAATTTTTGTTACCAAATCCTGATTAACCCTGCTATTGACCATAATTCCAAATAAATCCATACGTACTATTCTTTTGGAGAAAAAAAATTCCGAACTTATGTTTTAGAAAATTTTGATCAGCTCGTTGAATCATCTTTAATGGAAAAAAGTCTACTATCATAGCAGGAAAGTTATTTTTAAAAAATGGCCCATTTAGTCAAATTTCAAAATGCTAAGACACCTAAGATCTCTTTATCTAGAAAAAAAAAATATTTGTATTTTTTGAAAAAATTATCTAATTTAAAAACAAATTTTGATAGTGGTTATTTATTTAATATGTTAATCAATTATATCCCATCTTAATTGAACTAATCTTTGGCTATTATAGCATTAATTGGTCACTTTGGAGCTCTCTAGTACTAAGTCTAGTAATTTAATATCAAAGCGGGAAAGTCATTGCTTTCAGAGTCGTAATAAAAAAAACGGGTTTAGATATTTCTTAACAAATTAAAAATTATTTCCTTTGAATGATATAATAATTAAATTCAGAATTGTATAGTAAATATATACTAAAATACAGCGAAAATTAATAGATGATAAAATTGCCCGGAACTCTAAGATGATATCCCATCTTAGAATTTAGCTTGAGACGCTTGGGGCTAGTTCTGTCATTCCTTTTCCAATATCTTTCCTAAACATTTTCTTCCTAGCCTTATAAATGTAAATGAAAACTTTCAATTAGGAGGTCTGACTAAAAAAAAAAAAAAAAAAAATAATAATAATAAAAATGAAAGATTCCAATTTGCCGATGGTAATAGATTCAAATTTACTACAAAATCATAAGATGGTGTCATCTATTAAATTCGATGGAATGGAATATTTTTAATTATATGTCAGAGGGGTTGTTTTTCACCCCCTCGGGAATCGAACCCGAGTGCCAGTAACAGCAATCTGGGCCATCTGGATTTAATAGATGACACCATTTTATAATTTTATAATAATAAAAATCTTAATAATATACAAAACTATTTATTTGAAATATAAAAAAATTAAAAAAATACTTTTAAATTCATAGACTAGAAGACAGAAAATGTTGACAAACTTTTCAACAAGGGATTCGAACATGGATCTGAGATTTCTCTCGGATAAAGTCTTGTTAAAACATTGGAACAAAAGATTTAGGAAAGTAGACAAGTCTCTTTACTGTCCATTCTAAGGACAGTTGTATACAAAACTTGAGGAGGAGTCTTATTTAATGGACAATATAATTCAAAGAAAAGATAATTTGGGGTTTAGGTTAAGGAAAGGAACAACGAGAAGAAGATGTGGAATAAATCAAGTCTGGGTAAATTATTATGCCAAGAAAAGCAGAACGTTTAGCAATGTGTGCGAGAATACGAGTTGAAAGATGGGCAACAGCCGACAACACAAAATGGGAAGACAGAATAAGGGAATTAATGTGAAAATGTGTAAATTGCAGAGATTACGGTAAAAAATACTAGAAATAAATCTTTTCCTTAGTCGATTTGTCTCAATTTCTGAGACATCCTATTCTTATTGTAATAGAAAATGTTTAACAAATAATATAATGAGACCTCTGCTTTTTTCTGCAACAAAATTTTTTATTTAATTAATAATGAATATCACTGATAACCAACAGCAACATTGTGAGGCGCCTTTTTAAATCAAAATCTGCAATCACTGAATTACTGATTCTAACTTGATATGGTCGAACCATTTGCTAGTGGAAAGTCATTATGTTAATGCTGGTGCATCACACAATTAACACAAATTAAAAAATAATATATCATATTTTTAATAAGAAATATATTTAATATTTTTAATATCTTCTTTGGGGAGTCGGGTTGTCCGAGCTGGCTAAGGCGCTGGCCCCGCTTCAGCATCGTTGATGACGATGTTCAAGTGGGAGACCCGGGTTCGAGCCTGGCTAGCATATAAAATTTCGTCCGGATAAAACTCGACTCCCTCACTAACCCTACTAACACTTTACTTATGTGCTGTCTGAATGGGCTTTGTTCCCGATGACAATAAATAAATAAGAAAAAAAAAATCTTCCTATTAGTAGTTCAGTCGGTGAAATGACAAAAACTCACCCTCTACTGATGAATTGTAAATTAAAAGCAGTTAACTCTCACAGTCAACGGTCTTGGAAAGTTCATATCACATTCCCAAAAAATTCCTAAAGTTAGGAAACAATTAGGAGGTTTGTTCTGAGGTGGATGACCGTCAGTACCTATTGACGAAGCTGCCCATTAAATGAGTACCTACATCACAACACAAAGAGTGAGTAGTTGCAGAAAGTATCTTACTTCATTTCCAAATTTGGAACTTTGAAAAAATCTCCATGAATAATAATAAAATAAGTGTAGTCGTCTCAAGCGTAGAAAGTGTTTATTGATATTTGATTTCTCCGCCTAGTGCATTGGAATATACTGGGATATTGCAAAAAAATCATTTCTATAATGTAAAATATTCTCAAGTATAGTTATCCAGATTTACATTGACTTTAAATCGATTCAAGAGCAAATACAAACTAAAAATTTTCTATTTTAAAAAACTAAAAATAATAATATAATCAAAACTAATTCATATTGGTTTCTGAAAATAATATTTTTTTTTCTATGAATTATTTAGGGAATGAACCCAAAAATTTATCATATTTTTTGTAAAAAATATAATATATAGATATATCATCTTCTTATTGGTACTTCAGAAAGTGGAATGAAGAATAATCCATCCCCTAGTGAGCCTGTCTAGCACCTCTGAAACTGTTTATTCCATTAAATGCATATACACGAAAATCTAATAAAAAATATAGCTATTTTAACATTTTAATTAGCCTAACTTTTATTTCAATATTTTTATATCACTAACATAAGCACATTATTTTTTTTTACTATATGTAATTATATAATAAAAAAAAAAAAAATTCGGCTCCCCCAATTCCGCATACGTGTCTGGAATCAACCCCTGGTAGGTCTAAATGTAGTAATAAATAATTCGACCCTCAAGGCAAATATTTTCCTTCAAAATTATTGAGAAAATTTCACCTACTCATCTAAGCATCAGTGGTCTAAAATTTAAACCAAAACTCGCACAAAGCAGGTCCAACCTGTATATAGTTTATATTCAGGTCTGCTTTTTGAGACTTTGGTGATTAAATTGATGTACTAGAACTAGAAGATTCTTTTTATAGGCCAACCCTTGCTGAAATTAGAAAATTGATTATAATTTTTTAATTTATTCTGAATATGTTTTAAATATACTTATATGTAATTATTTAGTTCGAGTCAATTCAAGTCTATCGAAGTATTCTTATTAAACTTACTATTACTACGACTTCCGAATCAGAAGCTAGCATAACAGCTGTTATGTCGTGAATAAACTTTAAATTTTAAACTATTTTTCTTGTTTCACCATATAGTAATCTCAACACGAGAGAATTCTTCAGTTCATGTATAATTAGATGTTAACTTTTATTATATTCCGTATTTTCCCCGATAAGTTTTATTAAATATAATTTCACTAAAATAAATTCATAAAGTGTAATATTCTAAATTTCACTAATTTGTTAATGAACAATATACATTATACATATAAAGTTAAATATGTAAAAACAAATAAAATTGTTTATTGCTTTTGCTATATAACCTTTAATGGTCAGATAATAATATAACTTTGGTTGGATGAGTTCTGACTGTTACTGTAGTTCCTATTAATGGTAATTGCTTGGGAACATTTAGAAGTTGAGGTTTGGTGAAACTCAAATAGCTAACGTGAGCACCAAATTGGATTTCAATCAAACAACTCCTTGTTACTTTGCGAGTCTATTTAACTTGAAAACAATTAAGACAACTGAAAAAAATTATAAGAGTTAGATACTTGTTACCATGGTAGAGCTGAATCTCGAAACGATGTGACCATTCATGACTTTACCATACACCCCCCAGGAAATTGATTTAGATTTTTGTATTGATAGATCCCTAAGGTCTAAAATACTAACTTGGGCCAAATCGGACAAAGATTTCAAATTTTTAAAAAGCCCCTCCCTTCAATTTTTGAGATAAGTTCAACCAAAATCTATGACATCTTAATCTTAATATAAAAACAACAAATGAATAAATAAATAAAAATTGTAATTTTTTTTTTGTTTTAATGTATATCGAAAATGAAGTGCGCGAATCTTAAATTATTTATATACCAGGGAATGATGTCCAAAAAATAAACCTTCATTATTTTAAATTTTATTTTATTATTCTGGTGATGTCTCAATTCTTTTCATATAGCAATCTTAGAAGGCGTAATACAAATTAAATGTATTAAATCACGCATAAAAATAAATATTTGGTCATTGTGCTTTTAAATCTCTAAAACGCGGAGAGAAATATTTTTCAACTATATGATTTTTTTCTCTTTGTGTGTCTGAATTCCGATACCCACGATAGCCCAAGAACGGAAAGTCAAAAAGTTCTTTTGTATCAATATAGAGGACTGATTAGATTTTATATTATCTGATTCAAAAGGCAGAAAATATTTTTTGAATTATTCTATTGATATTTTAAGCGAATTTTATATATAGCCATAAATGAACAATTTATATTTAAGTTTATTAAATTGGAAAGAGCACATAATTAAAAAAGAAATGAATTAAACTTAAAATACAAAAAGATGTATTGGCTTCTAGGGAAAAATTCTCAATTGGCATTAAAATCTAAGGTACTGCTATACAAATCAATTCTTAATGTCCAATTTGGACATATTCTTGTCAGATCTGGGGAATTGCCAGCGAGACAAACATTAGTATAATACAGAGGACTCAATCCAAAATAGTAAGAAATGTCGTCAACGCTCCATGGTATGTCACCAATGCTAGCATACACGACCTTATCATTCCATCGGTCAGAAAAGTCATCCTTGATCAGTACAAAAAACATATAAAAAAATTGAAAGATCATTCGAATTCATCAGCCATCACTCTTTTGGACAACAGTTTAACTCTAAGAAGACTTAAAAAATACCACATTTTGGACATGGAAGAACGTTCTGCCACATACAGCTGGACTAATAAATTTAATTGAGGGATCCTTCACTGGAAGAATAACCTCTCAAGTGTGTGAACAGGACATAATTGTGTTGCTTGAATGTATAAATTTTATAAATTTTACTTATAGTCAAAATTTTATTGACTGATTGTAAAAATTCTCATTAAATAATAATAATAAAAGTTTATTAATTATTACCAGGGCAGCACTAATGTACCGAGTCTTGAAAAAGTTTTTACTTTTTTATTATTTAATGTACGGGTGAGCGATTCGTTCATTAGAATCTGTCGATGAAAATAACGACAAAGAGCATAGATATAATGATCTCTCTTTCTTTAGAGCTAAGGTGTTTTGCAAGGATACCCAATACACATTCAAACCTGCCAAATACAAGTCCAGGCCTGTTTCAGACTATTAGAGATTAATTTCTTAATTTCCATTGTTCTAGGAATTGCCTTTTGCACTCGGACCAAAACGATACTCGTTATAGAGAGATTTTAATTGGAATTCATTAAAGCAAATACTTTTGCCCAAAAATTATATTCTTTATGTATTATTTTCATTGTCTGTGATACTATTTAATTGTTTGTAATTAATTACTTATTTATTGTATATTTGATTATACACAATTTTATAATTGTTATGCATAATTTATATTTGGCTGTTAAAATTTTAGGCTCATGGTAGACTGGCTACAATGGAATTCATTCCGAGGTCATTAAGAGAAGAGAGAAAAAAAATACTTTTGCCCAAATATTGTTCATCTTTCACGATTAATTTTTTTAATGCAATTATAGATTATAAATTAAATTCATCGGACGAGTACATGTAAATTAATTCACTTTTTACTCTCATAAAATCAAAGTATTTTCCACAAGATAGCTGAAGTGATTAAAATAGGAATTCCGGAATAAATTTTCTAACTTTTTTTTAAAATTTACAAATATTCAAATATAACACGGATGAAATTACTCTTGATATATTGGAATTTGCTGAATGCGCCGCATCCACAGCATCCATGGAACGTATAGATCAAAGCTTTCTATTTAATATACAACTTTAGTAACCGTTTGAATGAATATAGTGTTGAAAAATATAAATCTAGCTTACGACCAATTTGAATAGATAAGCTCAAGTATTTTCATTTTGATCTTATTTTTTTGAGAAATATTCTTTTCGTCATTTTTTTATAGGATTTTTTTTAATTCTCTTTGATGATAATATTTGGGCTTTAGAATTTTTATAATTCATTTGAATTCACGCAGGAAGAAAATTTTCATCTCTCCTTTTTTTAATTTCTACCATTTGAATGACATGATTTGTATTGATTCTATTTGAATCCTTCAAAAGGCTCACTTTTCAATCTGGTAATCTTAAATCGAGGGAAACCCTGTATATACTTAGATACAATTTTTTTTTTTTTTACTTTCTTTGGTTTTTACGCTAGAGCGTACACAAAATTTGGAAACACACTAACCCATTACCTAATATAATAAAATACTTAGATTTTTACAAAATAATATATCTCTTCTCGTCCAATATTTAAAACTTTATTGTAGACCATAACGCCAAGAATTCGTTTTATTTATTTTTTATCAAAATAGTTTCAGCTGTTTTTGAGATATTTTGAAACTAGCAAGCAAAAAAAAATCAAGACTATTTACATGCGCAATTACAATACTTCACCATATATGTATCTTTTGCTAAAGTAAAAAGAAATTCAAAAACATTAATGATTTAGAAGTAAAAGAAAATTCTATTAGAGCATTTCTCAAGTAGTCATAATAAGAATTCTTGGATTAGTCCAGTTAAATTGTGCTCAAAAGGGCCACTCGGTAGAATGTTCTAGGGTAGTTTTGATTTCTTCCATCCTATATGTTTTTTGATGTGCTGAATCTAAATCTGAGGTTTGCCAACAAAATTTCGTGAAGGAACATTGTAAAAAAATGCAAAAAAAAAGCCAAAAAATCTCATCTTCACCTTAACCAGGGCTGTCCAACCCTCGGACCTCGTGCGTCCCAGCACTGCAATAGTTTGCGACACGACATAAAATTATAAATTTCTTTAAAACAATTTGACCTATTTTTTTTTTCTCTAAAATAATAAGAAATTGGACAATCTACTCAAATATTTTCGAAAAATAAAAGGGCAGATTTTAAATATTTAATGTGGAAAAATATATTATGATTTCCGAAAAAATAATTACAATTTTGTCATATTTTGACTGCATTTTTAATTAGATATAAGTATTTTTAAGACATTTTTGCTTCTTTGTCATGGAAGATATCATTATTCAACATTATAAACTATCTTTTTTGATTATAAAATAATATCAAAAAATTACTATACAGGTGTACAAGTATGAAATTGGGATTTGACATAGATGGCACTTTGTTGCTCCATCAACAATTGTCAAACGCGCATAAGTTATAAATTGAAAAAGTGTTTGCATAGTATTCTTTTGCTGTGTTCGTTATTTCGAAAATTGTGCCAAATAAGAGCATTCGCGGACAGCATTAATATTTTGTTTTCATTCGAAGAGAACTGCTTCTAAATCATGCCGAAATGTTTCGAGAATCTTACGATGAACATGCTCCATCGCTCCATTTGATGTTGCAGACAGAGAACACGGAAAACAGCCAAAAAGGTAGGAAAATGCACAATTTCAAGCATTGTTGAACGAAAACGATTGAAACGGTTAATACTAAAGACTTTCAACAACAATTGATTGGTTTGAACAGTTCGCTTCTCAAAAAACCATCAGAATATCAATAAAGACAAAATAAGGTCATTTTTCTCCATGACAATGCTCCATCATATACGGAAAAACCGGTTGGCGAGACTTTAGAAGAACTCAGCTGGGAAGTTCTCCCCCCCCCCCCGTCTTACTCACCAGACTGTGCTCCTTCCGATTACTACTTATTTGCATCGATGGGTCACGCACTTGTTGAGTAGCGCTTGAGAAGATGTGAAAAAATGGCTCAATGAATGGTTAGCAGCAAAAGAGGAAGTTTTTTACTGGCGTGCTATTCACAAATTTCTCGAAAGATGGGAAAAACGTATAACATGCGATGGAGCATACTTTGAATCAAGCACTTTTTATTATTCTTCCGAATTTAACATATTTTTTAGAAAAAAATCCCCAATTTATACTTGTACACCTGGTATTTTACCTGTGGTCTGAGTAATTTGTTTTTACTTCAAATGCCGCCCGCTCCCTGATCAACACGGAATTATATTTGCACAGAATTTAAATACAATGTGATTTTGAAAATGCTTTTTTTTAGTACTGGAGATAGTATAACAATTGAAACCAGTCTACATTGTATTCAACTTAAAACTAGAAGGAATTCACTTAATTATATGCTTTAATAATAAATTAGAGTTTTGAAGTGGAAAAAGTAGGTTTTTGCTGAAA
The DNA here is from genome assembly GCA_024734495.1 of Forficula auricularia. Lineage (NCBI taxonomy): Eukaryota > Metazoa > Arthropoda > Insecta > Dermaptera > Forficulidae > Forficula > Forficula auricularia. The sequence goes on from JALMQS010000409.1 coordinate 268,512, forward strand.
CAATCAAAATACGCCAATTTTCTACTAGCGCTTGAGTCCAAACGTTCGTCAGAGAAAAAAATCCTAAATGATAAAATTTGTAGGAAATTTTATTTACATTCATTTTGAATAGGAAGGCTATTTACGAAAAGTTGATAGTTTTCGACTTATAAACAAAAAACGGCCAAAAAATGAGATTTTTTTACCTTTTTTTGCATTTCTCACAATGTTCCGTCACGGAACCCTGTTAACAAACCTCAGATTCGGATTCAGCACACAAAAACATATAGGACGGAAGAAATACAAACTACCCCTAAAACTTTCTGGCTAAAAAGACAATTTAACTGGACTAAATCATATTCTACAACTCTACAAGATCCGGCAAAATGTGATTATAATTTTAATTATTTTTTTTAAACCCGAAAATCTGTTAATCTTGTAATATATTTATTTATTATTTACTGAACTCAAACATACCCACTTTTTCCAATAATTGACCTATAAATAAATTAATAGATTTGCCCACGCGGTTTATCCGTCAACATTTAATAGGTACTTGATTTCTCAAATACCAGTATTAAATGAATTAATAATCAATCATTGAATAAATAACCTTAAACAATACATATGTATTTTGTACAATATATATGTATACACCTACATATCGTGTATATAATAAAATGTTTAATTAACATCTGTGAGTATAATTGAATTACTCAGAATGGAAGATTTTAATTGAATTTGCGATGAACTGGAATTATTCTCAACAAGCAAAGGGCGTACTTTCAATTTTTAAGGACAATACACTGAGCAATTGAGTTAATAACAGCCGACAAAAGTTTTCTAAAATAGAACGAACTACCTTGATTAAATATGATTTCATGATAATAAGCAACGCGACTGAGTTCTGATTAAATGGAAATTAAATGGACTTTTGTTTTCCGTTTGGAAATGAAAATTAATTGTTTTATAATTCTATGTCATTTAGAATAATGAATAATGCATTGAGAAATGCTAATGTGGGTGCGATATGTTTGTTTATTTGTTTATTTGTTTTGTTTTTCCAAAACAAATGAAGTTTCTCTGAATGTGCCTTTGAAATTGGTCCTTCATATTAAGAGGCTACTTAAAAAATAATGGAAGTAATTTTCTGTTCTCATCCGCACGACATTATCAATTTCTAAGGATGCATTTACGTTGGAGTCACGAACATGTCAAGAAGACAAAATTAAAACATAAGTGTATACGTGAAAAGATATTGTATTGTCGAGAGTAGCAGAGTTGTTGATTCTTAAAAAGAAATCATTTAGGTTGTTCTCTGCTTCATGCAAATAAACATATAGGTTAGGGTGCTTCTTATTTTGGATATTTTCGAATATTTACGAGGACAGGGGCTCATATGGTCCTAAATAAATAAAAAAAATCCCCTAAGTTTCAGGTCTCTATCTAAATTTTAACCTAGTACTTCATAGCGATTAAGTTTCCCATCTAAATAACACGGGGGTTTTTGACATTGAACGATCAATTTTTTATTCCGGCCAAAGTAATGGTTCAAAAATTTGAAACTCTGTAGACTTTATCCTTATAATAGTAGCTATACCTGAGAATTTCTCATATATTCTCACTGGGTGTGGTGCTGGGGAAACAGTGTTACTCCCTAGGATCCCCATGATCCCGAACAACTACCCTTTTGAGTTTAAGAGGCTCCAATTCCCCGTAACCCCCTGTTTTGCGATAACGGTGATTAAGTTCCAAGGCCAAACTCTATCCACGGCAGGGATCGAGCTCACCGAGACAGGGTGCTTCTCACACGGGCAACTATATGTCGTTTGCTCAAGGGTAAGATCTTCAAGTGCCTGTTTTTCCATGCCCCAGAAGGTCGTACACCCAACGTAGTCTATACAGAAGCCCTTCAATAATGTACCTCCTCAATAGTTTATGTAAAGTTTATATGCAATATTATTTATTTATTTTTTATATTAATTGTACTTAATTATTATTTTTAATAATTGTCATTTTTCAGAATATTTCATTTCAGACTTTTAAGACTTTATTTCTTTTCTTTTATGTATTTATTTCATTATTTTTGACTCTTTTAACCCCTTGAATTTGCTCAATGTTTTCTTCAAGAATATTTTAATTTTAACTAAAGTTACCGTTTATGAGTCAAGTTTATGGGAAGTTTTTATGCAATATATATAAGTAATATTATTTTTTTTTTTCATATTAATTGTCCTTATTTATTCTTTTTAATTAATTTGCCATTTTTCAGAATATTTCATTTCAGACTCTTGAAACTTTAGTTATTTTGTTTTATTTTCCTTTCGGTAAGCCTTTTATTTATCCAGGTATTTTTTTTTTGTTCTTTTGACTCGATATGATTATTTGGCTTATTTACCTGTTATATTAACTGAATTAATCATTTATAGAAATGTGTCCAAAATAACGAGCATCAATTGGCCAAAATAGTTAGGGAGAAGACAATGAACATTAAAAAATGGTGAAAGTACGAAGATTTTTATGACCCTAATGAACAAAACCGCCCGAGGACCAGTAACCAATGTAGAGACTTTAATTGATATGCTTATCTATGTTGATTCATCAATATCTTTTTCATTTTATTCTCTGTTTATATTGTAAAAGGAGTACAAATTCTGTAACCATAAACAAACAAATAAATAAATAAATAAATATATATATATATATATATATATATATGCTTTTTCAAAGAAAGATATAATAATTTATTTTTGACCTTCAACATGCATGATAGTAGTAATTGTCCTCTGATGATTTCATAATAATTTCAAGAGAATTCGAAATCAGGACGGTAGAATGGGATTAAATATTTAAGTTTTAAGTAATTTCTGGGGGGGATTAATGGGCGGAGAGGGGTTGGAGAAACCTTCACAAATTCACTTTTAAGAATTAGTTTGTCGATACTTTTATTACTGAAATTGATATCTGGCCTCCTTCTGGGACCAACCAAAACTAAATCGCTATAGTGTACTGTTAAAACAAAAAACGTGAATCTATTAAGAAATGTCTGATTAAATGCTACAATTTGTGACTTGTTTTAGACCATGGGTTCTGTAGTCTTTATTTGAGCACCCTTTGAAGTCGCTTGGCGCGACACCGATTCCAATACTTTACCCATGGATAAAGTAAAAAAGCAAAATCACATTAATAAAATGGAACTGAGGCAGCAAATCTGGAAAACTCCAATGTTTATATGGTAAACTCTACCTTTTCTATTCTCTACCTATTTAAAAGCTTATGTAAAAATTATCCTTTCATTCATACTTGATGGATGGCTTCCTGCCATAAGCTCTGGAGCATTCCATCGACTGGACTCGCCTAGCTCATACGCAGCTTTCATTCTTCTGCGCTCAATCGGTTGCCTAAATACAGGCGCTCCAACGTCATAAATCAAATTGAAATTCAAACTACATTTTGAGGATTTTAATTAGTACAGTTATTGATTTATATTTTATAATTCAATATTTTTTTTATACGTGCAAAAAAATTGAATTAGTTAATAAGCTCTAAATAAAAATAATTCAAATTCATGTTCGATTTCGGACAAGAGCTACACTATTCAATTATTTTTTCACTTGTGATTGTAAAAGATAAAAGAATTGAATATTGAATGATAAAATGAAATGAAAACCTATTACTCTTTACGCTGACCAATGGGTGAAGTTCTCCAGGCGGCCGCTTAAAAATACTAAATATTTTTCTTATTCGTATTATCTAATGTTTATACTGTCGAAGTTAAAAGAAGACAAAGTTACACTATTTCGTAATTATGAATTTACACCTCTCGTAAGACTCTTTTACTGAAATCAGGAACCTGAAGCGACCAACCAGTCGCTAAAGAGTCCACGATTACATATTTCCGAGCCTTATATGAATGCTTATGATACTCTAATAAACTAAGGTAAGATGTAAGTGTATATCTGTAGTCGTTTCGCCTTGAGCTGTTCAACAACCTTTGTAAACTTGTATATCTTGAGCCTGGATTTGATTGCACGAATCACTTGATCACTGCCAGCTATTGTTTACTATTATACAATGGGGAAATTGACCAATGACCGGAAGCTTGGTGAGCTGTATTAAACCGATCAAATTAATAAAAAAGTACTATCTTATCTAGGGTAAAGTAATTTAAAATATATATAAAGTAATTTTACTAAAAATTTTATATATCTTTTTTTTGGTCATCAAGTTATATAATACATTAAATAATGAATAACGCATTAAGAAATAGGTACTAATGTGCATGCGATACGTTTATTCTATATTTTTTTTAACCAAATAAAGTTTGTTTGAATTCACCTTTAAAAATGGCCCTTCATATTCAAAGATACCCGACAGCGAAAATTGAACTAATTTTCTGTTTCCATTCACAAAGGCATACTATCATTTTCCAAGACTGACATTATCTTTTAAATTAAAAGTCAAAATGTGTTAAACTAATCTCAAGTTTATCAACAATATCACTTTACAGATTGTACGCATAATTAATTATTATATACTCAAATTAAATCAGTGGATTAAATTAAATTGGAATAAATAGCATGTGTCAGAGAGTTCTTCTATTTCTCTCAAGAGATTTGCCGACGTAATAAGTGGAAACTACTTTATTTCAGAGATGAAACTCGGTTTTCACAACGATACAGAATATTACGCCTAAAGTCTAGTCTAATAATACTAGGTATATAGAAAAGCTACATGTATACTAATTAGTAGAGATTGTGGTGTTGGTGCAAGGTGAAACAGCTTTAATAATGATTAGAGTAAATAAATATTATATGTAATATTCATTTACTATGAGTTAGGATTTTGGTCACTTCTTTCTCATTAAAATAAAAAAATAAAAAATCTAAATTTTTTTCAATATATATATTTCGAGCTGTAAGCTCATCTTCAGGAAAGTACAGAGTTATAATTCTGTACTTTCCTGAAGATGAGCTTACAACTCGAAATATATATATTGAAAAAAATTTACATCTTTTATTTTTCAATTTTAATGTGAAACAAGTGACCAAGAATCCTAACTCATAGTAAATGAATATTACATATAATATTTATTTACTCTTATCTTTACATGTATACTTTTAAGACATCTTTTGATTTCACATAATGAATATTTTTTACAACTTGGGCATCAAGTCAATCCTCCCTGCCCGTATTTTCTATTATTAGTTCTAGTATTATTTAAATATTTATAATCTCAACAAGAGGAAAATCTAAAAAACTTCTTCAAGACAAGGTATTTTTTCCGGAAATTTTAGTGATTTTGTATATTTTTCCGTCCGTGAACGGTTTGAAGTAGAATAATTAATTATTTTTTTTACTCAGGTTAAGTTTATTAAAGCAAACTTGTTTTCCGAATTTCCGCTCATTAATTTCACCCCTCCATTCGATTATTTCTTAATTAATTAATTTTTGAATTGGAAGTCAAAGAATTCAAATTCTAACCAGAAATTTGATTAAGGGAGGTTGCCAGGGCAAGGATGAGTTATAAAAAACTTAGTCTTTGTGTATTTAGAGAGATCAATTAAATGATCTTGAGTAAGTACTTGAAAATCGAAAGTGAGTTTATTTGGGGTTATACCATCAATGGGACATAATTTTCTAGTGTTTCAGTTTTCAATTTTCATGTTTTCGTCTAGTGGGTTTTAACAAATTGGTTTATAATTTGTATCAACTGTACTCTACTGTAACTACTATATCTTTGATTATTTGAAGATTGTTTCAGAATTTATCTCTTGTTTTATACACCAGAGACAGCAAACTAATGAAAAAAATACCTTTGTCTATCAACAGACTTGTCCCATTGCACTTGAAAACTCCTCCAGAAATAGGTGACAAAGCGCGTGCATTCTGATGAGATTTTCTCATTAAAATTGTGCAATCTAGGTGATCTTAGCTCAAAGTTTTCTTTCGATAAAAAAATCACTATACAAAAATATATATATTTTTTTATTTCCGATAAAATCAAGAATCCAGAATTATACCTATATTATTCATTCGGGAAGATAGAAGAATTAATTGATTAATTGGGCGTTTCGAACCCCTTCAAGTGTCAATTCTCCGCACACTATCAATAACAGACGATTCTAAAAATATATGGAACTGAAGATGGATGGTCATTCGAAGGTTTTCGAAACGTCCATATAATCATTAATAGATGCCAGGTGAAACATCTTTAATAAAGATAAAAGTAAATAAATATTTTATGAAATATTATTAGGTACTTTCTGTATTTTCCTGAAGATGTTTTTTTTTTTTTTTTTTTTATCTTTTCGGCCTTTCTAGCCATAAGCCAATTTACGATACTAATTATTTTTTTCATTAAATTGAAGGGTTGGTTTTGTCACAAAAATAATAAAACAATAATTTTAATAACTATTAGAATTATTTAATTGATTACTATACAGTTTCGGTCACCACTGGTCGACCATCCTCAGTAGTTATCTCGTTCAAGAACCGGAATTTGTCATTTCACATGAAACATTCATTCTTAAATCTTCAATATAGATAGATCACACAATTCATTACAATCACACACACATATATACATATATAGCAACAATTTATAAAAACGTTTACTAGTGAACTAGAAACTATATAGTTTCTAGTTCACTAGTAAACGTTTTTATAAATTGTTGCTATATATGTATATATGTGTGTGTGATTGTAATGAATTGTGTGATCTATCTATATTGAAGATTTAAGAATGAATGTTTCATGTGAAATGACAAATTCCGGTTCTTGAACGAGACAACCACTGAGGATGGTCGACCAGTGGTGACCGAAACTGCACAGCAATCAATTAAATAATTCTAATAGTTATCAAAATTATTGTTTTATTATTTTTGTGACAAAACCAACCCTTCAATTTAATGAAAAATTTAAATCAAGTCACTTAAGTTCTGGAAGAAAATTAATAATTATTTTTTTTTCTAAATTTGTCTCTACCCCCGGGGTCAGGTTTAGCTGGATGCCTCGAGTCGGATTCGAACCCCGGTCCCCTGGTTAGCAGGCTGGCACGCTACCACCTAGCCTATCTGACCCCACTGAAGATGGGTTGAAAGCCCGAAATATATATATTGAAAAAATTTTCCTCTTTTATTTTTTTAATTTTTAACGTGAAACAAGTGACATAGAAAACCTAACTCATACAAAATGAATATTTCATAAAATATTTATTTACTTTTATCTTTGTCCATATAATCAATTAAAAAATGAAAACCCGAAAAACAAAAAAAGGGTTCAATTAATTCTTTTATCTTCTCGATTTAAAATAATTAAATGTGGATCTATAGAAATTTCTAAACCAATTCAAAAACTCACGAATTTATAAATTTGAAAAATTTAGTTAATTTCAAGTTTTCTTTTTAGTCTACAAACTAAAATCCTCAAACAGAAGTGGAGAAGGGGACAACTAATAATAGAGTTCTGATATTATAAAAAAATTATAGCAGAGGATGTAGATTGCATTACTTAAATACAAATCTCAAAACGTTTTTAAAAATTCAAACACTTCGTGAGAAATTCTACCTTAATCAAAAGAAATTTAAAAAAATAGTTGCTTTAAAAATGAATGATAGAGCAACTATTTTAAAAATAATTTATAGATTGTTTTTAGTATTAAATAAATTGCTTTCATTACATTATTTCCCACAAAGCTTCAATATTAGATACTGAAACAACGTGGAAAATATACTAGATACTTTTTTTATTAATATTCCAATTTGAGTGAGTTATCTATCCCATAAGAATGTCTCACATTATGCTTCTGATCACAAGAGCCCAACGATGAAAAAATTGAAATGTCAGGGTAAGTTTGATCAAATTCAAAAAGCAATACAAAACCCAGAGCTTATATTCTTTATAGCTGTATCCATCAATATTGCATTTCGAACTTTTTATTATATAAATATACATATAAAAAAAAACGGATTTATAAAATTCCAATTTCAATTGTGCCTTCAAACATAGAGTAATAAAATTCTTTTTAAATCAAAAGCAAATCCAATAAAATTATATCTATATATTTGAACCATGCATTGGATTTTCTTTATTGTTCTAAAATTGAATAAATCCTTAACTACATAGATTACCGAATTTAAAGTTGAAATGGGAATTTGGCAATACTCTAAATACGAGTTGATACGGTTCTTTTACTCATACACAATCCAATACAATAATACTATTTCAATATTGTTAAAGAGAAAGCTCGATTTTGAGATTAAATTCAAACTTCTAAACTAATGATAGATAATAACTTATTATTAACATTTTTATACTTTCAATTTTATTGAATAAATTCTTCAATCAATGGAAAATTGCAAAAATATTTGCTTAATGAAAATTATCGAAATTTAAATTAACATAAACTCAATTAACAAAACGTCAGATATAGAAAATTTTTCTAAAATTTATCAATAATTTTTAGAGAATCATTTTTTAATTTTACAAATTAAAGGGTTTATTTAGTCACATAAAATAAAAATATAGACTAATTAAAATAAAAAAACTAAGTTTTTTCTTGCTATTCAAATAGATACATCACTTATTTTACATAAAACCTTTCCTCATAATAATCAGTACCTCGAGGCACCGAGCGATGCTCGGTAACTTTTTTCGTCAGTTAAAAGCTTTATTTTAATATTATTTTTAATTTAAAATTCTGATAAAAAGGTCGATTTTTATTTAAAAAAAAAAAATACAAATATATATAGTATAGGTATTAATTGTTGTCTTTCTTTCAGCTTAATTCAATTATACATATTTCAAATTTGCCCCGCCGCAATTTATTTAATAAATTCTATTTATAAAATACAAAGCTATATATAATATATTCAATTATTTCCACACTTATAATAAAGTCTAATTCAAAAATATTCATTTTAGTAAAAGTATAAAGGAAAGATTTTAAAAATAGTTCTATGGTCTACTGGTAAAGTCTATGCTTCTGATGCAAGAGGTCTCAGGTTCTAACCAGACATGCGGCAAATCATTATTTTTTAATTGAGATTTTCATCTATCAATAATTTTTTTAATTAAGAAAAAATCAATTAAGATGAATTTTGATGAGGTCCAGACCTAGCCAGATCGTTTTCTCATCCTCAAAACTTGTGAATAGATTTTGTTTCATCAAAATCGGTGGGGCCGTTTTCAAAATAGAACTAAGATACAAATATATATACAGATATATATATATATATATATATATATACACATATATACAATTTTTGCTCGTTTAATAAGAATAGATAAAACGTGTATTAAAAATCCAAACGCTTCAAGATAATTTTTTTTTACTTTACCATATGAGGCATAATAATAATAATAATGATAACGTCCTCAGGAGCTCATTTCTTCTGAGTACGTAGATTCCATGATCCCGGGGCTATCCGAACTGAGTCTAACATTGCTTCCAGTTACTTGTGTTAGGCTCCTTTCTCTTACCTTGTTTTCCACCCCGACGCTGACCAAAACAGTACCCTTCATTTTTCGAAATTTTATTTTAATCTTTGCTTTTTTTTGCAAATTTAATCAAATACAGTTTTATTTTCGTTATTTTTCAAATTTAACATTAGATTTTTTAAGAATATATTTTGGGAGCTTCGTCCCCAAACGGATTTTGTTTTGTGTGAGTGAGGGTAGGAGTCAGAAATTAAATCTTGTGACTTAAATTCCACATTCTCTGAGATAGAAATCGACCATCTCCCACAATGAATCAGTCTGTCCTAAAAGAAAATCTTAAATTTTTCTTAATTCTCTTGCTATAAGCAAACTATGACTTGTCTATAGCCCTCTTAGTTATTTCCAATCTTATATATTGAAAGTTTTTAGAAATGGATTAGTCCAGAAATTCTCGAATCATCTTTATTTATTCATTTTTTGTATTATTACTATTTTAATAGTTCCTCAGCAAGAACAATTTTTATTCGATCAAAACTCGTCTGGACTTTACTTTGACCTGCTTGAACTGGAAGATATACCAGGCAGGGACTTCAAACCTTCTATCCGCCCCCTTTTCGAAAAATCATTCATTTTATTGTCTCTTGAAACTATTCAACAATTTTTTTTTTTTTTCGAGAATCAATATACCTACTTTTCAAAACATAAAAAATGTTTTCTATAGAAATATTTGAAATAAGGAATAATAATTTGAAACTTTAAAGATCCTCCTGAAATTTTTACTCAAAATGTTTGAAATTTTAGGGGCGCCGCATCCACAGCATCCATATACCGCACGCCTCTGGTACACATATGAAATGAGGAGTAAGCTGAAAAATTGATTTTATAAAAGGTGTCTGAGACCCTTCACGGTTAGAGGATCGCGAATTGAAGTGTTGCAATTTCTTTCTTTTTTTATTTTGAATTTGACTTTGATAATTGCATTTACATTGAGGTTCAGTGCCAATAATTAGCGGCGAATAAATTCTGGATTATATTTATTTACTTGTTATAAATCATTTGAGTTATTTTATATTGATTTGTATTTCATTAATATTTTGAAAATGGATAGAATCCTCACTGGAGCCTCTGTGATAAAAGAAAATCTTCAGAAGGATTCAATTTTATTTTCTAAGCTGCCAGATCTTAATTACATGGGCGAAATTAATTAATATTCAATTATTACTCGGTTCTCCCAGGAGGCAGGGGAAGCTTGTATTGAATTAACTCAATATTTTTTTCTTATTATCTAAAACTTTGAGCAAAATCATTTTCAAGTATGATCTTTGTCTGTGTGTGTGTCTGTGTGAATTCGATAACTCGAGTCATAAAAAGTTGGTTCTGGTACCAAAATATTTATATTTCCAATGTGGAGAATTACTTAGATTTTGGGCTCTCCAGGTTTAGAATTTCAGGTTAAAAAATGCTGAAAATTTCATTTTTTTAAATATAATTAATATAAAAATAAATTTATAATAATTTATTATATTTAAGTTTATTACTAGGGCAACTCTAATTGTTGAGCGTACTGAGTTTGAAAAAGTTTCTATTTTTGCCTCCAAATTAATTTCAAACAAATATAAACTTATCGATAAATCAACAAAAAAAAATATTTTAATACAAGTAATTTAATTAAAATTAAACAAAAACATCGCATTCACTTCAAGGCGTTTTTTATATTATGATTAAAAACCATTGAGTTTATAATATTTTCAAAAATGTAACATATTTTTCATAATGTTTAATATGATCAGTGACTGTGATTTTTAATTTATTTTTTCTAAAGTAAATTTAATATCAAGGAATATAATTCAGGTAAAGCTGAAATTTTGAAAAATTATAAATTAATAACATTAGCATTAGCTCTCATTCTTTCATAAAACCAAACAATTAATTAATATTACTTAATTTTTATATTAAATAAATCTATAACTTAAATTGAAAGTTTTTTCCGAGAGTAGCAGCATTTTTATAAATTGAAGGAGACAATAAAAGAGTGTGTCTTCTGCTGGAATTATACATTTTCAATTTATTTATAACGAGACTATAGTTTCGAGAGCTTTGCCCTCTTCATCAGTATATTACAATTGATTCACAGAAATTAATGTATCTGTCTTATTAAATAAAAATGTATAATTCCTGCAGAAGACACACTCCTTCATTGTCTCAATTCAATCTATAACTTATTATTTTTTAATTAAATAGGTCTTTTTAGACTTTTTATAAAAATTCACATAAAGAGAATTTTTAAATTTAAGTCTAAATATGTCCTTTCTTGTTTCTTGGCGCAGACTATAAAGAAGGTGCTCTAAGAACATTCTCTATTTGAAAATCTTTTTCATTTATATTTTTCCTCTTCAATTCTTTTAAGCAGCTATTATTATTATTATTAAGACGCTTAACAAAAAATTAATAAATTTCATTTAGAAAGATAATATTCAGCCGATGTCTGATAAAAACTAACTCCCTTTCCTAGATACATAACAAATGGCATGGCTAGTGAGTGGTGACTAAATTATAATAAATATATAATTTTACCATAAATTTGGTAAATTAATTTTAATTTGCATGCTTTTGGAACTTATTTACCTACCTTGCTGGCTGGACCCCTGAGTTCCAAATGTATTTTTTAATAAATATGATTTTATATATATAATCTTAAAAAGTACGAATCTTTTTGCAGCCAGATTAAATAGAATTGAAATAATAATTAATTTTATTTATTTGTCAACGTTTCGGTTCGATTCGGTGGTATCAGGGTGTGCTGCTCATAGAACAACTACTGATGATAGCCGAATCAAGCCGAAACGTTCACAAAAAACTGATTTTAGTTCAATTTTATTTAAATTTATATTTATAATAATAATAATTTTATTTGTAAAATAATATTAATTTTACACCTAATCGAGGCAGCCGCCAGGATTCTAATGTAGTTATCGAGTTTTAGGATAAATATATTACCAATCGAGAGTAAAATATTTATATATGGTAAAATGCCAAAGTTGGGTCGCCATCTTTTTTCTCTGCATAAGTCCAGGTAGACAGGGTATCATCATGTAACTTCGAATTAGTATTTTGTAGTTATAGAGTTTCGTTTATCGTAATATATGAAAATCTAGATAATTTTATTTCGAATTAATTAATTAATTTTTTTTTTTATTTTTTTATTGTATTTTTTATCAAAAATAGCTATGTAGGGAAATTGGATGTCGACCCTATCAAGTTTTGTTTATTAATACATTATATTATCAAAATATTAATTTCATCAAGAAACTCTATAAGTAAAGGTCGACCTAAGTCGTGATCTTGTACTATTGGTTAGTTTCGTACTATGGGCCGTGAGATCATTTAAAAGTGGCCGTCTAGTTTTTTTTTCTAATTCCACCACTAAACATGCCAGAATTTTTATAATTGATTCCGTACATGCGTATAATCAAACCTGATACATCTCTATCTTTGAAGGGGTCAAATGTTCCCTCTCTGCCTGGCTAATCCATTGGGACGCAAGTAACGTGAGGGTTCAGGCTTCATTGGATGTATATCTTGGTTAACGCCCGTATATCTTATCTAGACCTCTAAGTTAAGAGCCCATAAATTGGATTTATAATTCAAACCTTTATTAAATAGGTGATTTCGGAATTAAATTATGTAATTTTCATCAAGCGACATCTACACTGAAAATTTTAAATCATGTATAATAATTAATGGCCGTCTTTACTAAGGGAATTCGTGTAAGATATTGTATATCATAATCTTACATTCATTAGACATTAAATTAAATTAAATTGGAAGGAATAGTGGAAACTTTATCAGATTCAGTGTTCTTTCCGTACTTTTTAGTAAAAAAAAAATAACTTTTTAGTAATTTAGCTATATTTTTGTCAGCGAAAGGTTTGTTATAAAAAGTTATTGCTTGGCAATTAATATTTTGACTGTGCCGAAATTCAGCATATGGAAAACAAACATTTGAGAGCTCCCCCATTATTCGATCTCTTAAGGCATTTACTCGAATACATTTAATAGTTGTAACAGTTTTGTTCAAAGTATTGCTCAATCTCAATATGAGAATTTTGCTGAAAGATTTTGTCGTTCTAATATACACTTGAAAATTTAGTTTTCTAGATTAAAGCTTTATTTTTTTTAACAATGAAAAAATCTAATCTAATAGATTTGGAATAGGTATTTCTAAAACAGGAATAAAAAAAAACAACACTGTTCGTTCACTATTACAATAGTTCGCCATTCTAGGTAGCACACTCGTTCTAGATTCTAGAAGATCTTATTCAGCTTTTATTGTTTTAAGATATCTAGAAGATATCTTAGAGTATATATCTTCTAGAGCGACCATGCTATCAGGGATACCCCTATGATAAGTCTAAACGAACTATAGAATTTTTTTAAGAATAAAGATAATTAAATAAGGCTGTATAGAAAATCTGAAAAGGCTTCAGGTTCTTCACTTCTACCCTAGTGTACAGGTATATAAAGAGCGAGATATATTGATCTAAAATTCACTTAAGTAATAGCTTTTACTGTTAAATTGTTTACACTTTGAAATAAAATTAGATCGAGTTGTTTGCTTGTAAAAAGCCTCCATTGCATCCCCCGTTTATTCCTTTTGCTGTTCGCCATTAGACCAGAACAGGAGGAAGGAAATGAAATCCCAGCCAGCATGTTGTCAATTAGATGCAAAATTTGTAAGTGCTTAGTAGCATAGATATACAGAGCCATTGCTAGTAGCTACATTTCTCCCAAACGGAAGGAACTTGTTAATACGGAGATCCTTTTCTCATTAAACTTGAATATATCATCGACTTAAATTAATTCATTGCGACATACATACCTATATGCATATGGGAAAATATCAATTTTAACTGTCAAGGAAAATAATGCCTCTAGCGACTATTAAGGACCTCATCATTGTGCGGAAATAATGACATTCAAAACGACACTAACGGATAGTTTATAGGAATATAGTTAAATAGTTTACAAGCTTAATCTAGCTGCTATTAAAACAAGGTGAAATTTCTTTTTTTCAAATACGAATAAATTAATAATTAATAACATATATTAGAAGTATGTAGTAGGGATGACCATCGATCGCCGATGTTTCTCCCCGAGATCGATGTTTTTAAATATTTATAGTATTTTTTTTTAGGGGGTCAAAATTTCAATTTGATTAAAAAAATGTATTGCTTGTTTTGGTGTTTGTAATTTGTCATGTGGATAAATTTTTTTTCTCCATGTTAATGGCAAACTTATAACACCATACAAGCACTATTAAAAGAGACATGACGGATGTAGTTTTAAGTTTTATTTGTTGTTCCTTTTAAACCCTGAAGAAGGAGGGAATATTCCCCGAAAGATGTCGAAATATAGTGAAAAAACAAAAACAAAAAAAAAACTAGAAAATGTTAATATATCATCTAATTCCTCCTCATATTTGTGGAGAGTGGGCTCAAAGCATTCTGGATTCAATCCAGAAACGAGGTCTAGCTTAGTGGCTAAGAAGCATGGATTCCATCCATTATAGGGCTAAATCAATTGGAGCTCATGTTCATAAATAATTTTCAACACTGATTAACTTCCTCTTGATATTGGTAATTGAGTATAAGTGGAGTGATTAAAAAAATAATTTTCGAACTTTAAGTGATATGATCATTCGGAAGGTGAAATATATTCCAATAAAGTTTCTCAAAATGACATTCACGAAAATAGTATTGATTTATATCGATGGGCTGTGTTAAGTCGAATAATATCTACCCTGCCTTAAAAATTGCCTTAGAACTAAAAGCCAAAACGTTGTTAATAAACTAGAAAACTACAATCAATTTTTAATTTCACATTTATATTCTATAGAATATTGTATTGTGAAGTATTGTGATCGCCTGCTTGAGTCCTGAGACTTTGAGAGCTTCTATCTCAAAGATGAAAAATGTTAATTTCATTTTGTTACTTCTAGTTGAAAGGAATCGATGCCCTTAATAGTTGGAAACCGGATTTAGGAATTAAAACCGGATATTGTGGTCCTCAGAGTCCAAAAAGGGGCAAAAAATCCATTAGTCAGTGCGTGTGTACCCCCCTGCTTTTCGTAACCATGTCTCAGAGCTACGAAATTCGAAACTTAAGCTCGATATATACTATAAGGTACAGCAAGCTTTTGGTTGAAATCGGAGCACCGGAAGTTGACATTTAAATGAAAGTTTTTTTTTACTTACTCGAAAACGGCACTTACGATTTTTTTTTAAATTGGTGTACTTATCATGTGTCCTGAGAATTTTAATCCGATTGAAATAAAGAAAAGGGGTGTAAATTAGGAGTGTCGCGATGATTTCAAATAAGTGAGAATGTGAAAGTCGTTTGGTGTCGAAACCAGTTGATTTATGAAATTTCCCGACTTTCTACCAATAAATGCTAATTGTAAAAAAGTATTGCACACTGAGACCCCTATGGACCGGGGTTAGAATAGGTCGTAAAAGGCGACTAAAACGGGTTGGCTAACAAGCTCACCCCGTAAAAAAACCTCCCAGCCATGGAAGC
This sequence comes from Forficula auricularia, assembly GCA_024734495.1. NCBI lineage: Eukaryota > Metazoa > Arthropoda > Insecta > Dermaptera > Forficulidae > Forficula > Forficula auricularia. The sequence goes on from JALMQS010000409.1 coordinate 284,508, forward strand.
AAACAAACATTTGCTTCCATTCAAAAGGGACAAGGGACATATTAAGACACCTAGAATAAACAAAAATAATAAATTAAGATTCTAAAGAAAAAAAAAGGAATCACATTTCTTCTTTGAGAATCTTCTCGTATAAGAAACTTGGATTATATGTTTACTTGGCTGCGAAGCCTGAAAAAACCCTCAAAAAGCAGCTTCTATCAGCACTCTCTTGTTCTTCTAGAATGCAGGAGTAAATTTTGCGTCTTTTTACATCCTTCTCATTTAATAATAAATTCGTATTTTTTTTTTCATTTTTCTTATTTCCCATTTATTAAAAAAAAAAGATCTATCAATTATTCTATCTTAGTGTGACTTGAGACCATTATTATTCCCTCCAGGAAACGAATAATACAAAATTTAAAAGAACAACCGATTTTTATAGTTATCACCCGACCTAAGATAAAAATCATCTATAATCGTAAAATTTCCTAGTTTTAAAATAAATAATAGAGCAACAAACTTATAAAAAACGAATCCAATTCAACCGATAAATTAAATATGTAATACAAAAAAAAATCAAGTAAAAAAAATCATCATAGAATTTATGTATATCCGATAAACACTGAGCTTTGCATATTAAAAGAACTGTTGTCATAGATCTCAGAAGTAGCATATGGTATTGTTAGTTCTTACATAGGTAGTTGGTCGTTTATATTACCGTCTTTTCTTTTATTACAATTAAGAAATAATGCTTCTTCCACCGCAATGGAATAGGAAAAAAAATAAACTGCAACGAATCGTTGTTAAACTTTATCCAGTCACAAAGTCATTTGAAGTATTAATATGTTTATTTCTTTATTATTAATCCGATATCACTTGCTATTTGAAGTCCATTTTGAATTAAATTAAAAAATAGTGATCGATTCTCATCTAATACTCGAGGAATAACCATTCTACATTGGATTTTAAACCTTTCGGTTATTATTGGTAACCATTGGTGAGACATGGAGGAATCGACTTAATTTCAAAAATAGTGATCGAATCTCATCTATTACTTGAGGAATAACAATTCTACATTGGATTTTTGACTTTTCGATTATTATAGGTAACCATTGCTGAAGACATGGAGGAATCGACTTAAAATCAAAAAAAGCAATCGATTCTTATCTATAACTTTTAAGGAGTTAGGTGTTGGTTCTAGGTGAAACATTTTAATATAATAATATAACTTGAGCAAGATGCGAGGTAGGTTCCACAAAAAATTCTTATCTAATACCAAAGGAATAACCTTCTTGGATTCCATTTTTGATGTTTTAACTATAATGGCAACCTCTAATGAAAACGTGGTTGAATCGACTTAAAATCAAAAAATGTTATCCATCCAAGTGTCATGCGAGCTAAACACAATAATGACGTTGGATTATAGCTAAATGGATCATATCTTTTTACTTTACCATACAGGGTATGCTCAAGTAATCGTGCATGAAAAAAGTGATTTCCTTCTTTTTTTCAAAATATCTAAAAAACGGCTAAAACTATTTTGATTAAAAAAATTGAGCAAAACCATGGCATTTCGCTCTACAAAAAAGCTCTAATAAATGAACATCGAAAAAATTATATTTTTTGAGTTAATAATTGTTTTGTCAAAATGTCTGTTAGTCTGGTTGTCTGGTTGGTTGTCAGTTAGTTAGTGCGTTATCAAATTTTAGTGGACGAGCTAGCTCAAAAACTAGTGTGAGTATCAAAACCAAATTTCACACGTAGTTTTGGTCCATTGAGATTAAGAGCTGATTAGATTTTGCCGCATATCGACCCAAAATTAGGGGGGGGGGGGTTAAAAGCTAAAAATCTAGGCTATTTGAGCAAACTCAACCAAATTTTGTATACGAAATCAGTGGGACCCCAGAAGTCTAAAAATCCAAAAACTAACCGCCCAAAATGGTGTGGGTGGGTGGGGGGGGGTATAGGGTCAAAAAATTAAAATCTTGCTCATTTACCAACCTCAACCAAATTTTGTGTATATAATCAATGGGACCACAGACGTATAAAAATGCAAAAACTAACTCCCCCTACATGATTATAAATAATTTTAGGGGCCAGGTTGTATGATAAAGTCAAGTGTATGGCCACATCAGAACACGTCAGCTTATTTCATTCTCTTTTGGTCCAGACTTAAGACTCAGCAGACTCCAATAGCTTCAACCAGCAGTAGTCTCGCGATATATTTCTTGTTCAAAAAGCGCGATCAATACAATTCTCATTAATGTGTTAATTATTCTTTAATTTATTAATGAGAAAATTATAAATTTAAAATCAAATAGACTAAATTTTTTTTGTTAAACAACTCAAGCTTGCTATCAATGGATAAAGTAAAAATATATTTTTTGAATGAAAATCTCTCAAATGTATCTTGAAATTATTGATAATAATAATTTTTCTATTGACTCTAGTAAAGAAATTTAAAACATTTAACAAAATCTTTTCAATTATATTTCATAGCACCATATGAAAAATATTAATTGAATTCAATACTTCGGCTCGCTGAGCGAAATTAAAATCCATTTTTCATTGTGTATAGAAAATGTTTTAATTATTACGAATTTATCCAGCCTTATAGGAATTGAGAATCTATTTTTTAAAAAGGACACTCGGGTTTAATTGTAGTGAACACTTACCTTCTGACATGAGATAAAAATTTTCCATGACATCTCGGATTTAAAAGATGACACTCATTAGCATTCCGAAGAGTTATTATGTAAGAATTAGCCATTTTTGGTTGTAGAATTGATGACTTTTGTTAAAAGATTCAGAATCATAGAGTTTTGGTTTATTAATTGATTAAACATAGTTTTAAATTCATTCATAATTGATGTGAGTTGAATATATATATATATATCATTTGGTTGGGGATTTGAGTTGTCATTTCTAACTATTGTAGCGTAAGTTGTTTGTTTTCTCTGTTGAGAGTTTTGCACTTGTTGGATAGGGGAAGGAGGGATGGGATGTTGAGGAGATGTGATTACCGGTTGTTTATTGGTAAATTCAATCAATTTATTATATTGTTTACCTCTTAGTTTTTGAATTAGTTTTTGTTTTAGTTTTTGAATTTTTGTGGGTAGCACATCCTCTATAATTTGCGGGGTGATTTAAGCTGCAATTTACACATACAGCTGGAGTATCTTTTGGTTTTGTACAAAGGGCTGAGTCATGGGACCCGGCACATTTCACGCATCTGAAGGGTTTACAGCAATAAGTTTCAGTTTGAAAGAACGACTGACATCTAGTACTTGAGGAATATCCCTGTTCTTATTGGGTGGCTCTACTATAATTTTGCAATTTTGCAAGTATGATATTTTATATATTAGTTTATTATCTTCATTTGGTTCTAGATCTAGAAAAAATAACGGCATAGGTTCTTTTGTGATTTTATGCCTTATGTTTATCATATTTCTCACTTCAAATCCTTTTTCGAGAAGTTCGCTTTTAACATCCTCAATATCAACAGAGTAGTGTAGATGTCTAATTACGACTCTAAATGCTCTTTCCTGTTTTAATTGATAAGTGTGGTGTACGATATTTTTTCCTTCAGAAATTTCGCCAATTTTCTATAGGCGTCGATTGAAAAGATATTGATTTTTATAGTTGAATTTGCCAGGGCTTTACACATATAGTCGTTTTTGTTAACTATGTTTGAAATGCATTTTGCCATTTCAGCATAATTTGTGACATTGTATATAAAAATTGGTGGTGGCTTTTGGATTCTCGGAGGTTTATTTATAGCTTCTTCTTGTGAATCCATATTTTTATCTGTTAAACTGCTTGCATCATTATTTATATCTAGCAAGTAATTCAAAACGGTTTTGTTGTGGAACAGGCTCGAGATTATTTTGTTGAATATCAAGAGTTGTTGGTGTACCTGAAAGTTTTCTTTTTTTGGTCTCCTGCCATGTCTGTCATGAAGTTTCACTATTTGTGAAGTTATTGGTGTCGGGGTTCGTTGTTTGAGGCGTTGACATCATTTCGGGCATGGGGAAAAGCCCCTGGTTGATATGGGACTGTTCACTGGTTAGGGATAATTATTTAAAACAAAGAAAAACAGTGAGGAAAATGAAGAAAGAAGAATAATAAAATAATATATTCCAATGCACTTTGCAATGTATATATAATATTAATATGAGATAATTAGAGGTCTGCTCAGCTTGGCAGCTCGATCGAGAGTGAGAAATAATAAAATTTGAAATAAATTATATTGTGATTTTTTTTTTTAATATTTTATTATTTGGATTTTAAAAGAATATAGTTTGTTCGACTCTAAGAAAATAAAAGCGCATATTACTCTCAAAGTTTCTAGAAGAGAAACGGAAAACTATCATGAATATAATGGAGATAGATTATATAGGTTTTTCAAAGAATGATGTTAAAATGAAATGGTCACGAAAAGAAAAGAACCTAAAAAATTGCCACAACAGTTCGACTATCAGTCTTAATAGAGCACCGACCAGAAAAGTGCAGAGATCCTTGATGATGGTCATTATTCGTCTAAAGAAAATTCATTGACTGGAACAAAGCGATCAAGTCTTTGGTTCGATTTGTTTCCAGTTAAATATTAAATTATAAAATTCTCATGTTTAAACATACATAATTATAATTTCAAGCAGTAATGATAGATAATTATAATTTTTATTTACAGTTTTACTCTTGCATTACTTCTTCGAAAATTCATATTATTTCAATAAGATTAATTAATTGACAAGTTCTAGTTTTCCGAGAGTAGAAAAGTTGTTGATTCTTTCTTTTTTACTTTACCATACAGGGTATGCTCGTGCATGTGTAAGTTTATAAAAAAATTCAAAAAAAATTCAAAAATAATGCTTCAAAGATAGTGTTTCTGAGTGACATGAGTGTTGAATACTATACTATGTTATGTCAATCAACTATAAATTAAATAAATTAAAGTTAATTTAGATATTTCAAGCTAATTCAATGTCAGAAACAAATTTTAGAATTAATGGAGGAGTTTTGCAATTTTGAATTCGAAATTCGTGGCAATGGAAAAAAAGACACTAGATAGATAGAAAGAACTAATCACTAGATGCCTTTATTCAAATTTAATACTTTCGAATTACTTTATATATTTTAAATTTAATTAGGCTGAAATTTATTTTAAATTAGATGGTGGGGGGTTGGATCGGTCCTTTGGGGGCAATATCATTATTATATATATATATATATATATATATATATATATATATATATATATATATATATATATATATAAAACTATATATTTAAGCCTTTGAGACGATTTCAGATTTTGAAGTTACAGATGGGCCTGTTTCACAAAAAAACGCGATATTTAATAGATTATATCGATTTAAATATCGAGATGTGTATTAAATGTTTGGAGAATTTACCTAATAAAGATAAATTTTATAAAAATAAAATAAAATGTGAGATTTGAGGAAAAATGAATATTTATGTGAGTTATTAAATAAAATCCCTAATTTAGTTCCAAATAATTATATTATTAAAAATTTAATTATTTTTGATTTAAATAATTTATTTCAAGGTAAAAGCTAAATTCCAAGATGGTGGCTGGGCCAATTTGAGGTTAAGATTTTGTTCTTCCGAGAAAATAAATAAAATAATTAAATGAAAATTATAAATCCTATCTCAAAAGATGCATAATTAACTTATCTTTTTATCTGTATGTTAGTCGTAATTCAAGGAATCACTCAGAAACATCTTGAAGCATTATTCCTGGAGGCGTGGCAAATCGATGTTAGTCCGAAGTTAGCAACATGTGTGTCCAATGAACTGTTAATTTTTAATCTATTATACTTTTTAAAATCAGTATTATTCAAGAAGGTTCCAAGAACCGCACGAGATTGACTGAAGAGCCGCATGCTGCTCGCGAGCCACGTTGTGGCCACCCCTATAATATTTCATCCACCTTAGTTGAGATTGAAAATTTCATCATTCATTTCTAATTTAATCGATTCGGGGCAAAACTTTTGAATTGTCTTTTGGACATTTACAATTTCGACAGGCAAATCTAAATTCAAAATTTTAATTTGATTCCCGATTTTGTATATTAAACTTAAGAATTCACTAATATAATAAAGACTTTCAATTTCTAATTGAATTTCTAATTCTATTTCGGTGAGTAAGGTAAATTTCGATAACCACTTTTGCACTTGGTGGTATGTGCGGTAGTGGTGATACGACGCAGCCTCTGTGGTTGGGGCGAACGGGTCAGATTCGCTTTGGCGTTGGCTGCTGTCTTCACGAAAGCACGGAAGCCTACAACGTTGAGGGTGTCTGTCGTTTCGTCTCCTCCGTATAGGGCAACTAGGCATTTGTCACCGGCTGCTGCGACTTGTTGGTATGTGGCATCTGTCTGGAGAAAAACTCTTGCTTGGTCCACTAGGGCTTTATTTTGTCTGAAGAGACCCCACATTTTCATGTTGTGGCACGGGGTTTGAAGAAAGCCCATAGGGACGAAAGTCCCTATCTCCATTCATTGAGGTTGGCTTCGTGGTGGCACATGAGTTTTGCTGGATAGTTGTTAACTTGCCGGTCACTGAATGTATCATGACCGGCGAGGGTGTATCATATTTCCGCTACGATACACGTATGCATAGATGTACCTAGTGCACCTAGAGTGTGCAACCCACAGCCCTGATTGTGCCACTCGTGGTATAATCAAGGCTCACAGTTTGACGTGAGTCAGTCTGCACTCAGTTGTTGGCCGTGTTTGGGAAGACCGCGAGGTTATATACATGCACGTTAAAGACAATCCAGTGCGCAAGGGCACTGTTCCTACTTTAAACCTGTGGACCGGGGGTAGAATAGGTCCACAGTATCCCCTGCTTGTCGTAGAAAGCGACTAAAAGGGGTTGGACGTGAGGATAAAAATCTTACTCCGTAAAAATCTCCCAATTAGTATTAGCTTGTAAGGATAGAATTCTAGTTTTTATGTTCCTAGAACTCAAAAAGTCACTCTGTTACTAACTACCGATATTCAAAACCACTGTCATATTCTTAAATTTGTTTCAAAGCATTTTGAAAATAAAAGATTTGAAACCCATGTAAATATATACTTCTTAATAATAACAATTTGTTTTTTAATGACTTTCGAACAATTTTCAGGTTAGTGATATTTTTAAATAGATTTTAATAAAAAAATGGCTGAGGGGACGAAGACTTCTGATATTCAAAAAATAAAATAATATCTACTAAAATCTTAGAATCAATCCTAAATAAAGTAACTTCTTTTTAATATAATTGTTGTTAATTTACCTGGTTTGTATTTTTTTTTTAAAAAATTCCATCTTTTTTCAAAAAAAGATACTTAAAAATATCTTAAATGAAGAGTCCAACACTGAATATTTTTTTTTCAGTTTATCCTGATTTTTTGCTTTTCCCTTCTAGTTGAAAGCAGTGAAAAATCTTTAGCTTTTTTCTTATATGTTGAGTATTGGAGAGAGATTTGTCTTAATGGTTTGGCTGACTGCCCGGAGAGTAAATTAGCGCTTGGGTTCGATTCATGAGGGGACGAAGCCCTCTGATACAGAATATAAAAATCGTTTCTACTAAAATCTTAGATTCATCCCTAAATAAAATAAATTATTAAAAAAAAATATTATGTAATTTAAATCTGAGATCGTCGTTATAGAAAGACTTAGTGAAAATCATATTGAATCCACAAATCCTATCACTTTTTGATATTAATCTTAATTAATATCTGAATAATTAATTCGTTAGTTCCCTATGAATAAAATACATTATGCACATGCATAGAATGCCTTGTAATAAATGATTCAAGTCAAAGGTTTGTAATACTCACTTAATGAATATCTGGAACTATTTACTGATGAATATTATTGCATGTTATTTTAATTATTATATCCCATGGGCTCGACTAATTTGTGAAATACATGCATGAATGGATGGGCATTTTGGGATCCCAGAAATTATAGAGCATTGCTTTCTCTTCTATGCCTTTCTATCTATTCTTTTACGATTAATTTATTTTCTTTGAAATATGTTGGATATCTATAGTGATTTTTTTCATTTAACTTACTAATTAGTGAAACGGGATTTCTATATGTAATAAAAAATCGGGATTTATTAAAGTCTTGAAGAACTTGAGGTTCTCTGATTCTCAAAAAGTCTGTTTGCAGAATCCTACTTTACACTAGCTTAATCTATAAATAAATACAAATCCACAAAAATTCCTTATTAATTGAATGTAATGGAAGGCAGCCCAGAGCTAGTGAGGAAAGAAAAAATTAACACATATCAAATAAGGTGTAATTTATTGGAATCCATTCTCCTTTCCTTTCAAACCGACGTTTCGGAGGATTTTTCCCTTCTTCTTCAGGGTTTGAAAGGGTCAATGAATGAAACACATAAAATGTTGTTTCCTTCTTCTCTCCACAGTAGTGTTCAAAAACTTTCTTCTTTTTTAACAAAGACATAGAAAAACAGTTTTTTTTCCTCCTTTTATTAATTAGATTCCTTATTAATATATATTTTGATATTAATTTACACCTATAATAAAAAAATAGATTATACAAAAATAACTGATACCTTCCACATAAAAAACTGGTATCTATTTTTTGTGTTTATATTAACTTTTGAGCAAAATTGTCGAATTTATTATGAAAATTCTAATTTAGAGCGTTTGACTCTATATATAGTAAGTAATTTACTTTAAATTATTGTAAGATTATAAATGATTTCGGATACCTGTCCCATTCTTAACTAAGATTTCATATTTTTTTAAGATAATAAAGACATTTGCAAATTTATTTAATTGTATTTATTTATTTTAGAAGAAGCCTACATAAGAAACATCATAGCATTCTCCTTTATTCCTTAGTAAAAATTTTGCACGATATTTTAACTCTTTTGCTATGATCGTCTGGGCATTTAAACTTAATTATTTTGATTGCTTATATCCATCGATTAAATTAATAAGTTGTTGTAGGGAAATAATGACAATAGCTTATTCAAATATTTTTTATTTTATGCCAACGTTTCGTCAACTTTCTTACCTCCTCAGGGCTCAAACAAATTTACTTCTTTGCATATTTGTCAATTTATAGATATTCATTCTTATCAAACACATATAAGCCAGTCATTGAACAGATTGAAAAAAAAAAACTTTTTGTGTTTGCTAAGAATGAATATATAAAAAAGTTTTTTTTTCAATCTGTTCAATGACTGGCCTATATAGTGTTTGCTAAGAATGAATATTTATAAATTTTATAAATATGCAAAAAAGTTAATTTGTTTGAGCCCTGAGGAAATCAACAAAGTTGACGAAACGTTGGCATAAAATAAAAAATATTTGCATAAGCTATTGTCCTTATTTCCCTACAACAACTTATTAATTTAAACTTAATATTATTTTAAAGAATTCGAATCAATAAAATATTTAATTTCGGGTTTAAAGGTGATTATAAAAGAAAATTGAATTTTTATTAATACTAGTAATTACAAAATAAATAAATCAAAGTTGAATATCTATATATTATGATTTGAAATTTAAACTATTGCGTAAGATTTGACAATTATTAATAGTAAATCAATCATTTTAACTAATAGTCTTTGTGTGGAATTAAAAAAATACTTTCGTAAGAAACACTCTTGCCCTCTCCTCCTTCATTAGGATTTGTGGGATTTCCTCTCCTCTTCAAAAGCTTTGTGTAATTAATGACTGTTCCCTAATAATATAAGCAAGTAAACTTACATCTTACTAATCAATTAAATTACGTAGAATCAAAATTGCCTGCAAGTTATGCAACCAAATCAGCTCTCCTTGTATGAATAACTATACCCTATATGGGCTTCTATTATATAGAAATTTATTTGAATGATTAAATCAAGACTTGGCTTGTTGAAAGTACATAATATATCTCAAAAATTAAGCCACATTCACAATAGTTAGTTCTTAGATGGGTTTAGCTCATATTTTTACACTTGTTTCAAAATCTCTAACTATTCATCTTATTGGAAAGAGATATAGAAAAAAACATTTGGAATTTTCAAGATTTTATCTTAAGAAAAAAATGCAAGGCTGGTTAACATTGACGTAATTAAGGAGATTTGCTAAGGGTGGCAGCCGGACAGCAACTAATTATAAGAATTTTTGAATCGGGTGATTTAGAGAGAAATTGAATCCTCTACGTGTAGACTGTGGAGCTAACAAATTACGACCATCTATTATAACATGAACTTCCATCTGAAGCCCAAGTATCAACTCCGAGGTATTACTTTATCAATAGACTCCATCACATCTACAGCATATCTCCATCGAAGTCTGAATCTTAAGTTTGAGAAATTGACCATTTGCTGATTGATATTTTCTGCATCAACTCAATGTAAGTACATATCTGATATCTTATAATTACACTGATAAATAAAAATTGGAGACTATAATTTTTGCTTTGTTTTATTTTGAATCTATTTATTTCTTTGAATGTAGTTTTAGACTAAATATAACTATGAACATTTTTACTTTGTTTAAATTAAATAAAAAATACCAGCAAAAATATCTAATTTTTCCAGTTTTACATGAATTTAATTTAAAACAAACCACGTGATCAAAATATCAATTAATCCTAAATATTCACTCAAATAATTAGTAATTATGACTTTTTATTATTTTTCTATTTTTTTTTTTTCTTTTTTATATATCCTACCCAAAACATTCTGTGAAAAAAATGGCCAAGTTCGAAAAATTAGTGAAATCTATTTTGCAGCCAAGTTAAATTCGACAAGAATAATTAAGTTGAGAAAATAGTACTTTCAATTAAAATGCATTCTTTCCATTTTGAATGATAATCTAAATTAATGGATTGTAAATTTTTAATTTAAATTATTTTCATGAAATTTGACTGTTAGAGTAAGTCAACTAAATTCGTGACTAGCCAAGTTTTATGAAAATAATTTAAATTAAAAATTGAGATTTATATAAAACCGTGTTTGGCGACCCTATTTTATTTTAATGAATTGACTAAGGAGCCAGTGTGATGGAAAAAAGTAAAATAAAAGACTTATCTCCTATTTAAATCTTTATTTTAGGCAACATAAATCGATATTTTTAACACGTTTCGATCGCTACACCGCTCCTCTTCTTCAGTGTACATCGGCTGGGAAACATCAGTACATGTCTTAATATTTTTGTTTTAAACATTTTATAAAATTTTTTTTAATGAGGTTTATAATTCTCACCGAAGTCACAAAAACACGCACAGTTGATCTAGAGCAGACGTTTTACATATAGAATCATTTCACTGTAACAAGTTATTCTATCAGAACAATCACAATTAATCCTTCACCACTGGAGCTGTCAGTTTCTAAAAAAAAAAAATTTCTGAAGCTCAGGTTTAAAAAAATTAGTGTTCAATTAAAATTGTTGTGGTTTCGATTAATAATTAGTGGACTGTAGATTAATAGGAATTAAATATCTTTCAAAAGGTGAAAAATGAATATGTTTAGATTATCAGATAAAGAAATTAAAAAGAAAGCAATTTAGTTTTAAATGATTTTATTAACAAATGGAAACAAGTAAAGTTTGAAGAAAAAAAAATTTAGTTAAATTGATTTTTAAGATCAATGTCTTTGTTTTGTGTGGTTAGCCAATATCCCAGTTTGCAACGAAAGCTTGAATAGCGTTGCTGGTGGATACGGTACCTTGGAGATCTTTTTAATTCAGGTTTATCCCGGTAAGAAGTCGGACCTTATCGTCCGATCATTATGCTCAAAACTTATTCAATCTAAAAGCAACGCGACAAAATTATGGTCCACATATATAGGACATTTGTACACGGAAAGATTGGGTTTTTGCAAGAGGCTTCTCCGGGTGGCATCTCGGCTTAAATAAGGTTTCCAGGAGTCAAAATAAATATTTGAATAATCATTTGGTATTTCCCGGTTAATGTTTTTAATTGAATTTATTATAGTAAATCATTTTAGAAATAATTATATCGAATTTAAGACCGAATAAATGTTAAATGTATATTTTGAAATTAATTAAAAAAGCGCGCCGTATTCGAATTTTGAAAATCTTTGGACTTTATTAAATTTGCAATTTTGAATTTTTTAATAAAAATTTGAGCTCATTTCGCAGCTCCAACCACTCTGCCTTCCTTTGGATATATAAAATTTATCATCCCCACTCCCTAGAGGTTATTTATAAAATCAATATAATTCATATCATATATTTCACATAAAATTGATATAATTTTACACTTTAAAATACATTTATTTTATTAATTTTGTCTAGAAATCTATAAAAGTTGATTTATTTGACTGATTTTAAAATTTATTTATTTTGCTAATTTTGTCAAGCAGACAAGTGTAGAGTGTGAGTACCTTTAATACAAGTTTATATTTGATTGAGTTGTTAATATTCATTTTTGTTGAAGGAGACAATAAAAGAGCGTGTCTTCTGCTGGAATTATAAATTTTATTTATTTATAACGATATAAATTTTTATCGTTATAAATAAATAAAATTTATAATTCCAGCAGAAGACCACTCTTTTATTGTCTCCTTCAATATATAAAAATTCTGCTACTCTCGGCAAAAACTTCCAATTTAATTCATTTTTGTATTTATTATATACCATACCCTCTCACTGTCCACCATTGTGGTACCCTCAAAATTCATCGAATACCCATTGGCGTAGTTAGTGAGTTTTCCTAGGGGGTCAACCGGCCAGCTGATTAGTCACCACAAGATTTCAATTTCGGTAATCCGATTAGAGATCAACTAATTTTTTAGTAGAATTGACAAATTTTGGAAGTAACGAGATAATTTAATGGGAAGTCCCTCGTAATAATGGAGTTTCGATTTTTCTAGGAGAGGGGTTCCCACACCTAATATTCCCATGCTGGTTAGGGGAGGAATTGTCAATACAGTCAAAATATTTTATTGTTACTTTAATTTGAACAATCTGAAAATCATAAATATAATGGAAATGATATTATCTCCAATGTATTTGAATTTTAAATAAATAAATGTCAGTTGATATTATTAATAAAACCTCGGATAATAAAAACATAGCTTGGAAACTTTTAAATTTTATATACCTAATTATATAATATGGATAGATATATATAAACTGGATATATTTCCAAGGGGTATATGTACAAAATGTACATAACGAGTCAGATGCATTATACTACCTTCGTTCAACCTTGTTTTTCTTTATAAATACTTATATTGTTTTTTCTATAGTAAAACAACAAAAAAAAATCTGATGGAAATTTGAGAATAGCGTAATGTAATTAATTTCCTAAAGCTATCTTATATTTATTGGTAAAGAATCGAATCATCGATGAAAAACTTTTCAATTCATCATATGTAATCGTTTTAAAATAATATAAAAATATACTAATTAATAAATCAATAATTGAATAAATAGATTAAAAATACTTTTGTTTTAAATTTGAAATTTAATCAAATAATATTAAATTTAAATAAATATTAAATGAAAAATTAAATTTCAATAGCTAGAATTCGATTTGTATTGCATTTGTGACAATCAAAATATCCACCAGAAAAATCTCACTAAATGTCATAATATGATTTTTATATGAGTTAACTCGATTATTATGATAGCATCAATATTGATTGGCCGCTGTCAGATGAAGGTTTCCCAGGTGATACGATTTCGCTTTGGGTTTGAGTTTGAACAACATTTTAACTGAATTACTACTGTTTATTTAATTTTCTAGTTAACTTTGAAGTTGAATTTTTTTTCATGTTTAATAAAGATTTGTGGGTAGAAATTTTATAGTATTTTTTCACTCAGTGCAACAGTTGCCTTAGAAACTTAAATAAACATAATAACTAAAGTTATAGAAAGAAAGTATTCCAATATTCAATAGTTTTAAAAATAAATTAAATTTGAAAGTATGGTCATTGGTCATATGTATTGCACTGAACAAAGTAATAATAAACAATTTCAATTCATTACGATTTATACCAAGACTTTGTTATAATGTTATATACTTATAGGGTGACCATTTTTTCTGCGGTCTAATCCGGGACATTGACCCCCCGCCCCATTAATAAAATTTTTTTTTATTTTTTTTTTCCAAAATATATTTAAATAAAAAATTAAAATGAAACATGATAATATAGTAAAAGAATTATTTATCTTATTATAAGGATGTGGTGACTGTAAACTTAAGCATGCGCGTAGATGAGTGAATGCGTTCATAAAGGCATGTACGCTGAGTCTTTCGAATAAAATATAATCGAATATTTTTTAATATTCACATGATAAGATGAATTATCTAATTAGGGACATTTTTCGGGACATATATTAATACCGGACACGAGGCTTTAATCCGGGACTGTCCCTGAAAATCCGGGACGAATGGTTACCTTAGTTATATAGTAAAAAATTTTAGAAAATAGATTTTAAAATTTCAAATTACAATTGAAAAAAACTCACCCGTGTTTTCTATAATTTTGTATTATTAAAGGAATCGTAGGGAGTTGGACAAGACTTTAAATTAAATTAAATTCAAGTTTTCATTAAATACGCCAAACGTTTCGTTATTAAACTTATTTGTCTGGACTTTTTACTAAGAGGACTTCTTAATGATATCTTAGTACATAATAAAAAATTTCTTTGTTCAATTTGATTCTTTTATTTTTTTGACAGGAAACAATTACTTTGTTTAAAAAGCTTATATTTTATATTATTTGATAAATTGAATGAATTGTAAAAAAAATATTGTTTGAAATGGTTTTTCTCTTAGTAAAAAATGCAGACAAATAAGTTTAATAAATGAGCCACTGAAGAAGTTGCAAAACAGCAACGAAACGTTTGGCGTATTTAATGAAAACTTGTATTTAATTTAATTTAAAGTCTTGTCCAACTCCCTACGATTCCTTTAATTATTAATCATGGACACGAATAATGAAATATTTTGTATTATATTTTCTTTATATGCCCTTATGATTATACTATATGAAAACTTGGTATAAATGAGAATGAATTAAATTTTTTATTATTTTTTTTTGTCCAGTGCAATACATGACCATACTTTTAAATTTGCTTTATTTTTAATAATAATACTAAAGCTCTCTGCGTTATGACGTCAACAGCCTTATTCAGGATCAAACAGAAAACTTTATTAGTATAGCAGTAATCCGTGGAGACCATGGATTTATTAGAAGTTAAGCTTCACTTAAAACTTGCTAATATATATATTAAATTTGTGCCTTTTTGAAGAAAAAATAAGATATATAAATATTTTAGTTTATTAACATAAGGATCTTATGGATGCATTCGATTTTTCGTAAGAAATATCCCTTTAATTGCTTATCTCTAAGCTTTCGATTCTTTATTAGATCATTTTCAGGACTATTTATAATATTTTAAAATTAGTAATTATATTGTTAATATAACAATAAAAACTTACTTACATTAGCTATCAACAGTTGGACTTGTTTTACAATTTTTTATATTAAGAATATAACTGCAAATTATTGATAAATAGTTATTTTGTTATGTACTATATAATAGTCACATTTTAATTAATACTGTACATTGTTTATTTAGTCAATTTTATAGAACAATTTTATATTTCGATATTTACTAGAGCGAAAATTGGGAGATGATTTAGCGATAGATTTATTAAAATTATTAATGAGGTGTAGGCTGAGTGGTTGATATAGTCCTTGGCTATAAATCAGAAATATATATTTAGTCAATCTAAAAACTCCTTATTTATTGGATATTATAGTTCTGAATTTGATTTAATTATGTAAATTATTGGGAAACATGACACTTAAATCAAAGCCTAATTTATTGTTTAAGCAAAATTCCGTCCTATAATTTTTGGACTTCACCAGCCTCTGAAAATATAAGATTGTATATTGAAAGTCAAAAAATTATTTAACAAATTACTTCATCACTGTGTGATATTAGATTACCAATAATTATAAGCCATTTTTGTTATTACAGATATACACATATTATAGTTAATATGGAAATGGAGGAAAAAGTAAAAACTTTTTCAAGCCTAGATAGGCTCGCCAGTTAGAGTCTAAGAAAGTAATTCCTTTTTTTTAATTTTTGACTGAAACTTTAAGTCCAATTGAATATTCTCTATATAACAAACACCGTTCTGGTCCAAGTGCAAAAAATTCATTCCTAGAATAAGAAATTAATCTCTAATATTCTGAAACAGATCTGGTCTTATAATTGGCATTCTGAAATGGCTATTTTTAAAAATAAAATTAATTCAAATTTTATGTTAAAATTCTTAATCTTTCAGTGTCTCTGGACCATTTTCAAAATTTAATAGATATATAATCATTTTTTTTATAGAAAGATGGTCAACTACTAAATTCGATGTGTTTTGAATTATTTTTATTGTTAGAAGGGATATTTCACTCCTTAGGAATTGAAACGGAATGAAATTTTTTTTTAAATAAAACTACTATGTAGTTGTCACAAATAAAATATTATTAATGAGAAAGACTCAATAGATATTTTTAGGGCGACGAGCCCATCTTCAGACAGGGACGGCGGAACCGTGGGATCAGGTGGGTCAGCTGACCCCCCTGGGAATTTGTCTATGGGGTCAAGGGGGTGAGTGGAATTCATAAAGAAAGAAATTTTACCGTTACTTTACCCAAAAACAACTTTGTTGCCAAATTGTTGGTTCTAAAATTAATGTTATACCATTATCTGTTTGCGTTAACAAAACCTAAAAAACCTTGCGCCGTAACGTTAGCATAATAATTAGTCATTTTACATAAATAGATAGGACTAGGTCAAGAACAGGCTGTAGTCTACGTCTATGTATATATTGCTAATTAATTTCGTTTTATTTTATTACCTTTTGAACCTAAACTCAAGCATTATAACTAGAAACAAAATTTTGAACTCTGTTTCAATAATACCACAGTAGCTACAAACTGCTTAAAAATGGGATAAATTGCACCAATTTGCTACAAAATTTTCTGGAGTAGGTCTCCCAGACCCTCCTGTAGCCCTACATCATTTTTCAAGTTTTGACCCACTGGACTAAGATCGTTCCGCCGTGCTTCTCTTCAGGTGCTTACATTGAAACTCCTGAATGGCCTCGTCTCCCGAAATATATCTATTTAGCCTTGCTCATTAACAATTTTTATTTTATTTGTGCAACATACATAAAAGTCTAATTTTAATTTTATTAAATGTTTCATCTCAATCCACCACCATACTCCTTGAACAAAAATTCAAAAATAAAGCAATTTTTTCTTTTTTCTTTCCTCAAAACCCAAAATACTTAAGCAACTAAAAAAACTTGATAGATTCTAACAATTCATAACATTCGCACTCATCAATAAAGGAAGAACAACAGTAAATCAACTTATTCTAAATATTTAAAAAAAAGTTATTGTTTCTCCACCTGCCTGTCAGTTGATTTATTCATTTGTCGAGTTTGATGTCCAGATACGGCCTTGTATGTATTGTACGATGTATGTATATATAAACTCAGGACAATTTAAAATTTAAATTTAAATATTGGTTTTGGATCAAACCCATTTGTTCAGATTTTATGCTAACAAACAAAATCAACAGATCTCTCTTTTGGGAAGGATCGTTTGATAAGGGATGCATATCACATTGTGATATCGCATAGTATAAATTTTCGTTGTATATTTATTAGTTGTTTTCTTTTGTACACAAACACCTATTTTTTTTTTTTTTTTGGCTTTTCGGCATGTTAAAAAACCTACATTACCATAGGTATTATTTGCTTAAAGAAATCACGAAATAGTGCCAGAAGAATAATTTATATTACACTTCAGAAACGTTGAATTCACCCCCTCTTGAATTGAATCCCAAAAATTGAGTGCCAAAAATAGCAATACGGTCTAAATCCCATCTGACATTTGGCCCAGATTACCATTTTAAGCACTGGGTTCGATTTCCGACGGGGTGAACACAAACAACCCTTCTGACAACAACCGCTCTGACATAGAATAAAAGTTATGCATAAAAATCGAATTTAGTAGATAACATTATTTCTTTTTCTTTTTTTTATATTATTTATAGTGTGTATTTATTTAATAATTTATTGGATTACATACTCTGAGTTTTTCCCCCTGTATACTAGCTGACATTGATATCTAATTCATATATCTATATAAATAAAAATGTACTGTTACGCTTAAGTGATACGTTGAAGGATCTCCGAAGGGTCTTCACCGATTTCTTTGAAATTTTCACACAACATTCCATTCAAATACACGCGTGTTTTTATATATAGTGTTTTTATAGATATCACACCTGCGGCAAGTAAAAAAAATATTTTTTTCGATGAAGCAACGCCAGCGCCTCTCTGAGGGGAGGTAAAAGCAAACAGACAAGATGGCCGATAATAGCTTTTTGGGATTGGCCAGTGCTTAGCCACTGGCAAAGCGTTAAATTATTAGAACGATTCTTGCTTAGACAATGAGTTAAATAAATCTTTCCTTATTGTTGAATCAATTTCATTCAGCACATTCTTTCAATACTTACAGTATCATTTTAAATTTCAATTATTAAAATGCCGAAGGCCCGGTCGTCAGCTAGTAATGAATATTTATTTTAAAAATCTTGAAATTGAAAAATTTTATTTTATTTTTATCTTACCTAAACCTCTCTACCCCATTTCTAGCTCTCTAGAATCCCACAGATTATGTATACAAAATTTGCTGGAGTTTGGTTCAAAGGGCTTGAATTTTTGACCCTCCCTCCCATTTTGGGTGGTTATTTTCAAAATTTTATTAAACGAAAATGTTGAAAATTACATCCTATACAACTTTGCTTCTAATGGAATTTGACGTTTAGGAGTTATTTGATTGATTATTTCTAGGGGGACGAACATACCAATACATAAAAGCGCAGGGACAATTTCCCTTTAATAGTATGTGATAGAAAAAATATGAACAATTGAATGGAAATATTGTAAAAAATAATATAAAATATACCTGATATGTCTTTCAAAAAGTTAAAAAGACTCCCGTGTATGAAAAAATATAACTTTTTAAAACTTATAATTTAATATACTATTCTTAATTAATGTGACATCTATCACATACATAATATATTTAATTTGCGATATTCACAAAGAGAAGATAAGCCGCTTTTTTACTAAAAGATCAGAAAGAAAAGCGTCATATTAGCAAGGAATATTTTACTTTCATTCATTCACCCTATTCACAACATTGAATTAAAAAAAAAAAAATTATAAAGGACATTTTATTGATCGGTCTTTTATAACAAAGTCAAGTTAAATTTTCTTGATGCCGCTGCTACGATGATACAATTAATTCTTACTACGTATTTTTTGAATACTTAAATTGCTTAATTAAAAAATTCAATTATAAACTGTCCGGATATTCTTTGTTCCCGAGGAAAATATTTGAAATATGAAGAATAAAAGAAAACATTAAAAATGATTTTGCAAAAAAATAAGAGTTGATTGAGCTCCGGAAATTTTATAAAAATATGAATGAATCGGAAAAGCTTTCAAGAAAATTCCATTGGGAGTTGCAGAAATATATTTTATTAAATACATTAATTCCTTTGGTTGTGACAAGAGCTTATTTTAATACCATACAACATGGACTAGGGAATAAAATATTTTTTATGAATAACTCTGGTATTATTTTAGGTTTATTTAAAAAAATCTATATTGAAAAAGTGGAAACAACGGTCCATAAATGTTTAAAATATTAAAGGTAATAAATTGATTGAAAATATTTTGTTTTACCGAGAGAAGCAGAGTTATTGATTCACAAAGAAAAATCAATGAGGTTATTTCTTGTTTGATGCAATTTTTATTTTTATTTTATTTATTTATTTCACAAAGTATACAAACATAGGACCTTAGGTCCCACCTAGTGTTTATACATAATTTAGCAATAATATTTTACAATGTTGGCAAAAAGATTTCACAGATACACAAATTTTGAAGGGGAAGAAGAAAAAAGTAGAGAAAGATTAGAAGACATAAAGGAAATAAGAGTAAGGAGTATCAGTTATTGGGATCCATAAAAACGAAGACCTGAGAGCACCAAGAGTCGGGTTTTCATGAAATTGCATCCAATAAACATCTACAGATAAATATTATATATTAGAAAGAATATAAATATGTAGGTTTGTATAATAGGTTAACGCCAGTGGCGGTTGGTAACTTTTCAACCAGGGGATGCTGTCCAAAAAAGTACCCTCCATATTTTGATTTTTTTTTTTGCGTTTGGACCCTTGGGATCACGCAAAGCTTGATGTTTCATTCTGGTTGGACCTTCCACGCCTCTATCTTTTTCGGGAACGTGTTACCGAGTTCCATGGTCAGCCTATATAATTTTCCTGGCCGATGAGTGTGTTGATGTTAAAGGTGCCCAGGTATGTATGGATTTTTGGCGTTATTCTTCCATTGTTTATTCCTTGATTTCGTGATGGTCCGGGCCCCCCAGAATTTGAATGCTCGGTTGCCACTCGAGGGTGGGTGGATCGGTTACCACCTGGGGTAATCTTGTTTTGCTTCTCACGATTCATGGTTGCTTGTTACGAAATTTTGTCCTGCGCATGCGCTAGGTTTTGTAGAACCAGAGATTGTCAGTTTCTGGAGCCGAAATTTTATTTTAATTTTCGATTTTTTTTGCCAATTTCATAGAATACGGCATCATTTTCGTTAATTTAACACTAGATTAAAAAAAAAATATATTTTGAGACCTTCGCCCCCAAACTGATGCTGCTTTCTGTGAGTGAGGGTAGGAGCCAGAAATTAATTATTTCGACTTAAACTCCTCAGTCCCTGAGAAATCTAAAATTTCTCCTAATTCTATTGCTTTAAGCAAGCTATGACTTGTTTATACCACTCTTAGTTATTTCCGATCTTATATATTGAAAGATCTTAGAAATGGTTTAGTCCAGAAATTCTCGAATCATCTTTATTTATTCCTTTTTTGGATTATTTCTATTGTAATAATTCCACAGCGAGAACAATTTTTATTTGACTTAAACTAGTCAGGACTTGTCTTCGACGTGCTTGAACTGGAAGATATATCTACCAGACAAGGAGTTCAAACTTTCTATCGGCACCCTTTTCGAAAAAATCATTCATTTTGATTGCCCCTTGAAACTATGCAACAATTTTATTTCATTTCGAGAACCAATATACTTTTCAAACAAAAAATGTTTATTATAGAAATATTTGAAATAACGGATAATAATTTGAAAATTTAAAGATCCTCCTGAAATTTTGAAGTCGAACTTATATATTCATCAAAATACATACTCTAAATTTGAAAATTTATAGTGGGAAACAAGGACTAGTTTTTTGTGTAATGTTTTTTAATGTTTCCATCAACGTTTCGTCGATTTTGCCGACTTCTTCAGGGCTTCAAATAGTTACATTACACTTTATTTGCAACTAAATTTTTTCTGGAGAGAGACGGACGGACTGGTATAACTTTTAATTGGATATAATGGAAGGCAACACAGGGGTAGTGAGGGAAGAAAAAATTAACACATATCTAAATTAGGTGTAATCTATTGGAATCCTTCCTCCTTTCCCTTCAAACCGACGTTTCGGAGGATTTTCCCTCCTTCTTCAAGGTTTCTGGGACACCTTGAAACCCTGAAGAAGGAGGGAAGAATCCTCCGAAACGTCAGTTTGAAAGAAAAGGGGGAGGATTCCAATAAATTACACCTTATTTTATATGTGTTAATTTTTTCCTTCCTCACCACCCCTGGGATGCCTTCCATTACATTCAGTTATATTACACTTTAGTCTAAAGTAGATTTCTTTTATCTCCGTTACCATTGAAGACCATCAGAAATTAAATTTCAAAAAATTTTGTACATTCACATAAACAATTTTCCCTTTCTTTAAAGAAATGTATTTTAGACGAATGTGTAATGTAACTTTTTAAAGCCCTGAAGAAGTCGGCAAACTCGACTAAACCTTGGTGGAAAAATAAAATAGAAAACATCATACAAAAAACGTGTCGTTATTTCCCACTATAAACTTTCAAATTAAAACGTATTATGGACCGAAATGATAATAATAATACTTTAAATGTTTGAAATTTTAGTGGTGCTACTATCCACAGCATCCATAGACCGCACGCCACTGATATACCTAAATATAATTTATTTTTTAAAGATTATAGTTTTGAAGGTTTGATCTTCTTCATCCGTCTTTTTAATTAGAAATATTCGTGTATTAAAATTTGATGAATTTGTTGGAAGTAGAGAGTCTACTTTGGTTCATTGGTTATCGTAGTATGAGAAAGTCATTGCGAAGTCGTCTTTTTTCTCGTGATCGACGGATTTTATTAGAGCAGTGTTTTTTTACGCTTGAACCAAAGGTTTTGGGGTATATTCAAGCGCGGAGGAGGCCCACCATGAGGATCAATCGCGTCCTTAAATCTTTCTGTGATGATATAAGAAAAAGTGCGGAAGCGGATTACAATGGGCTAAACGCTAATGGATCAAGAGATTTAGTCAAGGCTAAACCTCCCTTCTATTTTAAGGCTTGTTTCTGAACTGTATTTAGCGAGACGAGATAATATAGTTTGAACTATCTCTCAACAGGTGCGATCCATTTTACAAAGAGTTGCGAATTTGGACTTTCTTTAGAGTAGTAGGCGTAAAATGGGGTCTGAATTTAATTATATAGAAAGGAAAGTTTTCTTGAAACAGATTTCGCTTCAGAGGCTTATTAAAGCGAAATCAATGAGGTTGTTCTCAGCTTGTTGCAAATAAACATATATATTAGTGAGGTCCTTATTTTGGGTATTTTCGAATTTTTACGCTGACAAGGGCTCATATGGATCGAAATAAATAAAAAAAATATCTCCCATGTTTCAAATCTCTACCTCAATTTTAACCTAGTGCTACATAGCGATTAAGTTTCCCATCTAAATAACATGGGTTTTTGGCATTGAACGATCAATTTTTTATTCCGGCCAAAGTAATGGTTCAAAAAATTTGAAACTCTGTAGACTTTATCCTTATAATAGTAGCTATCCCTCAGAATTTTTACAGATTTTTAGCTATTAATATAACTAACTAATACTAAGGTATAGCAGTATTTTATCTAGATGTAATTGTAATAGCAAAAAATCTATAAAAATTCTGAATGATAGCTACTATTATAAGAACAAAGTCTACAGAGTTTCAAATTTTTTGAACCATTTTTTTGGCCGGAATAAAAAATTGATCGTTCAATCCCAAAAACCCCATGTTATTTAGTTGGGAAACTTAATTGCACTAGTGTAGCACTAGGTTAAAATTGAGATAAAAACTTGAAACTTGGGGGATGTTTTTTTTTATTTATTTCGAACCATATGAGCCTCTGTCAGCGTAAATATTCGAAAATATCTAAAATAAGGAGCATAAATTTATTTGTAAACGATTATGGAGTTTCGAAGGTTTGACCATGATCATCAGTCTTTTTAATTAAAAATATTATATTCTTTTTCCTCATAGGCTGAAATAGTCAAATACTAGATGTAAGGTAAGCTGGCTACTCAACAAACGACCTAAATCCAATCGGGTATTTCAAGCCATGAAAAATAATAGATTAGAATATTTCTAATTAAAAAACTGATGATGAAGGTCAAACCTTCTTAACTATATTCTTTAATAAATAAATTATTATTGTTAGAGTTCGTGGCTGTGATGAAACAGTACTAGATAAAGGAGGAGGCATCAACCAAAGATGGAATCACTGGGTTCAATAAAACACCTTTAATAAAACGTTTCGGCCTGAATTTTATTTGGCCATCTTCAGTTAATTAGGAATTATACACAAAATGTCGTACACATATGTGATTGAACCAAGCCTTGTCAAAAATAAAAAAATTTTAGCTTCATGTAAATTTATAACGTGCCTGGACCCAAAAAGTTTCAGAATGAAATTAATCTTTACTTTCATTCTGAAACTTTTGGGTCCACGTTATAAATTTACATGAAGCTAAAAAAATTTTATTTTTGACAAGGCTTGGTTCGATCACATATGTGTACCGCATTTTGTGTATAACTCCTAATTAACTGAAGATGGCCAAATAAAATTCAGGCGGAAACGTTTTATTAAAGGTGTTTTATTGAACCCAGTGATTCCATCTTTGGTTAATACCTCCTCCTTCATCTAGTACAAATAAATTATTATAATATATCTAAGTAGAATGTTATTTGCATCAAAATCAGGACAAGTTCATTGATTACTCCTTAGAATTATCAACTTGGTACTCTCGGCAAACAATTCAATTAGAATAATAAGCTGTTCCAAGGGATGACAGTTCCCAAAGGTTGAACAAATTCTGGATATAAGTTTCTTCCTTACGTACCTATATATGCAAAATTTCAAGCAAATCGGCTTAGTAGAAGAAGTAAGAAAAATATCGATTCCAAGATTCTACTCGAAAAGACAGAGAAACCAAGCTGAATAAAAGTAAGTGGAAAACGTCAGCCTTTAAGTGATTCTTAAGTCAAGCCACTCGGGAGTAGAGTACAGACCGATTCATCCCTATGTATGTTTTAAGCTAAGAAAATGCGGTGTTGGTTTGTAGGGAACATTTCATCATTTAAAGAGGGTTTAAAGTTTTTGAGGTGTTTCTCCATTAAAAAATAAACATAAAAAATTGAAAAACTTAGGTGATCTCCGAAACATATTGAATTCCTCAAACTTTATGTTTATTTTTTAACTGTGAAAGACCACAAAAGCAATTAATCGATCTCTATGGGACCAAGCTAAAGGCTTTAAATATAATACCACCCTAAACACTTTGAAAAAAAGGCCAATTTAGAAAAAGTACCGAAATCTAAAGTTTTGCCAAGTTAAATTCGTCAAGAATAATTGAATCGAGAAAATAGTACTTTCAATTAAAACGCATTCTTTTTTATTTTAAATGAAAATCTAGATTAATGGATTGTATATACTTAATTTCAATTATTTTATTGAAACTTGGCTGGTCACGAATTTAATTAAACTACCCAAATGGCATAATGCGTAATAGCCAAGTTTCGGGGAAATAATTTCAATTAAAAATATAGAATCCATAAATCTACATCCTCATTTTAAATGGAAATATTACGTTTTAAAATTGAAAGTACTATTTTCTCGGCTTAATTATTCTTGACGAATTTAACTTGGAAGCTCTTTAGATTTCGCTTCGAAATTCGAAATTAGGCTGTTTGACAGAAGTGTTTTGGGCCGAATTTATCTTGTTTTTGTAAATTAATATAAGTATGGCTTTTGTTTATATATATTTATTTTTTTTCTTTGGGGTTGGGGTTCATTCATTCTAAAAATTTCACCTCCTCATTTTAGATGTTAAGGGTAGTAAAGTTTTAGTATTTAAATTGAAAGTTTTTGTGCCGAGATTAGCAGAATTTTTATATATTGAAGGAGACAATAAAAGAGTAGTGTCTTCTGCTGAAATTATAAATTTTATTTATTTATAACGAGACTATAGTTTCGAGGGCTTTGCCCTCTTCATCACTCTATTATAATGGATTCACAGGAATTAATTTATTTTATTTTATTATAAATTAATTTCTGTGAATCCATTGTAATAGACTGATGAAGAGGGCAAAGCCCTCGAAACTATAGTCTCGTTATAAATAAATAAAGTTTTAGTATTTATATTTTCCACCTTCATTAATGGCCCAATATGCCAAATTTATCACCCTAGTGTTATTAGGTTGTTTCAAAAGTTGTGTGCTCATCTAAAGTGTCCTGTATGCTCCTGTAATAAACCAGATAATTTCTAGTGAAGCAGAGTTTTAGGCAGTGGTGGATCATAGGGTAAGCGGAATGAGCGGCTGCTTGTAAGGGCTCCAAAAAAAAGGCCGATTGTGTTAAAGTGTTTTCTTAAACATTGTTTTATAACACTAAATTTTTTAAATTTAATAAGTACCAAAATATGGATATAATCGTTCATGGTTCAGATTTTTTTTATTTTTTGTTTAATGGATTTTGAGGGCCCCGTTGTTTTACCGCTTAGGGCCCCCACTTGACTTGATCCGCCACTGGTGTTAGGGTCACAGTAAGGAGTTAAGAGTGGTGTTAGCGTGACGTGTGAAAAGTGTATGTGAACAAGTGGTAAAGATTCACCCACTAAACTGCCAAAAAGTGAAGTCGGCTTAGAAGTGTCAAGAAGACCACGGCAGAGCCAGACCACGCCAGCCAAAGACCGTAGCAATTTTAAAAGATAGAGAGCGAAAATGTCGAATCAAGGCAATGCATCGGATGACAGTACAAAGAAGAGAGATAGAGAGGAGGATTCAGGATAGCCATTCCAGAAGAATAAAATGGTGCAGAGTTCGCCTCCAAAGATAACGAAGGAGGATGAAAGAATACAAGAAATCTTAAAAATGTTTAAGAAAATAGCCAGTGAATTGAAGGAGGTGAGGCGCGAACAACAAGAATACAGAAGGTTGATTAAAGATGTTGAAAGAGGAGAATAAGCAATTTAGAGAAGAAAATAAGGCTATACTCCGTAAATTGGAAGAAGTAAGCAGGGACGTGGATAAATTGGAGAGGAAAAAAAGAAAGAATAATATAATTATATTCGTCTGCTTCTTCTTGTTTTTAAACCTATAGGTTTGTTTCTTCTAGATCGTCATACCATCTCTTCTTGGGACGACCTCTACTTCTTATCCCAACCGGATTGTTCGTCATCACTTTGTTTACCAGTCGGTCTACTGGCATTCTTCCCACATGCGCGTACCATTCTGTTCTTCTTCTCTTATAATATTATCTATAAATAATCCGATAATTTTTCTCATTAATATATCAAAGAATAATTGATATATTAATGAGAATTGTTTTGACCGCGCTTTTTTGAAAAATATATATATATCGCCAGACTACTGCGGATCACGCTATTGGAGTCTTAGTCTGGACCAAGAGAGAAAAAGATGTGATCCATTTAGCTACAATCCAACGTCATTTTGCGTATAGCCCGCATGATACATGGATGGATCACCAAATGAATTTGAAATCTGAGATGTTATATATTCAATCTCCCAGCCAAGAGCGCTCGGTCTATTAGCATGTATGTTAGATGCTTGCCATTAATTAATCAAATGTTCTCTACATTTGATTAAATCGAGAATCAAATATAGGTGATTTTTGTCAAATATTGAGTAAAAATAATATCTGAACTTATATATTTCTAACTTGAAATAATGATGTTAAATAAATTTATAATTTTTCTCATTAATATATCAAAGAATAATTAATATATTGATTGAATCAAATGTAGGAAACATTCGATTTTTATAAATAATCCCATACAAAAGATGACAATTTATCCTTCAACCTTCACCCCGTCATTTGAGGGATTGAAAGAGAGAAAGTCTGAGTTTGTTGAATTTTTTCTTTATAAGAGTTCCAAAATATATGATGATATAAAATTTTAGCATTCTAGGGTATTAAAATTTTAGCAGATCCTACAATCTTCACTCCTTCATATTAGAAAGAAAAAGAAGGAAAGTCTAGGTTCTTCAAATTTCTCCTTTATTTATATTCCAAACACTACAAGCATGCTACATTTCATGATGCTAGAATGATTAAAAGTAATCGAAGAGTTTTGATGAGCTGCCAAGTGATTCAGTACTGATAAAAAATGTCATATCAGTAAAATTTTGTACAGTGTTTTGGAAAAGTATTCACTTTCTATTCCAATTTCATTGTAATTCTGTAGCTTTCTGTTTGTTAGGATAGAAATTATCAGAAAAAATTAAACCGGTTTAGTAATAAGTGGCCGTCCATAAATTACGTCACACGAATTTCAAGATTTTTAGACCCCCTCCCCCTGTGTCACGTTCTGTCACATTTTCATTGAGCACCACTATATTGTGACGTCACACTATTACTTTTATATATTTTATAATTTAATAATTGTAAAAAAAAATTTATAAATTTTTCTCATCTAATGGTATTTAATATATTTTAAGTTTAACTTTATTTTTATTCATATTATAAAATCTAAAAAAATATTTGAAAAATTTAAAAAAATTTTAATTTTACTTTTGTGACATCACAATTTTTAAGTTCCCCTGGCCCCTCTGTCACATTTTGTCACAAATCTCAGATGCCCCCTTCCCCTTATTATGTGACGTAATTTATGGACTGCCCTTAATCTAAGAGCTGAAATTTGTCCAACAAGTTTTCATAATAAAACGAAACAGTTCAGTGACAAAAAAAAAAAAATCAAAATTTGCAGAAGCCCCGTACGAGTCTTAAAAAAATATTTCCATTTTAATTAAAATTTTATTTTTAAATTAAAATTAAATTTTTTTTATGAATACGTAATAATTTAAGCCTTATTAATGTTTGGATCAAATACGATACTATTTTTTTTTCTAATCATAAATATCCCTTTAATAAGAAAATTCATTTAAATATTTAGATTTAAAGGATATTTTTTTTCTACTTACGTTATTTTTATTTTCTATTTCTTCTTCAAAGATTAGCCTTCAAAACGTCTTTTTCCGTTTGGTCGAGATGTAAAGGCTATTTTCGATACTCGACTTTCATATCTATCCTTTCCAGATGGTTAGACTATCTCGTTCATTACGTTCTAAGAAATTGAAATGTCATGGATTTGACGTCCAATAAATATTACTAAAATGAAAGGTGTTTCCCTTGTATGGGTTGACAAATGTCTGCATGATTTGTGCGTGGGTGGGTAATCACTTGAGGGAAACGCTGTTTTTCAGTAGTATAATTATTGTATTCTCTCATAGTGTACCCACGCAACTTAACTAAGCTTTTTAGAGTTTCTGAATATTGAAATCCGAGAGGTGAACCGCGATTGGAATTAGGTGTACACCTTCTTTGGAATTATTTGGAATTACTTTGGAATTCATTAGATAATCTATTGTCATCTATGTCTTCTTCTTGGAAATGAAAGTGGAAGTGGAAGTAGGTGTACACAATTTTAGGTCGCGGTTCACCCCTCGTTGAAATCCTATCGTCTAATAATTTAGAAAACATATAGCCAAACTGTGTCTCTTTCGTGAAAAGAAAGATATTGATTGAAAAGATTTTGTTTTGCCGAGAGTAGTAGAGTTGATTCATAAAGAGAAATCAATGATGTTGTCCTTTGCTTGATGCAATATATAAAATATAAATAGCTATGTATATAATTTATTTGTTTGAGAGTATAGTTTCGAAGGTTTGACTTTCATCATCAGTCTTTTTAATTTGAAATACTCCTAATTTCTAAGGATTATGGTGTCAGTTCTATCTGAAAGATATTAAATAAAATTAATTTAATATGAATATTAAAAACTTTAAATACTAATTGTTATGTTATACGATATATAAATTATACATCTATGAATGTTTGAGAAAAAGGACACATTTATGCCTAGTATTGGGATATAGGTAAATTATATAATTAAATTATAATTATACCTATATTATAGATAAATTATATAACTATAATTATACTCGAGGGTGATCCGCGATTGGAAGTAGGTGTACACCTCTTTGGAAGTATTTTGGAAGTACTTGGAAATATTTGGAATTACTTGGAAATATTTGGAAGTACAAATTGAAGTAGGTGTACAGCATATTAGGTCGCGGTTTACCCCTCGATTATACCTATATTATAGGTAAATTATATAATTATAATTATAGCAATATTAGGTATAGCTAAATTATATAATTATATACCTATATTATATAGGTAAATTCGTTTTCTTGATATAGTAAGCTAGTCACTCAACAAATGGATTATTTCCTTCAAGCAGAGGAGAACCTCATTGGTTTCTCTTTATTTATCTTTCTGTTAGTTCGTCTCTGAGAGCACTGAAGCTCGTAAACTAAAAAAAGATAGAAATTTGAAATTTACAAATAATATAATACATATTTATTTTCCCGAAATCAAAAATCGTATTAAAATTTTATCGAATGATTACTTTGGAAAAGGTCACATTTTCGGGGGAGATAGAAAATAAAAAGTATTTATTTATTATTGGTTATGGAATATTCCTGTAAAGTGAGAGAGTTATAAAGTGCCCCTTTTAAGTGATTTAATAGCTGTCCAGAAATGGCTTAACTTAAAATTATGGAAAAATTCCGAGAATTCTCTCATTCTCTCTTTATTAACAGAAATTAAGAACGATTTGGATATCTCAAGTATTTTGGGAGATATATGTCTCGGATTCCTCAGAATGTGATTACGAATCCCACATGTCTGGTTTGTTTAATTAAAATTGTGTAAAAATCTCAAATCAACATTGCTATTTTACTCAAACTTTTCGAAATTGACATTGTTTAAAATAAAATTTCATGTCATAATTACTATCCAAAAAATTCCTCCCTCACTTGCATTAAAATCATCTGAAAATTTTTAGACTAAGACGGTCCCTTTAAGTTTCATATCATAAAAAAATTCTATAAAATATGCATTTAATATTGATCCAATTTTATTTCCACTTATCTGGAGCTGCTTTCTTTTTCATAATACAATTCTCTACTATACTACTCTGTAACAAATTACTCGTAGTTCTCAAAAATTGATGCGAGCCGATTTTTAATGGGTCACGAAAACATTTCTAAATGCATTTGATTAATTATTTAAATAAAATAAAAATCGTAAGATATAAAATTTTTTTTATTTTATTTTGTTTTGATCATCAGTTGAAATGATTTTGTTGAGAAATATTCTATCGAAACAACTATCTAAATTAGTATCAATAAAACTTATTTTTTATTTTTACTTTTTAAATCAGATTTTATAGATACCTATTTTAAAAATTCTTTCACAATCTTTCACAAATTTAATTATTACAACATATAGGTATATGTGTCAAGTACTAGTTTTCTCATCTTTTGAGAATATATTTTAATAGGTTTTGTAAGCTATTAACCTATTTTTGAAAATAATACTTACTTTATTTTACTCTTTTCTAATAAATGGATCTGCTTCGCTTGGTGGTGTAACTCAGGGTGATTCTCTTTGTCTTAAATTGGTTCCTATGAATTTACTGATTTTAATTGAAATAAATGGATATTATAAAAAAATATAAAAAATAAAAAAATAAAAAGGATGATTGAAATACTAGAGGGGTTGAAGTGAGTTTGGGAAGGGTAGGTAAGGGGATTTAACTACTAAAGGAGGGGAATTAAATTTTTCTTTAAGGTGTACTCGAAAGAATGATAAAAAACAGAGATTAATATATGACAATTTATTTATAGTAGCAGTTGGAAAATTAATTTATAAAAACAAAACAAAATGAAATGTGTAAATTTAGAATTGATTCCAGATTATCAGACTGGCTCCGGTTTTAAAAGTGGAATCAAATAGGTGTGCAATGATCGTGGATCTAATCAGTGGTGGATGTAGGGTCTTGTTAACCTTACGGTACTGGAGACAAAGCAGGAAGGGCCACGTAGACGTCCGGCTGTTCTTTCAATATACCGTCAAAACGAAGACGCCAGGCCAAGATGAATGATATTGTGGCTTGTATGTCGAACGAGTGCGCTGGAGCGTGTCGTGTTATATATATATATAATGGTGATGTGTATTATATAATAATATTAATGGCAATGATTAATAATGTCCATTTAATAACAATAGTAGTAATCATATGATATTGCTGCCTATATGATAATCGAAGCAATCATATGGTAATGGATGCCTATATGATAAAAATCTATATAGTAATGCCTTTATGATAGTAGAAGCAGTAGTCATCTCGTAATGCCTATATGATAGTAGAAGCCGTAGTCATATCATAATGCTGTCTCTCATCTCACGAGGACTCTCCCTCCATTTCCCACCATGTTGTCCATTTAAGATCAGGTGTCCGTATCTGATATCCTGATTGGCTGATGGACTTTTTCTGTTCTCTCCTTGATCCACCCTTGTCTGGCCTCGTCTGAGATCTTAATCTCTTTTTCCATTGCCGTTTCTCGAAATATATCTCAAAATATACACTTCATTATGAATTTAAAAATAGAAAAATTAAATTTTACTATTAATATATTTTCTCTGCTTTTCGAATTCTTATTGATTAATCTATACTCTTTTTCTTTTGAATTTATATTCTAAAAACAACTCCCTTAATGAATTGTGCTTTTCCTTCTTGAATTTATTTCACCCACAATGTAGGATACATTGTAATATGTATTAATATTAATTTTAATAAAGAAAATGAATTTAGGTCGAATCAAATATTTTAATAGATATGTTTATATTGCATGTACGAGGGTCTTGCCCCCTCGGGAGTTGAACCCAAGCACTAGTTTGCTTTCCGGGCAACTAGTCAGACCCTTGAGACAACCACTTTGCATTTGATTTTAATATTATTAAAACTTCGTACATTCAGAAATGTACTAAAATTTCATCATTGATGAAAAAAATGAAGATTTCAAGAAGTCTTTACAAGATTAAAATTAAAATTGATTGTTAGTCACTGATGATTATTAACTAGTACTCGGAATATTTATATCTTATTCTTCTTTTGTTTAAATAATTAAATTTGTAAAAGATTGATAGAAAATTTTTTAAATAAATATAAAACGTGAATGAAAATGAATATATAGTAGGTAATAAGTTTTATTGTAAATAACGTATTATCAAGAATAAAGAAAGGATTAAATTAATATCAAATTGAAAGTTTTTTTGCCGAGGGTAGCAGAATTGTTATATATTGAAGGAGACAATAAAAGAGTGTCTTCTGCTGGAATTATTTTTTTATTTATTTATAACAAGACTATAGTTTTGAGGGCTTTGCCCTCTTCATCAGTCTATTACAATTGATGAAGTGGACAAAGCCCTAGAAACTATAGTCTCATTATAAATAAATGAAATTTTTAATTCCAGCAGAAGACACACTCTTTTATTGTCTCCTTCAATAAATTAATATCATTGACTAAATACTCTTCATCAGTGGTTAGGTAACGTAAATATATTTATTTAATTTTTTGCAACGAAATTTTCTCTGTAGAAATTTTAATTGAATGCAATGGAAGGCAGCCCAGGGGCAGTGAGGAAAGAAAAAATTAACACATATCAAATGTTCAAAATTGCCACAATTTTTCACATGGTCAAATCAGTCACTATATTAAAGCACTCAGGCCCCTATAGTTGGCATCTGCAACTACCCTCCCCACCAACATTTTTTCTCTCGAGGTCCAGGCGACCATGCCAATTCATTCTTATACTATTAACCACCAAAGGGTAAATATCATTTAAATTTACACGGTGTGCTATGCGCTAGGCTTGTATGAGTCTGAAGGTAAGCATGTTCTTTCTGATAGCTAAAATTCATATCATTTACGTGTTCATATCTTTAATTATTTTCTCTCTTTTCCTCTGAAGGTTACCTCATTGTAGATGTTTTGCCGTCCTCTCGATTGGCAAAGCACAAAACAGATACAATACCTTGCCCTAATCCACATGCGGCAATACCACTGAAAGGTTCATTAATAACCTAAGCCACTCTTACCCAAATGTATGTTTTGTTTGCCCGATTCGCTTGGCAAACAACAACATATATATACCCTTGCCCAACCAAGCGGCAACCCTTCTCTTTCTGAACAAATACAGAAAGGGCATTTTGCGCTACATCTTGCACAGCGCTCCCAGCCTACACACGGCATCTTCAATTTTTACGTAAGGAACGCGGAACGGGAACCGGTCTTCAAATGTCCTGTACCTTCCTCAAACACTCTTAATCAATACACCTAACTCCTATTCTATCAAAACCTTCCCTCTATTAATTGCTGAATAAATTTTATATCAAAGTTAAATTGTTTTATCTTTTTTATTTCATACGCTTTTGCAGAGAATTACCTTGTCTCCCCTCCATTTGATCTTTTACAGAATATCATATATGTATAATATTAATTAACTAGATAATCGAACCCAGCCGCCCCTATCGAAACATTCTATTATTTTTATAAAGTAACTAACAGCTTCCTTGAGGTCTTACACACCTCATAACCAAAAGGAGCGATACTTTCACAATCATCAAATAAGGTGTAATTTATTGGAATCCTTCCTCCTTTCCTTACAAAGCGACGTTTCGGAGGAATCTTCCCTCCTTTTTCAGGGTTTCAAAGGGTCAATGAATGAAACAAATAAAATGTTCCCTTCTTCTCTCCACAGCAGTGTTCAAAACTTTCTTCTTTTTAAACAAAAGGCATAGAAAAAAATATAATTTTGTTTTTCATGTCTTTGTTAAAAAATAAGAAAGTTTTGAACACTGCTGTGGAGAGAAGAAGGGAAAAATTTTATTTGTTTCATTCATTGACCCTTTGAAAACCCTGAAGAAGGAGGGAAAAATCCTCCGAAACGTCGGTTTGAAAGGAAATGAGGAAGGATTCCAATAAATTACACCTTATTTTATATGTGTTAATTTTTTCTTTCCTCACTACCCCTGGGCTGCCTTCCATTACATTCAATTAATATTTATTTAATTATTGTATAGTGCAGAGGTTCCCAAATTGTGCACCGCGGCGCCCCGGGGAGCAATTTTATTATTATATTAAAATAGTTAGCTTGTGTTAAGAAGAAATAGACGAATGGACAATTCTTTATTTCGTGTCTGAGCTTGTTTCAGTGTCTCCAATGGACTTGTCTTGACATGTATCCGGGATTATTATAAAAGCGCCCAAACTTATATTTCGCACCCTTTTCTTTCTATACCAGGGTGATACATTCTACCCCAATTGGATTTCAGAGAATTTATTATTTTTTTTTTTTTAATTGTTTTTAAAATATTTTCATTGAAATAAGGGTATTATTTTTTCGACATTTCGGTAGATTCTTTTCATTTGTTTTTAATGAAACAAAAAATTTATCGAATACATTTTTTTCATTAAATAATTATATACAATGAATTTATTTTTATTAGGTAGATTTTTTAATTAAATAAATAAGAATTAACAGATATTTTTTATGGCGTGTTCATTTTTTGCCTTTTCAGCCCTTCTAGCCACCAGCCAATTTATGATACTATTATTAAATTATAATTTCTATGTAGGGGTCAGATTTTTAGTCGGTTGCCTCGAGTCGGATTTGAACCCGGGTCCACTTGATTAGCGAGGTGTTCATTTTAGAAAATCAATTCATACGAAATTTTTGTTTTTAATAAAATTAATAATTTATTTTTTCTGCGTTCTAGACTAGTGATAAGAATTTATTACTTTACGTTTTCGAATTATTGTGGATTATGGTAATCTATACAGATCGAGATTAGATATTATTATGGGACCTGAATGAACTTTCTACGACCTTTTGTTTTTACGCATTCGTAGGTTTAGAAATTCGAATTAAAATACATGAACGAATGAACATTTCTCAGTTTCAGACATTTCTCAAACCAAAACACAAACTCTAAAGAAAGCAAAATATTAATTACTACTTAAAAAAAATTAATTACTCCTACACATATTTATTTTATTTCAAATTATTTATTTCCAGTAATGAAGCTGTTAAAGCTTTTATTTTTGTTAATTATGTGTGAAAATTAAAATCTTATTTATTTATTTGCTAACTAGACATAAATCAAAGTGAGAAGCTAAAAATTTATTTATTATTTAATTTTATCTCTTACTTTTACGAGTAGACATACTTTAATGAAAAAATTTTAAATGAAAAAAGGCACCGCGGCTCGAAAATGTTTGGGAACCCCTGGTTTAGTGTATATCATAAATAAATAATAGGTGCGTGCAAAAGTTCGTTCGGAGTTTCAATAGATGGAGTTATGAGCGTCGTAACGTGTTGTCACTAATACCTACTCCTACATATTATATATCCTTGGAAAGGTGACATCTTCAGCTTTCATTTAAATAAAAAAAAATCATTTGTTTTCATACAAACTGCTTCGATAAATATCACTTTAAAAATGAATATCGATAAAGTGTATTTACGGCATGTTATGCTTTACTAGTTTCGGAAGGGAATAAACGTTGCCGCAGCCGTGAAAAACATTCAAGATGTTTATTAGGATCAAGCACCAGCTAAACGAACTGTGGAAAAAAATGGTTTGCTAAATTTCGGCACGGAGGATTTAAATTTAACCTTGAAGACGATGAAGGTGATGCTCTCAGTTTGGTGGGATTGCAAGGGCAAAATCTATTTTGAGCTTCTCCCTGCTGGCGAAACGATTGATTCGGACAAGTACTGTCGCCAATTAACCAATTTGAATCGAGAAATCAAAGAGAAACGACCGATTTTGTCAAATAGCAAGGGAGTCATCTTTCATCAGGACAACGCCAGACCACACGTTTCGAATAAGACGCTGTGCATGCTGAAGAGCCTGAAATGGGATGTCCTAACGCATCCACCGTATTCTCCTGATATCGCACCATCTGACTATCACTTGTTCCGGTCATTGCAAAATTATTTAAATGGAAAAAACTTTGACTCTTTGGAGGCCTTAAAAAACGGCGTGTCTTCGTTCTTCGAATCTAAACCGCGCAGTTTTTATGATCGAGGCATCCGTCTGCTGCTTGGAAAAAGATTATAGAAAACGATGGAGAATATCTCATTGATTGAATAAAGATTTTTGTTTGTCTAATCGCTGTGTGACTTTTACTCACAAATTCCACACGAACTTTCGCACGCACCCAATACAAATCTTTTATAAAAAAAAAAAAAAAAACAATCTGAAAACGTTTATTTGAAATTTAAATGTTTCGGAAGATATTCTCGTTTTAATAATGGAAATTTTAAAAAATTTGAAACAAGTTTATACTAGCTTTATATTATATTTATATTTCTTTCTTAAAGCAACTATTTTTCAAATTTCCATTGATAAAGTCAGAAAATCTCCCAAAACGTTTGGATTTCAAATAAAGGTATTCAGATTGTAATTTATAAAAGATATGTATTTATTTATATTTATTTTTTCTAATTATAATAAATTGCTTTTATATAAAAACAATTTTATAAACGTATATAGGTATATAATATTTTTCCATTTAACTAAAATCCGCTTCAAAGTGGAGGGTCATATGAAAAGACTAATAACGTTCCTTTTGATGGCCAGGTCGATATATGAAGAAATTAATCATATTTTTTTTTTTAGTATGATTCTGAAGGAAAATTAAACACGCTTTTTTTTCTTAAATAAAAGTGTCACAGATGGCTCAGAGGTCAAACTTTTCCACCACAGACACAAAAAAACTTCTTTTATCTTCCATGATTTTCACAAGTTTAATGCATGATGACACTTCTTTGAAATATCAATTTTAACCAAGTTATAAAGATGGACGGATGTTTACTTTTAAGTTCTAATCTGGACTAAGCAAAAAATCTCACACACACAAATTCTGAAAATCAATAACCTAAGTGGGAAAATATTAATATGTAATTCGAAATTAATGACACCACAAAAAACACTCAATAGGGCCAAAAAATAGAGTGGATTACTTTAAACGCATGCTATAATTTATACAAATTCTTCTTCATGTTTACATTAAAAAGTTTTTATATAAAAGATATACGATATTATTACATACTGAAATAATAAAAAAAAGACAGCTTGAATTTTAAACTGTATTTATTTAAATTTTTACGACATTTCGACCGACGATATTTTTTCTTCAAGTTTTTTTTTTTGAACTTTATTAATCTTATCCTTTGTGATTCACGTTTATAAGGATAGATATAATTTATATTGTATAAATAAAGGATCTTCTGATTCAAGTAATAAATGTAATATACCTAAATATAGGTACCTAATATTTAGTAATTCAAATATTTAATAAAATGAATTCATCTTAGATTTAATGTTGCATCATATATTTAAAGTACAATAATTTGAGGTCTGTTTTGCAAATTTACAGAAAATTGAGATGTGCAAAACAAATTTAAATTCTCTTTAAAAAAATTAGTTTTCCTCGTTCTTTATTATTTTTTAAATTAATAACAAAAAAATCTATATATAATAGATAATTATTTTATTTATTTTTTATTTATATAAATTACATAATTTAATATTGTAGTGGTTTACATTTATATGTAATTTCTTTTTTAAATGAAAATCAATTTAATACGATAATTATTTTATTTCGTTGCGCAATCATATTAAAAAAGAGAAGAATGGAATATAGAAAGTGGGAAAATAGAATTTAGTACTTATACTTCTCTATAAATACACGTTTCACAGATCTTTCGGAGGTTAAGCATCTCAAAAACACAAACAAAAACTTCGTTCTTCTTCAATAATTTCCACTAGTTTAATTTATTAATGGTAACATATCTTTAAAATATCAGATTTAACCAGGTACGATTTAAGGTAGGCAAAATTTTTCTTAAATGTACATCTTAGATTTATATATAGTGGGTGAGTTTTACATATCCTTACCCCATAAATGACCCCCTTTATAAAAGATGTAGAAACTTTATACACTACATATTTTTTAAAATCGTTAAAAAAACAGTACCTATAGCACACAAAAAAACTAAATATATAAATTTTTTTTTTCAAAAATTTTACATAAGCAAATGCCTATATGCATAAGAGTATACTCTTAAAGACGCCACTGATTTTACGTGATAGAGATCAACCGATGTTTACTTTCAAACTTTAATCTGTACTAATCGAAAGAAAAACATATCGTCGCCTTAGAGTGTAAACCTGCTAACTCACAACAAGGAAATTTTACAGGGCAGAGAAAAAAATCAAATAAAATTTAATATTTTTGTTATGGAAAGAAACTATTTTTCACATTTTTTTTTCTACAACTTACGATCGTATTTTAAGTAGCAGTTTTACTTGGGCGATGCTGCATCTCTTTTTCTTTCGAACGGTATTAATATGTCATATATGATAAAAAATGGATTTAGCAGGTTTACACCCGAAGGCGACGATATAAGTTTTGAAAATCAATATAAAGATATAAATTCTTAATATGAAGATGGATTAGATCCCAGTAATTCTCACTCATCAGTGTAACTAGCATTATTTTCTTACGGTTGCGGCTTCGATCTTTTATTTATATCTTACTTCAAGCTTTATTACATAAATTGATAAAATATTCATATCTATATATAATTCGAAATTAATGAAAAGTCAAAAAATAAAACTTCAGTGTGATTAAAATAAAGGTGAATATATTAAACTCATGCTATAATAAATACAAATTCTAATTTGTGTTTACATTAAGAAGTTTTTACATAAAAGATATACGACATTGAGAAAATTTATTACATTTAAAGCAAGAGACTAAAAGACTACGTTGAGTGAAAAAGAAAACTTCAAGAAAAAGATATTGAAAAAAAAATAAGAGGTAAAAATAAATGAGGATAAAATATTTTTTAGAATTGTTATTAATTATGAATGTTTAATTTTTAACAGGTAGTTAAGATTTCTTATCTTAGCCGATTCATTGATTTTATCAAGAGGTCACCTTTCACCTTTCTCTAAATTGCAAATAGATTGCGTATGTTGTGTGTAGAAGGGGCGTGCCCGCACATTTTGTCAGGGTAAAAAACGTGTTCGAAATTTGGATTGAAAGTGGAGAATCCTCTCCGTTTGATGGCTGGTTAGAATTTAACGAGACTTTCGTTGGAATCTAACAGCACGGAAAATGATAAACATTGTAACGCTTACAACTTCGTTTTTTTTTTAATATTTATTTTCCCCGGCTTGGTTTGCGGTCTCTATCAGAGAGATTGGCGGGTTTCAAGAAACACGTAATGGAATTGTAACGAGCCCCGCCCGATTGATTGCCTCCTCTCTCTCTGCCTGGGCAATTTACGGGACCAAACAAAAGTGGGGGCTAAACACTACTAATACCCCGTTCCTCCCTTTTAGCCATGTCGAGAAAAATCATCATCATTAACACGAAAGAAATGAAAGTGAAACACACCAAGAGATAAACACCGCCACTTTGAAATGTAAACGAACTTCACTGAGACTTCAATCGTTGAGTTCTAGTCTATTATGATGAATTGACGATTTCCCGGGATTATATATATTTGTTTTAAAAGTAAATATAAAAAAAAAAACTTTTTTTAGGAACATCAAAATCAGAGAAATTTCATTTTCAATGAGAAATTATTATAAAATTAAGTAATTAATTTTTTTCGTACCAAAAATTGGAATATGTTTTATTTAAAATGTTTAAATTGTTTTTTAAAATTTATTTTGATTATTTATTTAGTAAAAAAAAATTGTTTTATTATTATTATTTATTTTGACGAAGATTTGCTGAGCCCTAAAAAGAAGAAAAAACATAGATAAATTAATTATTTATTTTAGAAGTTTATTATTTTTATTATTATTATTAGGTTTTATTATTATTATATTTTATTCAGTTTTTTAGTTCACTTTTTTTTAATCAATATTATTATACACTTTTTATATCAGGGTGTTTTATTTTATTTTTTTATTTTTATTTTTTTAATTAAAAAAAATAAATAAATAAACATGATATTGTGGAGGGAAAAAAATAATCACAGGATTTGAAGAGAGAGATGAAAAAAAAAATATAAATAAATAATAAACAGTTGTAAAGAAGAGGAAGAGATTGCAAGTATTTCTAGTGGTGCGAAGTAGACAGATTTCGTAGCGAAGTAGTGTAGTGGTTGTAATTTACTTACAACGCCGGCGACTGCTTTGGCGGAGGATTCGCGACTGAACTGCGCACAGGGAGAGAGATCCAGAGGCTGGAGTGGAACACGGGGGCATACGGGGCAAGGGCACGGGGAAATGCTCCTGGAGCAGGCGCAAAACTCACCCACACACACCCACACACATACAAAGCATTCATGTAGAAAGGTAGACAACCAATTTCCAATCCCGTTTTGCTATTTTACCTAAAATAATTATATCAATAGATTTATTTTATGAAATAAAATATGTACATCCATTAAATGAATTAAAGAAATTGATATTTTGGGATCCCTACACTATAGGGACAAACTTTTTACTTTACCATACAGGGTTTCGAAATATCTCAAAAATGACTTAAACTATTTTGATTAAAAAAATTGAGCGAAACTATGGTATTTCACTCTACAAAAAGCTCTAATAAGTGAACATCGAAAAATTATATTTTTTGAGATAATAATTGTTTTGTCAAAATGTCTGTTAGTCTGTCTGATTGTCTGTTAGTTAGTCTGTGCCAAATTTTTTTGGACGAACTAGCTCAAAAACTAGTGTGAATATATAAACCAAATTTCACATGTAGTTTTGGTCCATTGAGATTAAGAGCTGATTAGATTTTGGTGCATATCGACACAAAATTAAGGAGGTGGAGGGGGGGGGTTAAAATTCAAAATCTAGGCCATTTGAGCAAACTCAACCAAATTTTGTGTACATAATCACTGGACCCCCAGAAGACTAAAAATTCAAAAACTAACCACCCAAAATGGGGGGGTGGGGGGTCCAAAAATGAAAATCTTGGCCATTTATCAAATTCAACCAAATTTTGTATACATAATCAGTGGGACACCAGAAGTATAAAAATGCAAAAACTAACCCCCCCTATATGATTATAAATAATTTTAGGGGCCAGGTTGTATGGTAAAGTCAAGTGGATGGCCACATCAGAACACGTCAGCTTATTCAGGAATGGGCCAAAAAAAGAAAAAAATTTGGCTGGCCAATATATTTT
This sequence comes from Forficula auricularia, assembly GCA_024734495.1. Classification (NCBI taxonomy): domain Eukaryota; kingdom Metazoa; phylum Arthropoda; class Insecta; order Dermaptera; family Forficulidae; genus Forficula; species Forficula auricularia. The sequence goes on from JALMQS010000409.1 coordinate 326,111, forward strand.
GATGATGTTGAGGAAAAAGGGCCAATCTTCAAATCGACGCCTGCAACTCTTAAGCCTAGTACACAATAGAAGACCATGTTTCGCGATTTGTCTATAGACCGTCTAGAGACACCGTTCTTTCTCTCGTCTAGCGTCCACACTACGATGTGAAGTGATCTCGGTCCACCATGAAGGACATTGTTTTGTGTGAAGTTTTTAAATTATGGATTTTCTTTTCTATCTCCGCCACTGTCACATTGTGCTTTGCAGCCAGAGATTCCAGGGCCACTTTTATTTTTACCTGGTTGTTGTAGACGGGACTCGTAACATCCCACTAACAATAAGATGGTAATCTTCAATAAGATTTAAAACTTTCTCGTTAGACCACACATTTCCAAAAAAACTAAAACTTTGGAAAATAACTTTAAACTGCCGACCTACACCACTGGAGTGAGACTGGGACGTGTCTCGCCTCTAGACGCCGAGTGACTTCCACACTGTCAAAATGTTGCGTAACATGTCAAACGTTGCAAGCGGTCTCCCAATTCGATCGGGAGACTTTAGACCTGCGATTTTTGGTCTCGCAACAAGCCCGTAGACGGGATTTGTCTATAGACATGTCTACGTAGACAACCTGAGACACGTCTCAGGGACCAAAATCGCCCAACATCTACCAGTGTGTACTAGGCTTTAGAGTATGCATTCAGTGAACAGTGAGGTGCTATTTCTATTGTATAGTTGTCAGGGATAACGAGAAGTCCTATACCTTCCAAAATAATTAACATATAATATAAAATTCGTTCATAATTTAAGAGTATAAGCTCTACAGGGCCTATGTGGCAAATTCGGATATTTTGAATTATACATGTAGAAAAGGTCTATGTACCAAGCCTAATAATATTGCAAAGGTAGAAAAAATGCCAGTGGTGTATTTCGGTCTTCATCCGCTGTGGGAAACTTGGCGCTCCCCGTATGTGCCAAAGTTATTATAATTTTGTGTTGTTTGTGGAACTTCGACCCTTTTTAGAAATAAGTAACGATTCACTTAGACCAAGAGTGTCCAACCTTATGGCTCTTTACGGGCCACATTTGAAGAAATAAAATCATCTCGGGCCGCAGATATAGACTAATTCTATTGATGTTTGTTAATAAAAAAAGAAAGTTAATAATGTAGAACAATGATATTCACCATGACAAAAAAGCAAAAGAATGGCATAGCATAACAATCTTTGAGTTCTTCAGGATTTTGTTTTTAAATCAATTATCACTTAAAAAATTTTAATTACTGAACTAATAAATACGAGTATTTTAGCAAATGGAAATATCAGATCAAGAATAATTTTTAAATATTCGAAACCTCATTATTTTTTTACCTGATGGTTGAGCTTATAATTTTGCTTTTAATGAATTTAATTCTTGAAAATAGCTTCACATACGCACCTATTAGTAAATACATATTTCTAATAGGGGAATAAATAATGTGAAGCAAGGAGTATTTGCTTCTGGGTAGATAATATTTGTATAATTCTAATACTGAGACATTTTTAAATTTTCTTTCAATTCAATGTCTGATTGCAGTTCCATAAGAAAGTTTCCAGGTAAAATATTTATATCTAATAAAAATGTATTCAAAATATTCCAAAATTGTGGTTACTTTTTTGAAAATCTTGATATATATTTTTTCACATTCAAAATTGAAATTCTGCCTTTATTCTTAAAAAAACTTTTGGAGAGATTTTCTATTTCTCCTTATTTTAGAAATTAAATTAAAATGTAATTTTTCCTGAAAAACCGGCTTTATTAAGAAAACTTTTGTTTTAGGTATATGGACATAATATATCGTTTTGAATCATTTTTCTTCGTCTTTCAATTTATTGAGTAATAATATACAGGGGGTCTCATTTGAAAAAACGAACTTTTGACGCTTTTTATGAATAACTGAAATAATAGTAATCTTAGCACACCCGGTATAATATGGAGTCGATTTTCCGGCTTAAATTAAATACTTCGGATCTGTCTAGACTACCACCCAAATATCAACTTTCCATGAACTGAGACCACTAATTTATTTAAGTTTAATTAGGTCCATATTTAACACAAATTATTTTTTATCTCGAAAACCGATAGAGATAGGTATAGGACAATATTAACAAAAAAGTATTTTAATAAAAGGGCGGTTCTAAAAACGTGTTAATATACGGGGTGTTCCATTTAAAAAAATAAAGTTGCTATGACTTTTGCTGAAAATATTTTAGATCGATAGAACAGGTAAGAAAATGTAAGGTGCTAAATTTTCTGAAAAATACTTTCTGTTTTCCATAAACGTCTAACGTGCCATCGACCGTGAATCACCCTGTATATAGACATTAGCTATTAGGTTCAGTTCGGACATCACTGGTTAAGAAGATAATTCGGTCTTGTAAAAAGCATCGCACCGAATATGCGAAGATTCCAGATTCGAACCCCATCTAGTCTTTTTGTTTAAAACAAATAAACTGCAAGGAATCGTTACTTGACTTTATCCATAGTTGTCTGAAACATTAATTCGTTTATTCGTTTTTTATTAAATTTATAAGATATCTCTGGCTATTTCAATTATAATTATCCATGGGTAAATACCTGAAAGGATGGAGGCCAATCAAAACCTACTATTGTAATCAATCAAATGTGATGTTGAATTAAAATAAAAAATAGCCATTGATTATCATTTAATACTTGAGGATTAACAGCTCTACATTGACGTTCCGATCATTATTGGTAACTATTTTTGATTTTCAATCGATTCCTTCAGATCTTCACCAAAGATAACGAGTTGATTCCCTTGATGAAAAATGTGCAGTTTAAATACCGAGCAAAGAACAAGGAGATGACCCATAGCTTTATATATTTTAGAATTTTGGACACTAATTTTTTTTTTTATTGTTTGAAGAGAATTTTTACAATCAGTCAATAAAATTTTGACTATAAGTAAAATTTATAAAATTTATACATTCACGCAACACAATTATATCCCATTCACACACTTGAGAGGTTATTCTTCCAGTGAAGGATCCCTCAATTAAATTTATTAGTCCAGCTGTATGTGGCAGAACGTTCTTCCATGTCCAAAATGTGGTATTTTTTTAGTCTCCTTAGAGTTAAACTGTTGTCCAAAAGAGTGATGGCTGATGAATTCGAATGATCTTCCAATTTTTTGATATGTTTTTTATACTGATCAAGGATGACTTTTCTGACCGATGGAACGATAAGGTCGTTGTGTATGCTAGCATTGGTGACATACCATGGAGCGTTGACGATATTTCTTAGTATTTTGGATTGAGTCCTCTGTATTATACTAATGTTTGACTCGCTGGCAATTCCCCAGATTTGACAAGAATATGTCCAAATTGGTTTAAGAATTGATTTGTATAGCAGTACCTTAGATTTTAATGCCAATTGAGAATTTTTCCCAAGAAGCCAGTACATCTTTTTGTATTTTAAATTTAATTCATTTCTTTTTTTAATTATGTGCTCTTTCCAAGTTAATCGTGAATCAAGATGCAATCCCAAATATCTGACCGAGTCGCCACTTGGAATAATTCTCGAATTTAAATATACAGGAGGGCACGAGATTCTTTTGTTTGTAAATGATATATGTGTAGATTTTGATTCATTTACATGAATTCTCCATCTGTGTAGCCAGTCTTGAATGATGTTGAGACTTTCTTGTAGTTTATTTGACGCTGAGACAGGATCGGGATTTGTAATCATCATAGCGGTATCATCTGCATACGTTGCGATGAATATATCTTCTGAAGTTGGTATGTCGGCAGTATATAGAGAATATAGAAATGGCCCGAGAATTGGACACTAATAACAATAAAAATATTTTATTAATACTAACAAGCCCGTGTTAAAATAGATAGAATTTTTTCATAAAATTAGCCATTGATTATCATTTAATACTTGAGGATTAACAGTTCTACATTGTAATTTTCACGGAGGTTCAATCGCCACATTAATTTTAAAATTTAGAAAAAAAGAAGTCCAATTATTATATTCTTGGATTATACCTAGTAGATATATTTGTTTTATATGTCAGGTTCGCTCCCTTATTAGCCGTCCCCATGCTTTTCGGGCAGTTGGCTTAGAATAGAATTAAAATTTTTTATCAATGCTCAGAGAATGGATATTACCTTAGAGATGAAAATCCCTTTGACATCTTGTGAAATATATATGCCTGCTTAAAAACTTTCACTTAACTTACAAAAAACTCGATAGGAAAATTAAGCTGACGGTTGAAAATAATTTTCACTCCAGGACTGTTTTTATTTAATAATATTAATACTAACCAGTGAGTATTTTAGAATTTTTTAATTTAATGAAAATGGAATTTTTCAAAATTTCAACATGACACACAGGCTCAAAATTATTTTAATAGTTTGAAAATAAGATTCCCCTGTAGACTGGGGCTAGAATATGTCAACAGTATCCCCTGCTTGTCGTAGAAGGCGACTAAAAGGGGTTGGACGTGAGGCCAAAAACCCCACTCCGTAAAAAATTTCCCAGTTAAGTAAGCAACGCATCGCTTTAAATCCGGTCTGATTTCCCGAAATAGATCATTTATAAAAGCCATGGACCACTGTAGTATGTACAGGTGTACAGAAAAACAACGAAGAAGAATATAAAATAAATAGTTTCAATATCACATGACAAAACTGCTGAAAAATAAATTCTATCTACGATATCGTATTGTAATAAGTTTTTTGAAATTAATTAAACATATTCTGTTGTAATTTCATATTATCAACCTCACGTTGCCATGAGGCTAGGAAGCTGCATCGCATTGCTTCCGCTTACCTAGCTAAGGTACCCTGGATGGATGTACTTAATCATTTTAAATTATAAATCTGAATATTCTTAATTTTTATGCATGCATATATTTATATGAAAATTATCTCGGCCCGCCATTTTGAGACCCCTGGTCTAGACCTTGAAAAAATATCCGGCGAGGTTCTCAGCTTTTCCTCGCCAAAAGTATTCAATTAATAATTTTCTCCTTGTAAAAAAAGTTTTGTAAAATAATATTGTTTATGAAAAAAAAATACAAAAAAATAAAAAATGTAATAACCCCGAATGTCATCCAAGGCAATGTGAGTTAAATGAAATTCAATAACACCACATCCCAAAATGTTAGGGGACCTAATAAAAAACCATATGTACATAATTGCTGAATAAACTAACATTTTAAAACTAACACACCTTGAAAAAATAATAATGATGGAAATTTTTTTCAGAAGTTTAAATTTAAGCAAATATTTATTTATTTCACTTACATCTCTATCATTATATTAGATATACCATATGTGGCTGAATTACGCCCCTCTCCCGGCCTTGACAGTTAGATTGTGCTAATAAAATCAGTAGGAAAAATAGAATTTTATTTTTTATTTTCATACTCAAAAAGAATAGCGACAAGGAGCTCAAATTAATTTGTTTTCTGTCATTTTTCTATTGAATCGTGCAGTTTTTTTTTTTTTTTTTTAATTGGCTTTCATCCTTCTTTTATTGGTATTTAAAGTAATAATTTTTTTGTTTGCCTTTGAAAAGAAGCATTTGAATGATCCTATTATCGGGGAGGAAAATATGAAACACTCATAAAGAATTTCAAGGAAGAAAAAGCCATTATAGAAAATGGAAGAATACAAATTGCAAGTAACAAAAGTGGAAGATAATTAAAGGAGAATTGTCGTTTTATTATTTATTATTAGTTTTTACTTTGGGAAATAATCTCTTTCATAAGAAAAATTGGAAGATTTTTTCGAGTGAAAACAAAAAATATTTTGGTCGCCCGGCGGACTTCGTATTTAGGTAATTAAAGACTTTAATATTTTAAATTTTGAATTTAAACTTAGTTTCTTAAGAAAGTCAAAATTCCGAATATACTCCTATTTTTTAGTATGAAAGTTATGTTATCTAATATTCATGCAGCCCTTGAAGTTACTTCAAAACAGTAAAGTGGCCCTCTCAAGGGTCTTAATTTGAGCCTGCTAAACTAAACTAAATATATCGACGACATGCTTTCAAAACCTCCTAACTCAAATTTTACCGAAAATGAGCTATTAGCACCGAAAGATAGGGTTATACTTATCCTATCTTTTGGTGGGAATATCTCATTTCCAATAAAATTTAATTTAAGTTAGAAGGTTTTGCACACATGTCCTCGATATATGATAATAATTTTTAAGAAAGTATAAACTAATGAAATTTTGTTTTTATTATAAATTATATATTCTACTTGGAGGAAAAAATTAAATTTTTCATGTCTCGGCACGCTGTTTTCGGTGAATTAATAATTTTAAATTATAAATATTTAACGAACATGAATTTAGGTAATTTATCAAAGATTTTAATAGATATGTTTACATTGCATGCAGGAGGGTCTTGTCCCCTCGGGAGTCGAACCCAAGCACTAGTACGCTTTCCGGGCAACTAGTCCAGACCCTTGAGACCATCACCTCCAAACATGCAATATATAACGAAAGCCAAAGTATTGTCACTCCATGGAATTCAATTGGAAAAGTAAAAATTACTGCTTAACTGAAATAAAGATTCAGCATCGGACCAATGCAGAGGCAAATTTTTGTAAAGAAATGAGTATCTATTTGAGAAAGAAAGAATGAATTGGAGGTGATGGTCTTAAGGGTCTGGACTAGTTGCCCGGAAAGCGTACTAGTGCTTGGGTTCGACTCCCGAGGGGACAAGACCCTCCTACATGCAATGTAAATATCTATTAAAATCTTTGATAAATTACCTAAATTCATGTTCGTAAAATTAATTGATTTTGAGAAAAAATTCAATATTTCTTTCTCAAATAGATACTCATTTCTTTACATAAATATTTAATTCAGATATTCATTTCGATTAAAGATTTTCTTACCTAAACTGTAGAAAAAGAGAAATTACTAAATTAATATCCTCTAGTTTGAAACAAGGGTGGATTTCTATTTGGCATCCATGCTCTAAGGGTCTAAAGCAGGGATAGTCAACCTCTTCATATCTACAGCACACTTTTGCATCTCGATTGGTATTAAAATTTTCTTACCGCCCACCTGTTCTACCTTATTGGTGATTTAAAAAGTAGAAAGTAGCCTTACTTTAAACTATTTATAATGTAGTGTTACCTACAGCAAATTAAAGCATACAATAATAAATTTAGTAAAAAAAAAAGCAGGTATTTTGTTAAGGAAGCATGGTGTAGGCTCTTGGTGAAACATATTTAAATAAAGGAAAGAAAATTTAAAAAATTATAATATACATATATAGAGTAATGGCAGTTTGTGACTTTTCAATCAGAGGATGCTGTCCAAAAAAGAACCCTTCATTTTTTGAAATTTTATTTTAATCTTTACTTTTTTGCAAATTTCATCAAATGCGGCATAATTTTCGTTATTTTTGAAATTTAATATTGGATTTATTTAAATATATTTTGGCTTTAGACCCGGATACTGTTTTGTGTGAGTGAGGGTAGGAGTTAGAAATTAAATCTTGTGACTTCAACTCCACAGTCCCTGAGATCGAAATCGACCATCTTCCACAATGAATCAGCCTGTAAGAAAATCTTAAATTTCTCCTAATTCTATTGCTATAAGGAAGTTATGACTTGTCTATAGCACTCTTAGTTATTTCCGATTTTTATATATTGAGAGTTTTTAGAAATAGATTAGTCCAGAAATTATCGAATCATCTTTATTTATTCCTTTTTTTGTAACCTTACACCATCAAAGGCTTTGGAGAGATCGACAAAGCAAAGATATGCTGGCCTATTAAACTCTATTGCCTTTTCAACCAGTTGTCTAATGATGAATATGGCATCTGTGGTGGATCTGTTCTTCCTAAACCCCTGTTGTTCTTCTCTTGGCGAGATAAACCCTAAAAGCATGTTTAGGATTATTTTAGAGAATAGTTTGGCGGTAGTATTCAACAGGGTTATTCCTCGAGTTATTCGGATCTGTTTTGATGCCCTTTTTAAAAACCGGTATAGTGATACTGCTTTTCCAATCTACAGGTATTGTACATTCTTTATAGATCTTCTGGAACATATTTGTAAGATGTTTGATTAGCTCAGGACCGCCGTACTTCAGCATCTCATTTGATATGTCATCCGGACCTGATGCCTTCCTGTTTTTCATCTTTCCTATTTCGACTTTAACATCTTCAGTTGATATGTGTGGTATCGTCGACTGAAAGTGCGATCTTCGATGTTGTTATTTGAGTTAAAATATAGGGTTTTGAAGTACTGTTCCCATTCCTGAATTGTTATTTTGTTTCCCTCCCCGTGGGTTCTCCACCTTGTCGTGGTGGGGAGGCTTGTGTGCTCATGTGATTCCTCGGGCCATGCCGGCGGTAGCGTAGCTACTGGTAAGGCCTCCCAAGTCGGACGGGCCGAGGATGAGATGGAGCCAGACTAAGCGAGAACCACTGGTCCTCCAGGTTGGGTTTTATGTAGGGCTAGCAACCCGCATATCTAAAAGAAAACCTGACGCTCACAGAACCAATAGAAAGAATAAGCCGGACGGATCTACTCATATAACGACCACTGCAAGACAAAGGAAAAAACGATTATAGAAACGAAACTGAAAAAGTTATTCATTTTAATTGCCCCTTGAAACTATGCAACAATTTTATTTTATTTCAATAACCAATATATGGTACTTTTCAAAGCAAAAAATGTTTTTTATATAAATATTTGAAATAAATAACGAATAATAATTTGAAAATTTAAAAATCTTCCTGAAATTTTGAAGGTGACCTTATAAGTATTTATGAAAATACTCTAAATGTTTGAAATTTTAGGGATGCGCCGCATCCACAGCATCCATGGACCCCATGCCAGTGATAGAGAGTCATGTTAACAAGCATCACGTCTTTTTATTTTTGTGAAATTTACCTTCAATTTTATATTTAAAATTTTTTTTAAATTTTCTTTACTTTAAAAATCAGGTAGTTAATTTTTTTTATAATAATTTATTAATACTTTACATACATAGATGTATGAACTCTATTGCAATTACATTCAAATAAGGACATTTTTAATAAGATCCCTGAGCCTGATGCTGCGAAGTTAAATATTAAATATCTGTTTCTATTATTGTTAGAAATAAACGAATGACTCGTCTTTCAGAAATATTCAGACGGTTCCTTTCTTTGGTCATAATGATTAACACCATTAAAACTTGATTCGACAGGATATGAGGTAGGGATAGGTAGTAATAAATTTAATATCAGTTTCCACATATTTGGATATAAGGCATGGAGTTTTGAAAACTTGATAAAAAATTTTAAATAATTTTTTAAAAAATGATTTGTGTGTGTTTTTAACCGACTTCAAAAAAGGAGGAGGTTCTCTATTCGACTGAATTTTTTTTGTCTATGTTAGCTCATATCTCCGCCAATTGTGAACCGATTTTGAAAAATTTTTTGCGTTGGGTTCTGTCTAGCTTCCGATTGGTCCCATTTTTTTTTCATTGGTATTGGACTTTTTTTATATGTTTGTTCAGGCATAACTTTTTTGTTTATGAACCGATTTTAATTATTCTTTTTTTATTGGAAAGAGGGTACCTTAGGGGTGATACCATATTAATTTGGTCAAGTTCTGAAGATATGATCAATGACCAAATAACGTAAATCTCCAATACTTATGACCAAATAATCGAAATTGTAATAAATAAAATATTTTATAAAAAAATCAATATTAAAACGTTCATTTAAAACCCGCAAACATTTCAAGATAATTTCTATTTTTATGAATTTAATTTTTATTATCATTTTCTAATTCATTCGCCCGACCCTTTTCCTATAACGTTCATTTAAAACCCACAAAAATTTCGAGAGAATTTCTATATTTATGAATTTAATTTTATTATCATTTTCTGATTCATTCGCTCGACCCTTTCTCTTACGAGATGCATGCAAGGTATTATATTAAGTCACTATTAATAACCATCACTAAAAAGAAAAAAGAAAAATAATGTTTAAGAAAAAAATAAAATCGACTTCAAAAAAAAAAATTAAATGCAACAAACAAAATACACTAAAAGGTATAAAATAATTATTATCTTATTTAGCTACAACTAAACGACGAAATATTAACACGAAATCACTTTTTGAAGTCGGTGCCAAACAAACTATACCTATAAGCGAGCGTACCCGCCAAACGTACTAAGTAAGATCCGTCGAGTGGGATTCATAAAATGCATATGTTTGGCACTGACTTCAAAAAGGGATTTCATGTTAATATTTCGTCGTTTAGCTGTAACTAAATAAGATAATAATTATTTTATACATTTTAGTGTATTTTATTTGTTACATTTAATTTTTTCAAGTCGGTTTTATTTTTTTCTTAAAAAGTCATTTGTATTTAAAATAACAGAAAATATCTTCAAATCGGTCAAAACCCTACCGCTCACTATTGGTTGGTACGGATCAGGTTGACTACCACTGGACTAAATGATTAGTGATCATTCTCTTTTTAATTATTTTCATCGATCAGGTTTTAATGAAATAATCGCTCACCTGCACATTAAATAATAAAAAAGTGATAATTTATTTACGCTTGAGATAAGTTTTAATAATAAACTTAAATAAATTGTTCATTTACGTCTATATTATATAACATTATTTTACTAACTCTACTAATTAACCTTCCACTTTTTCACTGTAACTACCGATTTCATGTGAAGTTTTAAGGGCCCCTTTCATCATCATTGAGTATACAGCCCTAAGACTGGTTTGATGCAACAATCCGTCTCCACTCGACTCTGTCCCCCGCCAGCTGTTTGACCTCTCTAAATGTCTGGCATCCCATATCCCCAATTATTTGGTTGAAATATTCTAATCTGGGTCTTCCCCTTCCCCTTTTATTTCCCACCTCCCCCTCCAAGATATCCCTAAGCAGTCCCCCATGTCTCAGTGTGGGCCTCATCATCTGACCACTTCTCTTCTTCAGACCCTTCCACAAGGTTCTTCTTTCTCCGAATCTTCCAAGAACTTCTTCATTTGTAATTTTATCCATCCATTTGATATTCATCATTCTTCTGTAGCACCACATTTCGAAAGCCTCTAATTTCTTTCTCTCCGCTTCTCTAATTGTCCAGGTTTCACACCCGTACATGGCTATGCTCCATACATGTCTTCAATAGCAACTACCTGTTTTCTAAGCTGGCTCCTTTGCATTGTCTTATATTTGATTTATTTATTGACTTGATTTTCTAGATTTCCCTAATCGGGTTGGGTTTAAGACTTACATATACATACATTTTTCAAAATTTTTCAAACTTTACATTCAAACTTTTACTGAATTTAATATACTGCAAATTGTTTGTCTGCTTTTTGTTTCTTTTTTTCTCCTTTAGTATATGCCAGATATTCATATCCTCTCTCTTCTTTCTTCGGTATGACTTATGTGTTATACATTTGTATTGGATTACATTTAATTTATGTGTAGTAGTTTTGGTGGCATTAGGTAATAATGGACAATCGTATTTTAAATGGGATACACAGTAGAAAACACTTTGCAGTATCTGCTCCCCAAGTTGTATTGCATACTGATTTGAGTATGTTAATTTTAATTATTGACTGACGAAATTTCTAAATTGACTGACGAAAATTGGCGCGAGCCCGAGCCCATGGCTTATCTCTCCGGCTGCTCTTGGTTGGCGACGGGCACTCTTCAGTCAGCCGCCAGGTCTCCCGCAGAAGACATTGCAGCGCTAATGTAAGTCTATTATCTATTATTATTCAATCGATTATTAATTAAAAAATAATTATTTTCGTAAAATTGAATTTTGAATAATTTAAATCAAGTTCAATGCATTTCTTTGACTACTTTTAAGTTATTCTATCTTCATCTCTTTCTCTCTTATTACATTTAAATATGTGACACAGGTCTGCGAGATTTTACTTTTGAAATTATTCGTACTATTGAGTAATAATGTTATTCCTACCCGAAAATAGAGTAGAAATTAATATATAAAAAAAATTTCTATCACAACCCAATTTTTTGGCATATTTTGAAATTATCAATTTTTTTATTAATTTTTCAAACTCCAAAACATACCCACAAATTTTTATATTCTTCTCTACACCAATAATTTAATGAAAGTGAAAAAATTATAAAAAAAAAAAGTTTTTATAAAGGTTGAAATATGGGGACATGGCAGTGCCTCAGTCATGTTCGATTCGAGCTGGCGTGAATTGCCAGACGAGGGGTGAACCGCGACCTAATATGCTGTACACCTACTTCCACTTGTTCTTCCAAATATTTCCAAGTACTTCCAAATGTTTCCAAGTACTTCCAAATATTTCAAAGTACTTCCAAATATTTCCAACTACTTTCAAATATTTCCAAGTACTTTCAAATATTTCCAACTACTTCCAAATATTTCCAAGTAATTGCAAATATTTCGCAAGTACCTACTTCCAAATATTTCCAAGTAGTTCCAAAAAATTTCAAAGTAATTGCAAATATTTCCAAGTAGTTCCAAATATTTCCAAGTGTTTCCAAAATACTTCCAAAGAGGTTTACACCTACTTACAATCGCGGATCACCCCTCGTGAAATTATCAATATTTTATTAATCTTCAAACGCCAAAATATACTCACAATTTTTTTTTTATTCTTCTCTACGCCAATAATTTAATGAAAGTGAAAAAATTCTAAAAAAAAAACATTAAGTTTTTATAAATGTTGAAATATGGGGACATGGCAGTGCCTCAGCCAAGTTCGATTCGAGCGGACGTGCATTGCCAGACTACCCTTTACAGCAGTCTTTTTTAACCTGTTGGTCGCGACCCCCTAGGGGGGGGGGGGGGGTGCGAAGCCTCAGTAATATATCAAAACTTTTTTTACTGTTTTTAGGTGTTTTTTACTATATAGTAAAAAAAATAAAAAAAATTGTACACAAAGTCAGGAGCCGGTCCTCTCAGGCCGGTGGGTCTGGCAGTCCTGGCTCGTGACTTTGTGTAGGTTTATTGTTTTATAATACATTTTTCAATAATTAAATTTTTTTATTTATTTAGGTATATCAGGGTTTATAAAATTAAATAATAAATCAAAGCTTTTTTTACTGTTTTTATGTGTTTTTTACTATAAAAAAAATTAAAAATTGTTCATAAAGTCACGAGGCGGGCCTCTCAAACAGAGGGGGTAGGGGGTCGCGAATTCTTTTTCATACTAAGGGGGTCGCGTCTTGAAAAAGGTTGAAAAACACTGCTTTACATGAAGTAACTCGAGCCATTTGACATCTTAGTGCCGGAGAGTATACCGAGATTTGACACGTACCTTTACTTCCAATTTTATTTTAGAAATAATCCATCAAAATCAATTATTTTAAAGATTTATCTTTTGATTTTTATTATGTATGATCTAAATATAAAATTTAGTAGAAAAATTGAAAAGGTGAATCCTTTTTCTTATACATGCATAAAGCTTTTATTTATTTTTTTTCATTAAATTATTTTTTCATTAGAGATTTCTAATTTCTCAAATATTATAAAAAATAAATCAGTTTATAACGAAATTTCACTTCACTTAAATTATTATTCATTCTAGTTAAAATTAAAATGTTTCCAGATTTGATTAATTTTATTTCCAGAATATATCGCTATTCGACGTAAAATAAAAAACCTGTCTTTCGATTGTCCTGTTGATTTAAATTGATAAAATTGAATTTTTGGAATTATCTTTTTTTTTTTTTTAATTTAAATTTCTTAAGAATTCCTATTTTATAATGTTTATCGCTATTAGAAAGAAAATGTTTTCTATTTAGTATTTAATTATTCTAGCCACCCGCTCTTTACTTGGAATATACAAATAATCTCTTGGATTGAACCTCAAGCAATTGTTGCTTAAATCTTTCTGACACACACATATACTCACACATTCTTAATTTGCTGCAAATTATCAAATTATTTATTCAACTTAGTAGAAAACAACGGATTTAATATCTTTTAAGAAGTTAGATGTTGGTTCTAGGTGAAACATTTTAATATAATAATAAAACTTGAGCAAGATGCGAGGTAGGTTTCACAAAAAAAGAAATAAAACAAAATTGAGTTTTGAATTCGATATATTTCGGTGGTGAGCCCATCATTAGGAGTCAAAGAAAACTGATTATACATTGGAAAAATAATTTTACAAATATCAATTTTTTAAATATTTTTTGAAATGTATGTGGTAGAAAGTAGGGGGAAGAGGAGAAGTTGTTCTAAGAATTAATATTTTCAACAAACCAGCTAAAGGAAGCTATACCTACTATTATAATAAAGAATGGGAAAGTACATGAAAGGGTACAACTGGAAAAGTACCTGAGAGGGTACAATTACCTTCATATATTCAATGTACGAACAATAGAAGAAATAAATTTTAAGATGGTGATAATATGTGGCATTATAATTCGATCGACTACGTCCAGGGCGTCTATATGATTTCAAGTTGAATTAATTAAAATAATTTAGAATTTTCACACCTATATACTACTCTGTCCGAAGCCAATTATTAAAAAAAATTCTACTCTATAACATTTTTTTTAATATATAGAAAATAAATTGAGAAAATTTTCATTTTACAATAGATTTTACTCTAAAGAGAAATCATTTGTTTGTGCATAACAGGTCATTCAATAAGTCCGTAGGATAAGTAAGAAAAAAACAAAATTTTGACAAAACTCGATTTTATTATTCAACAAAGTTGCCTGCGAGGGCGATACAACTAGTATAGCGATTTTCCAACTTTTCGATACCACTTTTATAGTATGATTTCTCTTTCTCTTCAAAATAGGCCTCAGTTTCAGCGATTACTTCATCAGTGGACTTAAATTTCTTTCCAGCAAGAATTCTCTTGAGATTTGAAAACAGGAAAAAGTCGCTGGGGGCTAAATCTGGAGAATATTGTGGGTGGGTAAGCAATTTGAAGCCCAATTCATTCAATTTTGCCATCGTTTTCATCGATCTGTGACACGGTGCATTGTCTTGGTGAAACAACACTTTTTTCTTTTTCAAATGTGGCCGTTTCTTTGCAATTTCAGCCTTCAATCGATCCAAAAGTGCATAGTAATAGTCGCTGTTGATGGTGGTTCCTTTTTGGAGATAGTCAATGAATATTATTCCGTTCGCATCCCAAAATACAGACGCCATCACCTCACAGGCCGACTGTTGCGTCTTTGCTCGCTTTGGATTCGGTTCGTCGACTGCTGTCCTCTCTGCTGACTGTGTTTTGGATTCTGGTGTGTAATAGTGAAGCCATGTCTCATCCATTAGTTTCGAATGTGTAATCTTCAGTTTTTTAATTAGAAATATTTAATCTGTTATTGCTCATGGATTCAATTACCGATAATTTATAATGTGGTTGAATTGCTATAACAAAAAACCGAATTTTTCTATATTTAATCGGATAGTTGAACCCATAAGAAATCACAGAGACAATATTAATATTAAGCAGGGCGATCCTCTATCACCTATGCTGTTCAACATGGTCATGGACCGAATGGTCCGGAAGCTGCCTCCAACAGTAGGAACCCAAGTGGGTAACAGCCACTTCAATGGCTTGTTATTCGCCGACGACCTACTGTTATTTGCCACTACTCCTGCTGGTCTCCAAGAATCCCTATACATAGTTCACTCCTTCTTGAAGGATTGCGGACTTGTCATAAATACAGGGAAGTCCTTCACACTATCCATCCATTCACTGGGCAAACAGAAGAAAACAGTGGTAGATGTCAAGAAAGAGTTTATGTGTGGCACACATAAACTCTCTAGTATTGATAGAGAGAAAACATTCACCTACCTCGGTATTCCCTTTACTGCTGAAGGGAAAAGCTTCATTCACCCAGACCAACTACTACAAGAAAAGATCAATAAGATCTCAAAAGCTCCTCTAAAGCCCCAACAAAGGCTTTTCGCCCTGAGAGTGATCATCCTCCCTAGCGTGTATCATCTGCTAACGCTAGGAAGAACAACCCTCAGTATGTTAAATAAAATCGACATACTAGTGAGAGCAGCTGCCAGACGCCGGTGTGATCTTCCTAAAGATTCACCCAACGCCTACATTCACGCGAGCGGAATCGATGGAGGACTCGGTATACCATCCATGCGATGGCTAATGCCACTTCATAGATATATCCGACTCAGCAAATTCATGGACAAGACAAACGCAGAAGACAGAAATGTGGTCCTAGAACATGAATGTGATAGGGCCAAATGCCGTCTTAATGACCACGGAAGCTACTTGGACAACAAATCCAAAATACAGAAGTTCTGGGCTGATTTACTATACAAATCATGGCGCTGCATTAAAGGAGTCTAGTAAAGTAACCCAACAGCACCGCTGGGTTACAGAACCAAGTAAATTCCTAACGGGAAGAGATTTACTAAACTCTATCAAACTAAGGATCAATGCTCTTCCCGTAAAATCTCGGACATCACGGGGACAAGAAAAGGACCGAATGTGCAGTGGTGGATGCAATTCAAAAGAAACGCTCCACCATGTCCTCCAAGTCTGCCACCGTACACACTAGGGACGCATCAAGAGACATGAAGCTATAAACAACTACATAGCTCGTGGGGTGGTAGCCAAGACAGGATAGAGAGCCCTACATCAAGTCTGTTTCTGGTCTCCAGAAGCCAGATTTGATAGCCTGTCGCGGCGACTGTGTGTTAGTCTTGGACACACAGGTTGTCTGCGATCAGGCTGACCTTGATGCGGAACATAGAAGAAAATTGGACAAGTATCGTCACCTCGAAGACACCATCAAGACATTATATAACAAAGAAGACATAATGTTCACTTCAGCCACCCTCTCATTTAGAGGGCTCTGGAGCCAACAATCATTGTCAGAACTGAAGAATCTTGGTATTATATAGTAAACGCCAAAGATATCAAAGTTCTATCTACTCGGACAATCATAGGAGGGCTGTCAAGCTTCTGGAAGTTCAACAAAACCACTTCCTACAAAAAGACCCGCGATGCCCACGGAAATCGGATAAAGAAGAAGATGAAGAGTCGAAGACAGGTGCTCGCTGCCTCCTCAGTGACAAGACCGTTGAGGTTTTAGTAGGTATTCCCGATGCATCAAAACCATCGGGAGAGTCCTACACTCCTGAGTATCCTTCTCAAGGTTAGTGCGTAAATGCATTTCCCAACGTAAAAAAAAATAGTCAAATGCCTCATTTATTTTGGTATTTTTATTTTTATAGTAGTTGTAAAATACGACTTTGACATATTCGAGTTATCGTTAGCAAGTCAGAGCCTTCCCGTAGCGCCCGCCGTCAGTAGTTCCTTTTGGAGCGAAGCTAATCTGACCGCTGTGACCTTCAGACCCTAAGGGCTACCAACATTTCCGGCCTTAGTTTAGTCGGCCCAACTAATAATAACCAGCCTCGGAATCAGGATGGACAAAGAGGCTCGAGTCCTAATCCCACTGGAATTAGGACGCCGACTGATTTAGCAGGGCAGAGTGGTCGGCCGCCACTAGCCCACTCATGCCGATTACCAACCTGTGATCGAAATTTCAGTACCCTCATTGGGAGGAGCGTGCATGAACAGCATATGCATAAAGACATGTATGATAGACTGGTGCTCGAAACGATCGTTCATAAAAAGAAACGATGAACTGATGAAGAGTCGGCGCTTCTAGCGCTGGCTGAAGCAAGACTTTTGTCCTCAGACGTTAGGTTTTTGAACCAAGAGCTTGCGGAGTTGTTCGCGGCAAGGACGCTGGAAGCCATTAAAGGCAAAAGGCCTTAACCTCTTTATGTTATGTGAGACTTTACCCTCTCACCTCTTGGAATCTCGAACTACTCTAATTCCAAAAAAAGAGGGAGCTTTAACCGATCACCGTGTCGTCGATCTTACTAAGAACATTCCATAAGATCCTGGCTGGACGGATTGTTCGAACCAGTGAGCTTGACAAACGGCAGAAGGCGTTCCTGACACTGGATGGTAGTGCACAGAACATTTTTGATCTGGACTTAGCGCTGCGCATCCATCGGGCAGAATTCAGGTCGATGTGTGTGGCCTCTTTAGACATAGCGAAGGCGTTTGATTCCGTCTCGCATATGTCTATTCAAGACTCCATGACTAGCTTAGGAGTCCCCCAACATCTTGTACGCTACATTATAGGCACGTACAAGGGCTCGAGCACTCGGCTTGCATCCGCTGGATGGGTTTCAGAGCGAATTGCTCCTTGCTGTGGAGTGGAGCAAGGAGAGCCTCTTTCTCCAATATTGTTTAACCTAATTATTGATAGATTACTCCGAAAACTTCCATCACAAATCGGAGTAAATGTCTGCGGGCATTCAATGAATGCACTAGCTTTCGCCGACGATCTGTTGTTGTTTGCGACAACACCTGCAGGGCTACAGGTCGCTCTAGATGCGGTCCACAGTTACCTGAGCAGCTGTGGATTGAATATTAACGGCACTAAATCTTTTTCAGTGGCGAGTCAGAGCGTCCCACACAAGAAAATGACTGTCGTTGATGCACAGACACGATTTCGGATCGAGGGCCGCACCTTGCCAGCACTTGCTAGTAGTGACGAGTGCAAGTACCTAGGTGTACCGTTTACGCCCCAGGGAAGGGCAACGGTTGGGATAGATCGGCTCGAGGTAGGGCTCGATCGACTCTCCAAAGCACCTCTCAAACCACAACAACGGTTGTTTGGGTTGCGAGTGCTGCTGCTACCAGGTCTTTACCACCTATTCACGCTCGGGAGCAGCAGCATTGGTCAGCTTAAGAAAGCTGATGCAAGGGTACGGAACACCGTACGCAAGTGGGGTGGCCTGTCGATTCCATCCTTCAGGACCACTATGCCGTTGCATCGCTTAAGCAGGTTGGGCAAATATATGACAGACGTGGGCGCTAAAAGCTCTTTTCTAGAAACAGAGATGGGCCGGGCTAGGCGCAGACTGCATATGGGTCAACAACATCTAGACACCAAAGTTAAACAGGAGAAATGGTTGGGCGACTAAGCTTCACGAATCAGTGGGCTGAAAGGCACTTGAAAGCTCTCGAATTGTGCCTGGGCAACACAGGTGGACAGTCGAGGGCACAAGATTGGTGAGCGGTAGCGACTTCATAGATTTCAACCGCTTGAGGATCAATGCCTTACCTACCAAGTCACGGTCCACTAGAGGACGGCTCGTGGATCGGCATTGCAGGGCGGGTTGCAACGAAATTGAGACCCTGGGACACGTTCTACAAAGATGCCATCGCACGCATGGCGCTAGGATTAAGCGGCATGATGCGGTGGTGTCATATGTTAAGAGAAATCTTTTACACATTTTTCCAACAGTGGACGTGGAACCACGGATTCAAACATCATTGG
This sequence comes from Forficula auricularia, assembly GCA_024734495.1. Lineage (NCBI taxonomy): Eukaryota > Metazoa > Arthropoda > Insecta > Dermaptera > Forficulidae > Forficula > Forficula auricularia. The sequence continues at coordinate 345,450 of JALMQS010000409.1, forward strand.
GATTGCGAAAACCCGACCTGGTTGCCGTGAAGGAAGACTCGGCCCTGGTGCTAGATGCTCAAGTAACATCTGAGCACGCGGACTTGACATGCGCGGATCCAGGAGGGGGCGACCGCCCCCCAAAGCATTGGAGATCAACATTTTTTATGTTTTTTTTATATTTTAAAATTGAAGAAAATAAAGTTCTATGTGTGTGTGTGTGTGTGTGTGTGTGGGGCGTCGTCTCTGCCCCCCCCCCCCCCCCCGCTTGGACAATTCGATCGCGACACACTTCCGAGATCAAAAGTAGATCTTATATACCGGCGACCGCCCCCCCCCCCCCCCTCCCTCCAAATCAGAGGTCTGGATCCGCGCCTGGGACTTGAATAGGCGTCATGAGGACAAAAGAACCTATTATCAGCAAGTAGTCCAGGCCATCAGGACTAAATATAATGTACAATCAGTTGTCTTCGGTTCTATAACCCTTTCGTGGAGGCAAAAGTCGGTAGAGCACCTGTTGAGCATGTATGTCAATAAGAAGTCTGAAATTAAGATCATTTATACACGAGTGTTGGTAGGTGGATTGAACAGCTATAGGAACCATTCTCCTCAAGAATGTAATATGAGGATGGGTTTTTAGTGGGTATGGGGTAATAACCCTGAGTCCCACACTATCACCAGTTTATCTTAGGTGATGTGCGTAAAGCATTTTCTCTCCTGCTAAAAAAAAATAATTAAAAACTGATCACATAGGTAAATTATACATTCTCTAATTAACTTCAAGCATTCTCTCTCGCTATGAAGAGATGATTATTTTGAGTGCGAGATCCGAACTATTTATGCTTTCCCAGTTAATCTATCCATCCGCAACAATACTTGTATTATTTTTTTAAGACTCTTGACTAATATTATTTCAAATACAAATAATTATTATATATTTTAACATTTCATTTATCCATTCAACTCATATTAATAGAAAGATTATAAACTCTTCATATTTAGCTTGAATTTGAAATAATTCAAAGTTTTTTAAATCTAAATGAATCAAATTTTTTTATTCAAAAATCAATATTTAATTCATAAGCCCAAAACTTTTTAATTGAAAAGTTTTTGTTTTACCGAGAGTAGCAGAGTTGTTGATTCACAAAGAGAAATAAAGAGGTTGTCCTCTGGTTGATGCAAATAAACATACACACATATATATCGACATGATATATCTGTATATATATATATATTATTTATTTGTTTGAGACTATAGTTTCGAAGACTTGGTCTTGATCATCAGTCTTTTTTTAATTATAAATGTTTTTCATGGAGTCAATATCGTATGGATATTGAAAATTTGGTGTCCTTTCTTCACTGGTGGTCAGCTTAGAACTAATAAAGACATTCTTCTGGTTCACATTCAAATATAACAATATGTTTCCTTTTCTCCTTGTTTTACAAAGAGAAAGGCTGACAATGGATTTTGCATCAAGCAGAGGACAACCTCTTTGTTTCTCTTTGCCAAAACTTTTTGATGTTTATATACCACTACTAGCCAAATTACAAATCTGACAACACTGTCCGAGCTTGTATATATTTTATCATAGAAATTTCAGATAAAGTACATTATAAAGGGAGATTTATAAAACAAAAAGTTCTTAATAAGCGATTGAAAGCTGTTGCGAAAATGGCTGAAAAAAGACGTCAACAAAATACTAAAGTAAACCCACTTTTTAGGTTAAATAAATGCGTTGTTGCCAGCTTGTTTTTAGTGTAAATTTTTCATTATTTATTAGTTATTATTTAATGTTGGTTTATAACAATGGTAAGAAGAGTTTCTTAATCTACTCTTATTAAACGAGCTAGGTCTGGACCTCGACAAATATCTTAATTGATCTTTTCTTAATTAAAGTAATTATTGATAGATGAAAATCTCAATAAAAAAGTTTGTTTACATTTTTTTCAATTATCTTTTATTTATTAATTGTTTTTTTAATTTTAAAACCCACTAATAGGTTATAGCAAATATTATTATATATATTAAAATTATAAATTTTTTGTTTGTGTTTTAATTAACAGGTTTCTAAATCATATCTTTACAGGTGTGTTTACAAAGTGGATGAAGTGGCTTTTTTTATATAACTTGGAAACAAATCTTATTTAATTTTATATTTTTATTTCAGATCCTATACGATTATTTTTTTGATTATTATTTTCATATTTATTTTTTATAATGTTTGTCAATATGAACGAATGTGGGCAAATTGGTGTACGAGTAAACAAATATACAAATAATATGAAGACCATTAGAAAGCTAGAAATGCAAAAACTGGGTGTGGGGTGGAGTGGATGTGGGAGGTTCAGGAGGTGGGGTGCAGTTGTGGGGGATCCGGGGATGAGAGGCGCGGTTGGGGTGAGTGGGGGTGCAGTGGTGGGGGCGAGGTTTCGGGAGGAGGGGGTCAGGGGTTACCGTGCATCGCTCGGTGGCTCCAGGTACTTATAATTAAATATGTATGTAAACTTTCCGATATCCCGTATAATGCAATTTATAAGAGTGTGAAAATCTCTATCTTTGAAATTTAATATCACCGGAACTATATTGTTCATAAATTTTGTTTTGCCACCAATCGTTGCAGAAGTATTTAAATAATAACTGTCTAAATTTCAAAAAATTCCTAAGAAAATCATATATGGTGAAACAACTACCTTAAGCGAAACCCTCGATAAGCATACTTGACCATATGTATATTCATCATTGAATCAATGATAAATATCTTTTTCTTTGGAATGCATCGTGTAATTTTGTTTGAATACAAAAGAAAGAGCTGAGGGCTCTTCGCCATTTCCACTTTTCAAGCCGACCATGATGGAACATTTGATCTCAAAGTTGATTTACGTTTCTTTAAGTCAACGAGATGAAAGATAATTTATATTATTTCAAAGTCATATCTTGACGTTGTAGCTGGAGAATTAATTAATGGTTCTTATAGATGTTTAGATATTTATCTTCTAAGAGCACAGCCATGCTTTATTAAATTTATTCGAAAAATAAACTAACATTTGTCTGGGTTTGAAACTTTTTTTCCAGTATTGTTCATCCATCTGCGTTATCTTTAATTATAAAAAATCTAATTAAAAAATAATTATTAACGGGAAGCGCAATTTAAACGATCGTTAAATTATTGCAAAAAAATTGTTAACTTTTTCTCTTTTAAATTTCAAAAAAACAAAAAAAAAAAACAGAAAAGTTAGCTCCTGAGAAAATAATAGGACCTCCAAAAAATTCAAATAAACTCAATGAAAATAAAATAAAAAATAATTAATTGTTAACTTTTTAAAATGAATATTAGATAAGATAATTTTATTACCTGACCAGAGCTTATCCCCATTAGCCCCCTTCGAATTTTACAATAATGTTTTTTACATAAAGAATTACAGTAAATGAACATGATTATTACAATTCTTAAAATATAAATAAAGAAAATTTAATTATAATATATAATAAAGATAAGAGTAAATAAAAATTATATTTAATATTGATTTACTATGAGTTAAGGATTCTTAGTAACTTGTTTCACATTAAAATTAAAAAATTAAAAAGATGTAAAAAAATTTCTTTTTCAATAAATATATTTCGGGCTAACAACCCATCTTCAGGAAGTACAGAAAATAACTATTATTTTATTTAACTAGTTATTTTATCTACTTCCTGAAGATGATTGATAGCCCGGAATATACAGGGTGGTGACTTGGCCGACGCAGCATAGCGATTATAATGTTAATTTTCGAATGTGAATTTATTTGCTCCCCTAATTATTTTAGAGTTAAAGTTCTCATAGGTTTTTTGTAGAGAAAAAAATACTGAATCCGAACATATTTTTGTTTTCAAATTTTGAAATTTCAGAACCGTAATAATCAACATTATAAATAATTGTATTTTTACAAAAATCACTGAGCCCATGTAATTATTAAAACAAACAAGGCATTTTCATTTGTTGTTTCTAAGTAGCATAAAAATACTTAATTATTTCAACTTTTTCTTGTAATGAATACATTGTAATAAGAACTGACTTTAAAAAGTTAAGTTTTGTTTTATAATCATAGATTTGTTCACCAATATGAATCCATTTTGAGACTAGTATAAACAATAAAACTTAAACAAACTACAATAATAAAAGTTTTGAATTAAAATTTTTTAAATAAATATCTACATTTTTAAAATCGTTTTTTTGGACTTTTAAATTATGAATTAGACAAAATCTGATGTAATTATCTTTTAGAATTTTAGTTCTGCTCAGTTTTTTGTATTCTAATTATGCTCTAAAATAATCAATAAAGACATCACTATTAAACGTCAAATAGAAACAACAAATGAAAATGCCTTGTTTGTTTTAATAATTCCATGGCCTCAGTGATTTTTGTAAAAATACAATTATTTATAATGTTGATTATTACGGTTCTGAAATTTCAAAATTTGAAAACAAAAATATGTTCGGATTCAGTATTTTTTTATCTACAAAAAACCTATAAGAACTTTAACTCTAAAATAATTAGGGGAGCAAATAAATGCACATTAAAAAATTAACATTGTAATCGCTATGCTGCGTAGGCCAATTCACCACCCGGTATATATATTGAAAAAGAAACATTTTTACATCTTTTAATTTTTTAATTTTAATGTGAAACAAGTGACCAAGAATCCTTAACTCATAGTAAATCAATATTAAATATAATATTTATTTACTCTTATCTTTATTAAAGATGTTTCACCTTGCACCAACACCACAATCTCTACTAATTATATAATATATAATATAGATATATACAGTGCCGTAACTAGGGGAGGGGGGGGGGTGTAGAAATGACCAGACCAGGAGTGTTTGTGTATTGTATTATTTATACAAATCTTTAAAAAAACAATCAAGAACACGTTTATTCGAAACCGAGGGGTGAACCGCGATTGGAATTAGGTGTACACCTCCTTTGGAATTATTTGAAATTACTTTGGAATTCATTAGATAATCTATTGTCTTCTACTTGGAAATGAAAGTGGAAGTAGGTGTACACGATTTTAGGTCGCGGTTCACCCCTAGTTCGAAACCAAACTTTTTGGGAGAATTTCTCCCTTTTTCAACTTTTTTTCTTTTTCTTTTACAAATTTACCATTGAAAAAGGGAGAAATACTCCCGAAACGTTTAGTTTCGAATAAACGTGTTCTTGATTGTTTTTTTAAAGATTTGTATTTTTTAATATATGTATAAATATGTGGAGAGGCGGCGACATCCGTTTCGGGTATGGCACTCGAAGAAGTATAAATATATATATGCATACATTACACACTAATATTCATGTACATATATGTACTAATATATATTATACACAGGTACATATATGTACCCATGAACCCATGCACATATATCTGTGAAATTTGATAAATTACTTGTTCTACCATTCACAAACATCTATATGCGATTGGTGTTTCTTATCATACCATAGAATAGATAATGAAATTTTTTTAAAATTTGATATAGTTTCTATCGCGATCATATGTACCTAGGTACAAGTTAAAGTTATGTTCACTCCCAAAACAAACGGCTCATGGTTTTTGTATAGAGAGAATATCAAAAATAAAAAAAAGGTATAGAATAAAATGAAATACAAATACGAAAATTAATTAAAATTATCAAATGCAATTTTATTCAAAGTAATTAGGTACAAAGCACACCCGCTAATATCGTTACACAAAATCAATCTGTCGAAAAATTATTTATATTTTTAGAGCACACCGCAACTGGACTTTTACATAACTCGTATTAATAACATCATTAAATTAAAAAAAAAATTAAAAGTGAAATCAAAAATAAAATTTAATTTTCCACAGGTTTATAAATTCATTTAATAGATGCAAAATAAAAAAAATAAATCGGACTTCAAAAAAATAAATGCAACAAATAAAATAATAATAACTTAAAATTCAAATAAAATACACTAAAAGGTATAAAATAATTATATAATTTAGTTATAACTAAACGACGAAATATTAAGATGAAATTACTTTTTGAAGTCGGTGCCAAACAAATAAGCGAGCGTACCCGCCAAACGTACTAATTTACTTTTTAATTCTCTTTTAACCCATTAAGGGCCAGAAAACTTAAACGTTTGAATTTTTTGATGCAATTTTCAGGAACGACTTATTTTATGCTAAAATTCTTTTTTATCAATTGCTGCTCTGAGCGCAATTTTTCTAATTCTCTTTCAAATCCACAAGAGACCAAGACTAGTAGAATTGATTGTATTTGTTGATTTTGAATTAAATACTCACAATATTAAAAACGAGTTTCCCCTTATTTCTCCAAATGTTTGTTTTGTCCAAGATCAGTATAAAGATGTCAGTTCAATTGCGATTCAAATTGTTTCTCATCGTTATAGCCATTACCAAAACTGTGCAGATTTTTAAGATTAGGGATTAGGCCATTAAGAAGAAACTTCATATTTTAAATGTCGTCTTCACCGAATCTACTGAATCGAGTTCGAAAGCATGGGCGTAGTTAGAGATGGCAAAGGGGGCCAGTCCCCCCCCCCCCTAGAAAAATCGAAACTCCATTATTACGAGGCATCTCTTATGTATTTCTCATTAAATTATTCCAAAATTTGTTAATTCTACTAAAAAGTTAGTTGATCTCTAATCGGATTAGCGAAATTAAAACCTTGTGGTGGCTTGTATGTTTATTTCCCTCTAAAGACGGAAAAAATAGTTAAATGGGAGAATTTTTTTCTATTCTGAGTTAAAGTACAAAAAGTGAATTTTTTTCTAGATATACTAAACTTATCATATACGTTCATCTCTATAAATCGATGTCTATTAGATCATGTTAAAATAAAATTAGATTTTCCATTCAATTTAAAAGGTTCCTTTTGGAGTCGCCTTTGTCTTCTTCAAAGAAGAAACTGAACCATGGCAACTGTTGCTTGCTCTCTTTCTCCTCCATTATCTTTGTCTAAATTTAAAATTGATTTTTTACTAAGGAAAAAAACGTAATCCTGATTCGATCACAACTCTTATACTTACCTCTTATTAACATAACAAAACAACGTAACAAACTAATCATAATTAAATCAATAAAATCTTAGTTGAATTACTAGGATATTTATTTATTTTTATTAACCGACTTCAAAAAAGGAGGAGGTTCTCTATTCGACTGATTTTTTTTTGTCTATGTTACCTCATATCTCTGCCAATTGTGAACCGATTTTGAAAAAAAATTTTGCATTCGGTTCAGTCTACCTTCCCATTGGTCCCGTTTTTTCATTGGTATTAGACCTTTTTTGTTAGGTTTGTTCAGGCCTAACTTCTTTGTTTATAAACCGATTTCGATGATTCTTTTTTTATTCGAAAAGGGGTATCTTAGGGATGGTGGCATATTAATTTGGTCAAGTTCTGATGATATGATCAACGACGTAAATCTCCAATTCTTATGAGCAAATAATTGAAATTATGATAAATAAAATCTTTTATAAAAAAATCTTAAAAACATTTATTTAAATCCCGCAAACGTTTCGAGATAAATTTTACATTTATGAATTGAATTTTATTATCATTTTCTGATTCATTCGCCTGACGCTTTCTTTTACGAGATGCATGCAAGGTATTATTTAAGTCACTATTAATAACATCACTAAAAAGAGAAAAATAAAAATAATTTTTATAAAAAAATAAAACCGACTTCAAAAAACTTAAATGCAACAAATAAAATAATAATAACTTAAAAATAAAATAAAACACACTAAAAGGTATAAAATAATTATCTTATTTAGTTACAACTAAACGACGAAATATTAACATGAAATTACTTTTTGAAGTCGGTGCCAAACAAACTATACCTATAAGCGAGCGTACCCGCCAAACGTACTAAGTAAGATCCATCAAGTGCGATTCATAAAACGTATATGTTTGCCACCGACTTCAAAAAGTGATTTCATGTAATAATTTCGTCGTCTAGTTTTAACTAAATAAGATAATTATTTTATACCTTTAGTGGATTTTATTTTATTTTTAAGTTATTATTATTTTATTTGTTGTATTTATGTTTTTTGAAGTCGATTTAATTTATTTTTATAAAAATTATTAGGTTTTAAAAAATCTATCTCTCTATACATAATCTAAAATATGCTGACCGGGATTTGAACTCTAAACGATTAAGTTTTCTAATTTTTTAAAATAAAGTAAAATCCTCTTTTCACTCATTTTTAATCTTTCTCCCCCCCCCCCCCCCCCACACACACACATAATCTATGCGGGTATTAAATAATTATTTTTGTATAAAAACCCTACGTAATATGAAAAAGTATGGTAATCGTTTTTTATTTTTTCGAAATTCTCATAAAAGCGCTAATTCTATCTCAAAAACTAAAAACATGCAATTTTATATAGTCGTTATATAATGTGATAAAAACCTCACTTTATTTTGGATGATGTTATTAAATTGAACTGGATGATAGTAAATTTGATCAAAATTGGTTAAGCCCTTTTCAAGATATTTAGAAAAAAATAAAAAACTACTAGAATAAAGTACTACTGTTTGTGGGCCGATGTGTATAATGCGTCGAAAAGTACCAAAAAATAATCAGCGCTTAACTTTTTAACATAATGGTATGTTTTCAATTTCATTTCAATCGTACATATTCCCCACTGAGTAAATGAAAAAATCGCACTTTTTGGGCTCTAAACGAGACCCTAACTAATTTTTGTCAAAAACGTTAAGCCCTCAAATTAAAACTGAATAAATACTACAATTTGTGAGTTTGGTTGAGACCATGCGTTCCATAGTTCTTACCTGAGGACCTTTAGCTATGGATAAATCAAAAAACAAATATTTTTTATCTCAGTGGAATTTTCGCATAAATCCTATTTTAATTTACATTGATTGCATTCATTATTTTTAATTAAACTAGCAAAAGTTTACTTCTATTTGGAATTTAACAAGTTCGATAAGAATTCCTACTTTAATTATTGCTACATATTTTAAATAGAGATGATCTGTTTTTAAAAATTCACTCCTCTATACGCCCTCACATTTTCTCATTTTTCATCTGTAGTTTATATAAAATGATGAAATGTTTGAAAATTCAATTAAGTTTAAAAACAACATCAGCACATCAAATATTTGTAAAATTATTTAAGAATTTATCTTAATCACAATACATTCAGATTCTGATTATATAACACAATTCAATTATTTCAGATATATTAAACCGGGCTTCGAACATTTTTCTATGCTTTTTATATAATGGATATTTATCAATATTTTATTCTATTTTTGAAGTGATAACTTCTTTTGGCGCGCCATGCACACTTTTTATTTTACTTGGCAGTAAATGGGATTGATCCATCACGCATCACGGTTGGGGTCTGTGTCTAGCCACAGATGGCGCTGCAGCATTAACTCTTAAGCTCAAATTAATTACTTATATTTGAATTTTGGCGCTCATGTACATTTTTATTTTCCTGGGCAGTAAATGAGATTGAGCCGTCACGGGTAACATCACGCGTCGCGTCACGCGTCACGGTTGAGCTTTGGTCTAGTAGCAGTTCAATCATTGTCAGAAAATATATTAATTATTCCTTTTCAAAAAATAATAAAATTATTAAAATTTATATTTTTATAAAAAAATAAATTTTTTAAGTAAACTTTAATTATTTTTTGGGATTGTTAAATATATATTTTATGTTATGTTATTTTTAAATATTATATTATTATGTTTAATGTTTAGGTTTTTTTAGTTTTTTTATTCAGGATTTTGGACTAAAATTACGGCTAAATCAAAAAATAGAAATACTTAGTCCAAAATCCTGAATAAAACAAACTAAACATTAAATATAATAATATAATATTTAAAAATAACATAACATAAATATATATTTAACAATCCCAAAAAAATAATTAAAAGTTTGCTTAAAAAATTTATTTTTTATAAAAATATAAATTTTAATAATTTTAGAATATTAGAATTATAAATTCCATATAAGTTACCACTTCTGTCTTGTGGTCTTAAGCACACACCCGAATTTTTAATTATTATAGTAATATCCTGTCTTCTTGAAAAGATTAATAAAATTTAAATTGAATAAATATTCTTGGGTGGATTTAAGGTGAAAAAAAACTTTTATCTTGAATATAAAATGAAATATTGAATTGAATTTGTATATAAAAAAAAAAATTAATCCCTATAGAATATAAGAAAGATCTTCAATAATTTTTCTTCTCTATTGAAACTATTAGAAATACGGTTTACAAGAAAAGAAAATCTGGCTGGCTTATGCACATATGCGACTTTACCATACACCTGATCCTTCTTTTATATTTATATTATTCCATTTATATTACTAAAGAAATAGATACATCATACGTAATTATAATCATCCAGAAAACATTCGACTTTTTGTTTATATTCCTAAAATATCTCAGATTTAGTAAAAATTATTTTTCTGAAAAATTAAGCAAAATCATAGCATTGAGTCTTATATAGTAACTTATATAGTAAACAACGAAAAAAAATTATAGATATTATTATTTTTTTCGGATTTCATTCAAAATCTAAATAAACCTATTAGATAGTTTTAGTCGAGGGGTGAACCGTGACATAATATCGTGTACACCTACTTCCACTTCCACTTCTATTTCTAAGTAGAAGACAATAAATAGATGAAGGGGCATTATCTAATGAATTCTAAAATAATTCCACAGAAGTCCAAAGACGTGTACACCTAATTCCAACCGGGATTCACCCCCCTGTTTTACCTTATGATTTGTTCTTGTGATTTTCTATATATTTAAAATTTATTTCTATCGGCTATTTGAACTCTAATATTCAAGTTGGGAAATGTCATTTCATTGCCCCTCAAATTTTGAAGAAATCCACTATAATTCGAAACACTATCTATCTATCTATTATTGAACTACCAAAAGTTTTATATTTATATGTTTATGTAATTTTTTTTATTTTGAAAATGTCTTTAAGGATTTTGATGAAACAAAATTTATTAACAATTCTCAATAATGACAAAACTTAGTCAAAACGTTGAGAAAAGATAAATTAAATTTTATTTCAACTTTATTTAATTTTGACTGTAAATAAAAATCATTATTTTTGGCTGAATTTAAAATTAAATATAATATTAATATAAAGATAAGAGTAAATAGATATTTTATTTAATATCGATTTACTATGAGTTAAGGATACTGGGTCACTTATTTCACATTAAAATTAAAAAATTAAAAGATATAAAAAAATTTTTCTTTTTCAATATATATATTTCGGGCTATCAACCCATCTTCAGGAAATACAGAAGGTATTTCCCGAAGATGGGTCTTTTAACTAAAGCAAAAAAATACTGAGCTAAGCTCGGTACGCCAGGTATTACTAAAAATAACAATTTTAAATTGAAAGAAGATGTTTATTTAAATTGCTTTATATTAGTAAAAAAATTAAACAAAATTTCATTGGCTAATTGCAAATATTTCGAAGTCATTCATCATACATATCTTTTCGATTTATTTTATATAAGTTGAGGAATCAAAACACAGTTTTAAGGGCTGTACTTTCCTAGGCGCTTCGTGTAAGAGTGAAAGAAAGGCGCAATGAAGTTATAGCGATGTTGGTTTACTTGCAGAATAAAAAGAAAAATATGATCCAGAGTTGAAGGCACCTGATCATATGTTTACGATGCAGAAAAAGAATAAGATACGTTAAGAAATAATCAACGTTTTATGCAGAGTTATTAAAATGTAGGACTTGTAGAAGTTGTGGTAGCTGCAGGTAACAGCCAAAACTCTTTGCCTCATCCTGATTGAATATTACAATTTGTGACTTTGTTTGTTCGTAGTCTTTACTTGAAGGACCCTTTGAAGTCAGGACCCTTTGAAGTCGCGCTTGGCCCGAGACCGATTTAAAATGGACAAAGTAAAATGCAAAATCACATTAATAAAATAGAACTGAGGCAGCAAATCGGTAAAACTCTAAAGTTTATATGGTAAACTCTACTTTTTCTATTCTCTACCTATTTAAAGCTTAATTAAAAATTATCATTTCATACCTACTTACGTATGCCTATCCTTTCATACCTACTTGATGGGTTACGTATGCCTATCCTTTCATACCTACTTGATCGGTTATGTATGCCTATCCTTTCATACCTACTTGATGGGTTACGTATGCCTTTAGCTCTTGAGCACTCCATCAATCACTGGACTCGCCTAGCTCGTACGTAGCTTTCATTCTTCTGCGCTCAAAGTGTTGCCTAAATAAAGGCGCACCAACTTCATAAATCGAGTTCAAACTTAGACTAGATTTTGAGGATTTTAATTAGTACAGTTATTTATTTATATTTTATAATTCAATATTTTTCCTATACGTTCAAAAAAAAATTGAATTAGTTAAAAAGCTACAACCTATAAATGAAAAAATAATTCAAATTCAAGTTTGATTTCGGACAAGAACTACACTATACAATTATTTTTTCACTCGTGATTGCAAAAAAAAAAAAAAATAAAAGAATTGGCTATTTGCTGATAAAATAAAATGAATAACCTGACGTGTTCCGATGTGGCCATCCACTTGACTTTACCATACAATCTGGCCCCTCACTTATATTTAATATTTAATAAAATTATTTATAATCATGTAGGGGAGGGGGATTAGTTTTTGCATTTTAAAAGGTCAAGATTTTCATTTTTTGACTTTACACACCCACCCCTACCTCCATTTTGGGGGGTTAGTTTTTGCATTTTTAAACTTCTGGGGGTCCACTGATTATGTATACAAAATTTGATTGAGTTTGCTCAAATGGCCTAGATTTTTAATTTTTACTCCCCCCCCTTAATTTTGGGTCGATGTGCTCCAAAAATCTAATCAGCTCTTAATCTCAATGGACCAAAACTACGTGTGAAATTTGATTTCGATATTCACACTAGTTTTTGAGCTAACTCGTCCACAAAAATTTGGTAACGCACAGACTGACAGACAACCAGACAATCAGACAAACAGACATTTAGACAAAACAATTATTATCTCAAAAAATATAATTATTTCGATGTTTGTTTATTAAAGCTTTTTTGCAGAGCGACATGTCATGGTTTCGCTCAATTTTTTAAATCAAAATAGTTTCAGCCGTTTTTGAGATATTTCGAAAAAAATAAGTAAATAACCCACTTTTTTCATGCACGATTACAATACTTGACCATACCCTGTATGGTAAAGTAAAAATTATTATTCTTTACGCTGACCAATGGGTGAAGTTCTCCATGTGACCTGAACATTGAAATTACTCAAAAATACTAAATATTTTTACTTTACCATATAGGATATGGTTAAATATTGTAATCGTGCTTGAAAAGTGTTTTTTTTTGCTTCTTTTTTCGAAATATCTCAAAAACGTCTCAAACTATTTTGATTTAAATTAAAAAATTGAACGCAACCGTGGCATTTCGGTCTACAAAAAAGCCTAATAATTGAACATCGAAAAAAATATATTTTTCGAGATAATAATTGTTTTGTCAAAATGTCTGTTTGTCTGTCTTTTAGTCTGGTTGTGATTCTGTCTATAGTTTTTAAGGAATTTGGTATTGGTACGTGGTGGTGATTCTGTCTGTTAGTCTGTGTGTTACCAAATTATTTTGGACGAGCCAGCTCAAAAACTAGTGTGAATATCAAAACCAAATTTCACACGTAGCTTTGATGCATCGAGATTAAGAGCTGATTAGATTTTGGTGCATATCGACTCAAAATTAAGGGGAAGGGCGGTGGAGGGCGAGGGTTAAAAATTAAAAATCTAGGCCATTTGAGGAAACTCAACAAAATTTTGTATACATAATCACTGGACCCCCAGACGTCTAAAAATGTAAAAACTAACCGCCCAAGGGGGGGGGGGGAATCGGCTAAAAAATGAATATGTTGCCCCTTGTAACAAACTCAACCAAATTTTGTATACATATTCCGTGGGCCCCCAGAAGTCTAAAAATGCAAAAATTAACCCCCCCTCCTACATGATTATAAATAATTTTATTAAATATTAAATATAAGTCAAATGATGATGTCGAAATACCTGAAGTTTTGGAATCAGAAATTGTTAACATAATTAAAAAACTTAAAAAAGGTAAAACTCCTGGAATAGACGGGATCACAAACGAAATAATAAAATACTCAATAAATATAATAAAAAAACCAGTAACATTGATATTTAATAATATATTAAAAACTAAAATAATTCCAACAGAATGGCAAAAATCTAATATATTATTGATGTTTAAAAAAGGAAATCCCCATGATGTAAATAATTTCCGGCCTCTTACTATATCATCTAATATGGGAAAAAATTTTATGAAAATTATACAGAAGAGAATCGAAAAAACATTAAACACAAACCAAGCTGTCGAACAGGCGGGATTCAGACCCGGATACTCCACATGTGACCACCTCCATGTCATTAATCAAATCATCGAAAAGACAAAAGAATACCAGATAGATGTATTCTTGGCCTTCATCGACTATACTAAAGCCTTTGACATGTTGGATCAAGAGTTCATAATTAAAGCCTTGAGATCCCAGGGAGTCGAGATTGGTTATATAGAAGTCATCAAGAATCTGTATAGCAACTGTCAAGCAAGAATACTTCTAGAAGAGCCTGGACCTTTCTTTCAAGTACGAAAAGGTGTAAGGCAAGGAGATCCCCTCTCGCCAATATTATTCAACTGCTGCTTGGAAGAGATGTTCCGACAACTGAACTGGGAAAAAAAGGATTAAAGATAAATGGTACCTATCTGAATAATTTACGTTTTGCGGACGATATAATCTTGATAGCAACATCAAAAAATCAGATTACAAATATGATCCAAGAACTAAACAATAAAAGTAAAGAAATAGGACTGAGGATAAACACCAAAAAAAGCGTAATAATCACCAACTCACAAATGGACACTATTAGTGTAAAGTTCGATCAAAACGAAGCTCCGATTCCCTGCAAAAAAGAAACTATATACCTTGGACAAACCTTCAGTTTCGAGGACAGAACGCTACAAGAAATAAATAGAAGAGTCGGTCAAGCATGGAACAAATTTTGGTCCCTGAAGTATATTTTGAAGAACAAAGAAATAGCACTAGAATCAAAAATCAAAGTACTAAATCGGTGTGTAATACCGGTTCTAACCTACGGCTCACAGACTTGGTTCCTCACTGGGAAAATGACCAACAAAATTGAAACAACTCATAGAGCCATGCTAAGATCCATTCTACAAATAAGAAGGATGGATAAAATAAGATCCAAAGAAATATATAGAAGGACAAAAACATCAAATATTAAAATCTATATAAAGAAAATAAAATGGAACTGGGCTGGCCACATTTCCAGGATGAACGATGGAAGATGGACGAAAACGGTAACAGAATGGTGCCCATTGGACCTTAAAAGGAAGCGGGGAAGACAACCCAAAAGATGGTCTGACGACATCGCGGAGGTGGCTGGCAGGGACTGGTGTAGAGTGGCAAGACAAAGGAAAGCGTGGACGAATTTGGGAGAGGCCTATGCCCTAA
Organism: Forficula auricularia; assembly: GCA_024734495.1. Classification (NCBI taxonomy): domain Eukaryota; kingdom Metazoa; phylum Arthropoda; class Insecta; order Dermaptera; family Forficulidae; genus Forficula; species Forficula auricularia. Next base: position 360,999 of record JALMQS010000409.1, read on the forward strand.
GGGGCCTGGTACAATAACTGATGTATATATTCTATATTTTTATGTAATAAACCAAAAAAGGCTATAAATAAATAAATAAATAAATATAAGTGACGGACCAGGTTGTATGGTAAAGTCAAGTGGATGGCCACATCAGAACGTGTCAGTTTATTCTTATTAGTAAAGGATCTATCAAAACTCGCGCCTAGGTGTTAATAGTAAATAATTTCTGAACGATACCTTCTTTTTATTTTATCTTTGACATTTGTGAATAGACACATGTACAATTTGAACCATGGATAGTTAGTTACACGCTAGAACGCATTAAAGTTATTAAAGTTAAATTGAGCTATTGCGGTCTATGTTTTCAGGATCCAACATTAATTGCACGTAATGGTGACTAAAATCGTGCGATTTAACCCCATTAGATTACCTCCTTTGGAGTTTTTTTTTTTTTTTTTTTTAATAAAGTCTATGTGAATAAGCCAACAACAATTGCACAGCTGAAAAATAACATTCGGATCGAAATTGATAAACTTGATGCTGAAATGTGTGAACGCGTCCTTCAAAATTTTGGTGTTCCAGCCTGTTTTTTTCTTTTAAACATCTAGGCTTGCTCGTGGTGGACATTTAAATGATGTTATTTTTCACATATAATTGTTAAGAGCCATATTTTTATAAAAATAAAAAACATCAGAAAAAGTAAAGTATTTACATGTTTTATTTTTAAGAAGCGACTTTTGAAAGACCTATTTATCTATTGTTTATACTAAATTTATAATTTTTCTCATTGATATATCAAAGAATAATTGATATATCAACGAGAATTGTTTATACTGCCCAATTTAAAAGAAGCCAAAGTGAAGCTATTTCTTGATTATGAATGTACATTGTACACCTCCCGTCAGCCTCTTTACTGAAATCAGGAACCGGAAGCGACCAGCCACTCGCCAAAGAATCCACGATGCTTCGCAATGGAAAAAATAAAAATATTTTTAAATATAAAGTGAAATATTGAATTGAATTTATATAAATAAAAAGATTAATACTTATCTGATAAAAATCTTGAAGCATTTTTCATCTCTATTGAAATCGATAAAAAAAAAAACAGATACAATAACAAGAAAAAAATATAATCAATTTTGTAAAGGATTCTCAATCTCGAGAGGGCTTGATGCAAGAACGGATATTAGTTGCGCTCTCATATATATGTTTACTCGCGCATGGGACGGAAATCTTCCTTTGAGCCAATCAATACTTGATACTATTACTGTTAATCACATAACAACAGGTGGGGGCATAATGAACCACGGACGTGGATAGAATATAGGTATTTTCCATCCATTATTATTTGAATTTAATTGTTAGCTGAATGTCATAAATAATCCATTTACAAACAAACAATAATTTAATTGAAAAGATTATGCTTTGCCCAGAATAGTACATTTTTTGATTTATAGAGACAAAACACTGAGGTTTTTCTCTGTTTGATGGAAATAAACATACACATATACATCACACATAAATTAATAACTATATATGTTAGGCTCAAAGAACGAAAAAGCGAGCGCATTAAGCGGAAAAACGTCGACAACACGTTGTGGCTTACTCACAAAATCCACAATACGAAATTCGGTCGTGGCTCTAATGATATTTGTCTACTAAGCGTTGTGGTTATTAAAAAAGTCACAACGCGTTCTGAACGTTAGCTGATGCAACGACGGACAGGTTGTAACTTGTCAACGGGGACATTATAAACATCCGTCGAGCATGTGTTAATTTATGAATGTCATTTCCGAGTGTGAACATTTGTGTGCTAATCATGACTAGTAAAATAACAAATTTTATGATAAATTAAAAGAATTAATGAAGACACTTACTCATCGCAGTTTTTTACTGAGTGTCGAACATACTAAACGTTACTTCAATAAACAAAACAGGTTCAGCTTCTTAAAAAAAATCCCTTACTTCTGTAAAGCAGATGAACTGTTTGAAATTCAGGAAAAGGCATATTCTAACCTCGGACATAATCGGACAACATATGTTAGGCTCAAAGAACGAAAACTCTCATTCCGAGTGTGGACCACGACACGAATTTCGTATTATGGTTTATTTAAGTTATCCACAACGCGTATATATATAATTTATTTGTTTGAGACTATATTTTCGAACGTTTGACCTTCATCATCAGTCTTATTAATTAAAGATACATATTTATAAATTCCTGCGATGAACCAGGGCAGTCATTTAATGCTGGATCTTCTATTTTTCTGATATATCGGCTCTGAATTGCATCTAAGGTATTTTCGCTGCGATGGTCATTTATTGCTGTATAAAAATCTCACATTTTCAGGGGTATACCCTCTGTTCGTCATTTGAATATTTCCACCCTCCCATAATATATATATATATATATAAACGATTAATTATATTATTTTTCCTACCTTCTCACACAATTTTACTACCTTTCTTAATTTCTAAGGTTAATTTTAATTTTTATAACCCCTCAACCATTTTGAGGTGCTGATTTTTGTTCCATAATTGTTTGGCTCTTAAAGACTAGTTGGGTGTAGTTCTGTTTGCTAAAATCTTTCGAATGTACCTATAGAAAAATGTTAATTATAATCGATGTTATACAAATTATAATAAAAAATTTCACATGCCTAAGTGAAAATATTAACTAATCAATTTAACTTCCACATTTTTAATACTATGTAATAGGGTACACCCATGTTAACTATTTTCGTAGTAGTCTTTACCATGATAAGCACTAAAAGTCTTAGTTTCCACGGGGCGGAATTTTCCACCATTATGTGCAACCAATGCATTTAAATTAGGCTTATATGAATTAAAAATAACGCTTAGAATCGAGTATGAGATAATATAATTCTTTTATTGGATCTTCATCGATAAATAATAATCGTCTTGTTTTCCAAAACTCAAAAAAATCACAAAAAGTCCATCTATTATAAATAAATCTTAAAAACAGAAAATTCACACTTAAGTTTGCTATAAGTTTTAGATATTAATGCAAAGTTTTGGTAACTTTTAAGGAGTTCGGTGTTGGTTCTAGGTGAAACATTTTAATATAATAATAAAACTTGAGTAAGATACGAGGTAGGTTTCACAAAAAAAAAAGTTTTGGTTTAAATCAGCTTGATTTAGTGAATTATTAAGCTAAAATGTCTATTTTTTAGAATTATTTTAGTCTTAAGTAAAATTTAAATTTCTTTCTATTATTTTTTAATTTTTTTTTTTTTTATTTTTTCATTTGTTATAAAGTAAAGTTTTCAAACTTGAAAATGCTTTTAGGTTTAAAGTATTTATTTTAATATATAAATAATAATTTTCTATAATCATCGCGATGAGGAAAAGAAAAGAATGTTTTTTCCATGAATTTCCGTGATGCATTATTTAACTCTCTCTCCCTCTGCAAAAGAAGTAAGTGTCTGAAGAAGGGGAAATAATCGTTCATTTTGTTGGTAAAAATCCTCCCACTCTCTCACTTTATGAAATAAGATTTATGCCAATAAATATTCATTCATTCATTTTATAAATGGCCTTTAAAAACACGTTTTACCCTCATGAATTTTTATTTGAAAAAAAAAAAAATAGAAATTTTATAAGAGGAATCTTTAGTATAGGATATTTAAAAAAAAAGTCGATTTGTGAAATTAAACGAGAAAAATGATTATTTAGATCAGTGTTTCTCAAAGTGTGTTCCGCGGAACCCTGGGGTTCCATGAAATCTCACCAGGGGTTCCGCAAAAAAATGCACAGCATCAGGTGAAAAAATTCTAACATTTAAAAGGAAGGTGTAGTTTTGGGTTAGTTGTGTAAATCGCTTAAACTTACGGAAGTTTTGATTTATTTACTGTTTAATATAGATATAGTGTGTGACTGTATAAATAAACTGATATGGCCATCCACATGACTTTACCATAAGCTTGGCCCTTCTCTTATATTTAATATTTAATAAAAGAATTTATAATCATTTAGAGGGAGGGGTCAAAATATGAAAATTTAGGCCCTTGGATCAAACAAAACCATATATTGTATAAATAAACTAACCGCCCATATGTGTACTTTTAGTCTTCACAATGGTCTGTTAGTTTTTGCACTTATAGTCTTCAGGGGGACTAGTGATTATGTATACAAAATTTGGTTGAATTTGGTCGAAGTGCTTAGATTTTTATTCCCCCCCCCCCCCAATTTTGACCCCAGAAAAAATAAGAATCTTTTCGTCATTATAAGTTATTTTTTTTTAGTATATTTCATTTTCATTTTTTTTTAGATTGAAAATCTTATAATTTTAATTTTTAAACCCCCATAATCTTGGATCCGATTTCAGCCAAAATCTAATCAGCTCTTAATCTCAATGTACCAAAACTACATGTGAAATATCGTTTAGATATTCATACTAGCTTTAGAGCTAGGGCGTCCACAAAATTTGGTAACTTATTAACAGACATTTTGACAAAATAATTAATATCTCGAAAAATATAATTTTTTCGATGTTCACTTATTAGTCAAAAAAAATTCTTCCTATAATAACGTTTTAACTTGCATCACACCACGCTTACCTTTCAAACGGAAAAGCGTTCCACATTCGAAAAAGTTTGAGAAATACAGATTTAGATGCTCTTATTATAATTTACTGCTTATAAATTAAAAAAGCCATAGATAATTAATTCTGTACCGAAATGTTTGTATATATTTCTTCAATCGAAGAACTAATTATATTTCGGGCAGACCAGCTTAAGAACTTCCAGTTGAAAAATGCAGAAAATCCGGAAAGGGTCTTCCTAAAAATCTTACAGACAATTACTTCTAAGGGAAAGCGGTGTAGGTTTTAAGTGAAACATTATTACAATTATACTATTTTTTATATATTTAGGTATATTCATTTATTGCTTACAGACAAGTTTGTATATATGAAAACCTCCACCTTTGTGCCAAGTTTCAGTTTCTTCTTCAAACAAACAAAAATTGCATAATCACCAAAATTCAAAGAGATCGTATTAACAAGTCAAATTTTTACTTTACCATACAGGGTATGGTCAAGTATTTTAATCGTGCATGAAAAAAGTGTTTTTTTTCGTCCTTTTTTTCGAAATATCTCAAAAACGGCTGAAACTATTTTGATTAAAAAAATTGAGCTAAGCCATGACATTTCGCTCTACAAAAAGGCCCAAATAAGTGAACATCGAAAAATTATATTTTTCGAGATAATAATTGTTTTGTCAAAACGTATGTTACTCTGTCTGCCTGGTTGTCCGTTAGTCTGTGCGTTATCAAATTTTTGTGGACGAGCTAGCTCAAAAACTAGTGTGAATATCGAAACCAAATTTTACACGTAGTTTTGATCTATTGAGATTAAGATCTAATTAGATTTTGTGATGCATATCGACCCAAAATTAAGGGGGTGGAGGGGGTTAAAAATTAAAAAAATGAATATAAGTCAAAAATATGAATAAAAACAAAAGTCAAATAAGAATAAAATAAAAAGTCTTCTTCTTCTTCTTCTTCTTATTGTTAGGCTAAAAAGCCTGTTTACTCCAGAGCGTCTTTCCATCGTTTTCTTGGACGGCCCCGTCTTCTTTTCCCTGTAGGGATGTTGTCATGTACCTTCCTCACCAGCCGGTCTTCGTTCATTCGCAATACGTGTGCACTCCATTCTGTTCTTCTCCTTTGGACACATACGCTGACTTTTTGTATATTGCACTTCTCCCTAATATCTTCATTTTTGACCCTGTCCATCCTTGTTTTACCCGCAATTCTGCGTAGCGATTTCATCTCACAAACTTCCAATATTTCTCTTGTTTTTGCGGTGTCTGTTCTTGTTTCGGCCGCATATGAAAAAAATGGTCGCACAACGGTCTTATAAATGCGAACTTTTGCTTCCGTTCCTAGAAACTTGTTTGACCAAACCGTTTCATTCAGGCTTCCTGATATTTTGGACGCCTTAATAGATTGGAGCCTGACTTCCCCGCTAACGCTTTTGGAGCTGGTAATTTGAATGCCGAAATAGTTGAAGGATGACACTTGTTTTACTACGGTGTTATAAAGTTGTAGCTTACAGCGTACTGGTTCTCTAGCTATTGTGAGAGTTTTCGTCTTTTTCGAGGATATCTTGAGTTGCAATTTTTCGCAGGAAAGTGCAAATTTATGTAAGAGTCGTTGGAGGTCGTTTTCGCTTTCCGGAACAAGAGCCGCATCATCGGCGTAGCACACAATATTGATATTCTCATCTCCCATTGAGTAGCCTTGGACATTTTTTAGGTCTTTTATTAATTCATTCATCACAAAGTTGAATAAAAAAGTGAAAAACACAAAATAAAATAAAATAAAAAATATGTACAGGAATAAAAAAATATGAATAAAAACAAAAATAAAAAAATAAACAAAAAAATAAATAAAATAAAATAAAAGATATGTTCAAGCTAAGATTTCATAGAGCGGGTCATTGAGTGACTTCGGATAAATCCTAGGTCACTTCATTTATTATTATTAACTTATGAGGAGAATTTTCTAGGTTAGGTTTCACAAAAAGGAAATATTAAAACAAATGAATGTTTATTTGAGTTTGATTCACTCGATATATATTTCGGGTTATTAGCCCATCTGCAGGAGTTCAAATAAAAACTGAATACAAATTTGTAAAACCATTTAACAAGTTAAATTTTGAGAAAGAAGAGTACGTTCAGAAAATTTTGAGAAAGAAGAGTAAGTTCAGAAAGTTTCATCAACAACCAGAAGTTAAAGTACGTTCAGAAAATACTTTCAATCTTTTTCTTTTCATTTCTTTTTATTCCTTTTTTTTCCTAAATATAAACAAAATGTTATTATTAAAAAAAAACAAAAATAAAAACAAAATTAAAATAAAAACAAAAAACAAAATACAAACACAAAATATGTAATCGAATTTAGGAGCCGATTTTTAATTTATTAATTTTAGCCAAATTAGAATCAATGATTATATCTTTGTCAAAGTCCAATTGATTATTGAGAATACTGAAATTATTCATGAGGGCCAATTTAATCTCAGTTGTTTTTAGAAGAAGAAGTCTGGGACCACTTCATTCAAAATGAATTGGGGTAGGATTAGAAGTAGAAGCAGTGTGATTTTTCGAATGTATGTGAAGTTTGCAAAAAATCGAAAAAAAAAACACGAACAAACAATTTTGAAATTGCTCTAAAAGCTGTCTTAATTGAGTTAGAGAGAGGTTGGACAGGTGTCATTTTGCAGCTTTTTTAATGCTCTTTTCAGAGACATACAACATTCTATAGGTTGTAATAAAAATTTTTTTCAAAATGTAAATCAAATTTTTGATTTTGATTTTTTTCTAAAAAGTACCACTTTTAAAAATTTCAAAAAAATTCTGTAAATAGATAGTACTTTCATAAACTATTATGCAAAGTATAATGATGGGATGGTAATGGGGTCTATGTTTAAAAAAATTATTACTGACTCTTGTTTTTCATAAATAGCCAGTTTTGACCAAATAATAATAATTTTAATGTAGTGAAAGGACATTTAATGAAAAATACTTGTGTATATTAATCTATGTTTATGAAATAAACACTGTGCTAATTAAATAACTGTTTAATAAAAATATATAAATCTGAGCCGTCTAAAAACGATGTTTTTTGAAAGCAGAAGATGCCTTTGAAAAAAAAAGTTTAGAGTCATATGAAACGAAACATTGACTTGTGACATGGAAGCTTGAGTTGTTTTCCATAAAAGAATTTAGTCTTTTTGATTTTAATTCGATTCTTCCACGTTTTCAGTAGAGGTTGCCATTAATAGTCAAAACATCAAAAATGGAATGCAATATGGTTATTTCACTAGTATTAGATAAGAATCGATCGTTATTTTTGATTTAAGTCGATTCCTCCATATATTCGGCAATGGTTACCAATAATAGTCGAAGGTCACAAATCTAATGTAGAATTATTATTCCTCAAGTAATAGATGAGAATCAATCGCTATTTTTGATTTTAAGTCGATTCCTCCATGTCTTCACCAATGGTTACCAATAATAACCGAAATGTCAAAAATCGAATGTAGAATTTTTAACTTCTCACTTTGTTTTTTGTGTTAAGCCAAATGTCTTGCTCGAACTAAGTGCGAAGAGGCCGCGGCACACAGATTGTGAATCTCTGCACTATACAGATTTAATGACCATGGTTCACTTAGGATTTGATCAAATGCAATTTGTTCAAGAGATCACAAACTAAATAAATAATAAATAAAATAATGTAAATTATACTAAAGAGAAATCAATGAGGTTGTTGTTCTATTCTTGATGAAAATAAACATATACAATATACCTATACATATTTACCAAATATCAATATATTTAATGTCTATATATCAATATAATAATTTATTTGTTAGCGAATTTAGTTTCAACCTCATTGATTTCTCTTTATGAATCAACAACTCTGCTACTCTCAGCAAAATAAAATCTTTCCACAAAAAAATGCCAAGTGCGTGCATTGCATACGACGATTCGGTCTTTCAGACTTTAATTGAATGGCTAAATTAAAATGTTGCATCATTCGGATCCCTGTAAATTAGTAACAGAAGTAGTAGGGAATTAGTTAAAATTAAAAAACACAAACGGTTTTTTTATTAAATAGGCTAGACGTTTAGTCACTTTATTTTGACTTCTTCAGTGGCCCATTTTATCCCTCTTTGTCAAAAAAACAAAGAATTTGTTAAAGAAAAGTTGCTTCCAAGATTGTTGATTAATTTGAGCCAAGAATATGTTAAAGAAAGATTAATGATGTTTTGTCTTATAGTGAAATTGTTTTTTGACAAAGAGTAATAAAATGCGTCACTGAGAAAGTCAAAATAATTAGACGAAACGTCTGGCCTAATAAAAAAAACTTTGTGTTTTTAATTTTATCCAATTCCCTACTATTACTGTTACTTTTTAAAATGTTGGGCATATGATTTTCTAAAAATGAGACCAGGGAGAATTAAAAAAACAAAACAAAAAAAATCACCCTATTTGATTAACTCAGGGGTTAATTTACAATAATTAGATAATTTCTCAAATTTCTAAAGAGTTTGAATTCTCTGGGAGATATCTCTATAATTGCCATATATAAATAAATAATGTAATCTCTTTTTTATTCGTTTCGGGACAAGTACTAACAAATTAATTATAAAAGCACTGATCAAGAGGATAAAGAGCCTTGTTTCAAATGTCAGGAGAAAATCCTTTCATGTCTCTAGCGTTTATTTTTTTTTCTCCCTTTATTTATGTCAATCTTTCTTGATTTTTTTTCACTTGGTTCTCTTTTTATTTGAAATTCAAATGAAAATCTTCGCTTTACTCCCACGTGAAATTCTTTTATAAAAACATCTCTTTTATTATCGCATAGATTTAATTTATTTGTTTTTCTCATCAATGGGTCATTGTGAATTTGTAAAGCAAATTTTGTCAATACTAGAATAAATTAAATCAAAACAAAAGGAACCTTAATTACTATACTATTATCCTTATTTATTTATTTATTTTTCCTAAAAATTAAGCTTGCTTTCCTTAAGGGAGTTCAGGACAGCTTATCTATCTGGTTGATCTTCGAAAAAAAACTTTTGTATTTCTGCAGAGTGACAACGTCTGGCTACTAAATTTTTTAATAAAAATAAAAAAATTGTTAATAATGAGGTTAATTTCGAATAAAAATCTTTGTTTTGATAATATTAATAAAAATAATATTGAGATAAATTTTTTCTCATTATTAAAACATTTATTTAACACAAAAATGAGTTGAAGAAATAGAGTTGGAATTCTGCACTAGTGCTTTTGTAATATTCTGTTGACTGCAAATAACTTTTTATTTTTACATTTATAAATAACTAATTAACTAGACTGTCAAATCTGATCACAAATATATCATTCGATTCATAGAAGTTGAATTATTAATCTCTATAAATTTGTTGAAAATGGTATAATTTGTATAGAAGTTTTAGCCGTTTTAAAAGGTCGGTCCATTTACTTCCATGTTAAAAGGACTACTTTCAATAATTTATTTCTCGGTAATGGGACAGACGATCAACTTCAAATTTCGGGAATAAGTATTTAATACATCAATGATTCGATGGTAAAAATTTGAGAATTTTCTTATAAAAATGATAAACAGTCCCGAACCCTCTTAAATTTAATTATTTTTAAAAAATTTCTATTAGCAACTTAAGCAGAAAGTTGAAACTTATCAAGGAAATTTATTTCAACAATAAAAATTTCAGCCAATAAGCTATAGTGTTTTGATAATCTCCCATAATAAAAATTAATCTAGAGACTGGAACCCTCTTCCTCCGATCGTCTTCCCAGCAACATATAACCTTCAATCTTCCAAGACACGCATCCACGAATACCTTCAACTCCGACCCAATCCCTAAATCTCTTCCTATTTCCAAGAAACAAGGGTCCACCGCGGACTGCAGAGGTTGTACCTTTTTGGTATAACTTCTTCTTGTATCATTATCATTTAAAAAAAAAAAAAAATCTGCCACTTCACAAACGAAATGAGTATTTGAAGCCAAGAGAAATGAGAAACGAGAAAAAAATAAAGTGAATAATTTAAAAAGACTGATGATGCAGTTTTCGAAAATATAGTCTTACTAAATAAATGATATATGTTTATATATCTATTATGTAAATGTTTATTTTCATCAAGCAGAGGACAACCTTATTGATTGTTTGTTTTTTAGTTCCATTGCATTGACCTTTTAAAATTGAAGAGCAGGGTCGAGAATTTCCCTGACCTTTTAGCTGTGTAACAGCATCCAGTAATTGAATGCCTGTCCAATCAGAGGCCGTTGTTTTTAGCCTTTGACATATTTGGGGATCACTCCCTTGTCCGCTACTTTTTCTTCCAGTGACAAGCACTGATAGTTGTGTCTCTGCTCGTATAATATGTCACGGATAAAGATTTTTTCTTACTTTTTCGAATTTTCTTTTATAAATGATTAATTTTATCTTTCTACAGGATTATTTAAAACTTATTTTAAAAATTTTCATATGAAGTACATTTGAGATCAATAATAGGCAATCTGTTGCTAAAGTCGATTTTGAATAGTATTGACTCTGATTTCTAAAATACTGTAAATTAGTTTTCGATTAAATGCTGATCCAAAATACTCCTTTCGCGGTGAAAAATTCTCATATATTTACTCACTTGATGCCATTAGTTGAACTAACACCAATAAAACAAGTTCTATAATAGATGAAACTTGCCCGATTTCGATTGTTTTAAAAATCGGTGTCAATTTAGATCAATACATGCTAGAAAATCCCTCAAATATTATAAAACTGATCTTAGGAAACATTATTTTTTTATTTATTTATTTTTGACCAGGCTAAAACATGTTTTTTTTATAATTTTTTATGTCCTTATTTTTTCTTGTATATATTGTAATTAATTTATTTGTGAAAATTTGGAATGTAAAATGACAATTCCTTATTTACATATCATCATCCTAATCCCCAAACTATGAATGTGTTAACATTTTCTGATTTTTCAGTAATTCCATTGTTCAATCCAATTTTTGACAAACTTTCTAAAACAGATCTATCTCTTTTATCATAAATAAAAAATATATGTTCAAGTAAATACCCTAAAAATCTTCCCTCATTGTGTCCCAAATTCAAATAGATTCAAAAATCTAATTCGAAAAGTTTCTTATTAACTGTCTGCTATCTTATTATTTATTCATATATAATTGTACTAATAACTTTTAAGGAGTTCGGTGTTGGTTCTAGGTGAAACATTTTAATATAATAATAAAACTAAGATACGAGGTAGGTTTCACAAAAAATTCGAATTCAAAACTCAATTTTGTTTTATTTCTTTTTTGTGAAACCTACCTCGTATCTTAGTTTTATTATTATATAATTGTACTGACTGTACGTGTACATAAATGTGCATAAAGTTCAAAAACGGCAAACGAAAGAATCACAAAATATATTTTTAAATTCTTTCTTAAAAAACGAATAATTCCATCACAGTTGAGTAACAGTGGAATTGGAGCATAATTTCAAATTATATAGTGAACGCCGCCCAATTGTTTTTAGAAGTTGGCAATATTCATATTCTAAAAATATGCCAGAATATGTACTATGAGTGATGAGATTTGTTGTTAAAACTATTGAAAATAAAAACTTCTTCAAATTTACATTTTCGGCTGTCTTGTCTCACGCCGTGTTGTAAAAAGGAAAGCGCTTTTTTATGTATCATTTATCATATATTTATATGTGTTTCTAGTAATAAATAAACTGCAACGGATCGTTGCTAAACTTTATCCAAATTCATTTGAAATATTAATATGTTCTAGAGTAAAGTACTTTAAAATATAATTTTACTAAAAACTTTATTTAACCTTTTTTGTGGTCTCCAAGGTACTTAATTAGGATATTAAATTTCATCAAAATTGGTTAAGTCATTTTCAAGATATTTAGAAAAAACTAAAAAAGTACTGAAATAAAGTACTAATGTTTGTGGACCGATATGTACCAAAAACTAATCAGCGCTTCATTTTGTTAAAAGAATACTAGGTTTTTAATTTCATTTCAATCGGTGCAACGGTGTGGAAAAAATCGTGGGCCAAAAAAACGATAACATCCATCCATCCATCCATCCATCCGCACGCACTAAATGAAAAAATCGCACTTTTTGGCCTCTCGACGAGACCCCTTGCAATTTTTGGCAAAACCGTCACGTGCTAAAATTCAACCCAATTGAATACTACAATTTGTGACTTTAATTGAGTCCATGGGTTCCGTAGTTTTTACCTGAGGACCCTTTGAAGCCACGCTTGCCCCGAGAGCGATTACAATACTTTACCCATGCTTTGCATTGGATAAAGTAAAAACAATAAAGTATCGTACATTCACATGGAAAATTAATTTTAAGTTTTCTACTTTTGTACAATAATGTACCGTATCGTCATTCCTTCATGCAAATTGTTTCTGAGGAGATGACCACTGTGTGAGGGAATTATGTTATTAATAAATGCAGAAGAGTTATGGTTGCTTCGCTTGTTTTAGGGCCCCATACGTAAAAATGACAAGAAATAAAAAATTAACCGAAGCAGAAGCTAAATTGAAGAAAAAAGAATATGATAGAAAGAGAAGAGAAAAAATGAAAGGTTGTGGTGAAACTGTAGAGAAACTTCAAGAAAAAGAAAGACTTAAATATTTACAGAAAAAAGAAAATGGTCAAGTAAAGCCTGTATAAGTGCATTGAATTCAAGAGAAAAATGACAAAAAAGGAAACAATGGCGATTAAATAGTTCAGTTCATAGAAAGAAAAAAACAAATTTATTTAAAAATCTGCAAGGATTACTGGATGAAACGCCAGCTGCTAGCCCAGCGCCATTTACAGCAGTGCTTCTTAAACTTTTTAAAGTCGCGGCCCCCTTGGAACCCAATTCAATATCTCAAAGCCCCCCTATTTTTTTTAATTCAGATTGGTTAAAAAACTATTTATAATTTTGAATTTCGTATAGAAATACCATCGCTGATCTTACAAAACCTCGTAAGTCCGATTTTTGGTCAAATACTTATTATACGTTTATACCGACCAACTTTTCACCGCGCATCTGTCTATTGAAACCTTATTATTCTATTCCAATTTAATTTCGCGCTACGGACAAATAATAAATATTGCATTGTATTTGTATGTATTGTTGTTTAAAATGTTTTTTCTTGTTTTCTGGCAAACAATGAATTTAGGACTTACGAGGTTTTGTAAGATCAGCGACGATGATACACTTACTAGTCAATGCATGCATTTACTAAGGTTAACAGTAAAAACGTGAAAAAAATAAACACGGTTATTATGTTTTGATTCATAAAAATGTATATGTTTGGCACCGACTTCAAAAAGTAATTTCGTGTTAATATTCCGTTGTTTAGTTGTAACTAAATAAGATAATTATTTTATACCTTTTAGTGGATTTTATTTTATTTTAAGTTATTATTATTTTATTTGTTGCATTTAAGTTTTTTGAAGTCGGTTTTATTTTATTTTTTTTATAAAAATTATTTTTATTTTTCTCTTTTTAGTGATGTTATTAATAGTGACTTAATATAATACCTTGCATGCATCTCGTAAGAGAAAGCGTCAGGCGAATGAATCAGAAAATGATAATAAAATTCAATTCATAAATACAGAAATTATCTCGAAACGTTTGCGGGTTTTAAATGAATTTTATAAGATTTTTTTTATAAAAGATTTTATTTATCATAATTTCGATTATTTGGTCATAAGAATTGGAGAATTACGTTATTTCGTCATTGATCATATCATCAGAACTTGACCAAATTAATATGGTACCATCCCTAAGATACCCCTTTCCAATAAAAAAAGAATCATCGAAATCGGTTCATAAACAAAGAAGTTAGGCCTGAACAAACCTAACAAAAAATTTCTAATATCAATGAAAAAAACGGGACCAATCGGAAGCTAGACTGAAGCCAATGCAAATTTTTTTTTTCAAAATCTGTTCACAATTGGCGGAGATATGAGGTAACATAGACACACACAAAAAAAAATCAGCCGAATAAAGAACCTCCTCCTTTTTTGAAGTCGGTTAAAAATAGAACTTTTCTAAAAGGTAAAATTTAAATTTTTAAAGTAGAAAAAAATGATGGATATTGAATTTGAATTCTGTCGAAAGAGAGGTGTGAAATATTGATATTAAAATGGAGTAAAATAAAGACCTCCCTCTCGCAGAGGCCCCTCCGTTATTCACCCTCTGGAATGGATCCTTCAAAGCTGGGCGTGAGCGAGCCAGCGAGCTGAGGAATTCAAGGAATTCCCACGTGTTTGCTCTCTAGGGTTGATCACACGCTTTCTCCATTTCCAGCTGCGATTTCTTTCTTAAAATACAATAGTTTTATATTAATAAGCTGCTGTGCGCAACTTTAGATATAATTCTTATACAACAGACCAATATTGTGTTTAATAATAATAGGTGAAGTAAAAAGTTCTGAGCCTTTTTCTCTTTATTTCGACAATAAAATTATAAAAGCTAGGATTTTCCGATTTAGATCAAATATGCGCCATTTTGTTCGATAACTTTTGTCCATTTTGAAGGAATCTCATAATTCCTCGGTTGAAGAAGTCCTTGTCCCTATTGGTGAAAAACTTGACCAGCTCATTTTCACAACCTCTCTTGAGGCCAGTATTGTACCATCAAGAAAATTTTCCAAATGCTTGAAAAGGTGATAATCGCTTGGTGCCAGGTCTGGGCTATACTGTGGGTGCGATATAACCTCCCATCCAAGCTCTCGGAGCTTCTGGCGCGTCGTTAAAAATGTGTGCGCCCTGGCGTCCACTTGATGGAACACAACACCCTTCTTAATTGCCGATTCTGGCCGCTTCTCGTCGATCGCCTGTTTCAATCTGGTCAGTTGTTGACAGTATAGGACCGAATTGAGTGATTGGCCCGATGGGAGCGCCTCATAGTCGGTGATTCCTTCCAATCCCACACAGTAAAACCATCTTGGTCGTTAATCCGGGCTTGGCAATCGCTTGGGCCGCTCACCGCCCTTGGACCACGATCTTTTTTGCCTGTTGTTCTCGTATGTGTCTTCATCGCCAGTCACCATCCCCATCCCCATCGCCTTCGATTCAGCAAAAATCGCAGGCATCAATTCGGTCCAAAAGTTTCTTTTGTGTCAATTCGTGTGGCATCGAGCTTCTTCTTGAGATCAGCCATATGCAAATGGTTCCAAACTGTTTTCTGGCTAATCTTCAGTTTCTGGGCAATGGAATAAGTGCTCGCATGCCGGTCCGGCTCAACAATTTTATCGACTTTTTCGACGATTGGCCTACCAGAGCGTGTCTCATCTTCGACGTCCATATTATCAGAACGGAATCGTTGAAACCACCGCTTTGTTGTTGCATTCGATACTACATTGGGTCCATAAACAGCACACATTTTTTTAGCCACCTGCGCCGCTTTTTCCCCTTGGTCGTAGTGGTACTAGAAGAAAGTCGAATTTTCTCTTCTTTTATCTCCATTTTGGAACGCTCTAACACACAACTGGCTTCACCAAACACAAAACTGTCAAATGACTTTTTTTAAAGCGTTATGTCACCTTTAAATCTCAAAAAAGAATGACCAGATGCGACGTATACATCGCGAGATATGGCTCATTAAAGCAATCAAACGGAAAAGGCTCACAATTCCTTACTTCACCCATTATTTAAAATCATAGTGGAAATTCTTTACAAAACTCAGTGTATTTTTCTAAATTTGGCAATTCAAAGATTTTGGGTTAGAGTTTTCTTTTGTAAATGTTTTCTTGCTCACTCTCTGTGATCAATTTAAATAAAATATTCGAACATCTAATTTCAGGGTTGTCCAACCTTGCCGCATGTGGCCCAACACTCTAACGAATGAGGCCCGACATACAATTATAATTTCCCTAAAACATTGAAATTTGTATGTACTTACTGGAAAACATATCTGATACAATTTAACCTTATTATTATTTTTTCCTTTTTTTCCTTCTTTATAAATAAGATAAAATTGGAAAATCTCCCAAAAATTTTTGAAGAATAAATGCAGATTTTCAATTTTGAATGCGAAAAATATATGAGCCGCTATTTTGAAAGTGGCCTAACTCCAATTTCGAAAAAAATGAGTTAATGACAGATTTAATTAGACATAGATGTCTTCTTTTCAAATTTATAATATCATAGCCAAAGGAGTACAATACCTATGAATTCGTCAAAATAAATACATCAAAATATATATAAATATATGTATTTATAAAAATATAAATACAAATATCTCAAAATAACAAATAATGGACTTAGGCCATTTTCAAAATAAACGGCTCATATATAAATATATAATATATATATATATAGATTTTCAAAAAATAATCAGAATTTTCCTATATTTTGACTCCATTTTTATTAGATATAAATATTTTGCTTACAAACTTTCTTATGGAACTCCAATCAGAGATTGAACTGAAAGAAAAATTTAACAATGTCATTTTATTAGACTATTATAAAAATTATCTACCCAGAAACAAACTCCTGGATTCACAATATTTATTTCCTTTTTTAGAAATATGCTAAAATGAAAGTTTTTGCCGAGAGTAGCAGAATTTCTATACATTGGAGAGATTAACTCCTTGTGAATCCATTGCAATAGACTGATGAATAAGCGCAAAACCCTCGAAACTATAGTCTCGTTATAAATAAATAAAAATTTATAATTCACAGCAGAAGACACACTCTTTTATTGTGTCTCCTTCAATTTAGAAATATGTATTTACATATACCTACGTGAAGCTATTTTCAAGAATAAAATTGACTAAAAGCAGAATCACAAGCTCAACCATCAGGTAAAAGTTTCGAATATTTAAAAATTACCTTCTGCATCTCACATTTCCACTTACTAAAATATATATTATGTAGGTCAATCAAAAATTTTTTGAAGCGCTAATTGATCTCAAAAACAAATTTCTGACGGAAAAGAACTCAAAAGATTGTTATGCTAAGTGCCATTTTTGCTTATTTGTCATGGTGGATTACATCGTTCTATACATTATTAGCTGGGGCTATCTCTTTTGATAGACAAATATCAATAGAATTAAAAGTACATATGGAAGGAGGAGGTATCAGCCAAAGAGTGGAATCACTGGGTTCAACAAAATCACCTTTAATTTGGTCTCCCTTTTTAGGATTTATGATGAAGAAAAAGGTAAAAATAATAAATAGAAATAAAATAAATAAATAATTTATAAAAGTTTGTGTGTATATATATATATATATATATATATGTATATATATATATATATATATGTGCATGTATAAAGTATAAGTTAAAGCAAAATACACATTGTTGTACTATCAATATATAAATAAATAATAATGCGACACAACCGCTTTGCGCAGGGTTTATCTGGGAGGGGATTTGGCTAATGATATATACTTATATCAAAAAATTTTTTGCAAATCATTACTACATTATAATTCTGCTGAGAATGATATACAATATATTATTGTTACTGCCACTGAAAGAGGGAGACAGAGGGGAATGTCGCATTGGATTTCCTTCACTGACTTTTTCAAAGTGAGTAGAATATTATTGATTAAAAAATTGTATATAATTATATTATTAATTGTATTTATATAAAAAAACAAAATTTGTGATGATCTTGTTTGTAATGATAGCCAAATCCCATTTTAATTAATTACAGACCCTGAAGAAGGAGGGAATAGCCTCCGAAACGTCGGTTTTATGAATAAAAAAAATAGTGTAAATTATCTTCTTCTTTTTTTGGACTGCCTCATCGATATTCACTTAATTCACTTATCAGCCCGTCTCCAAAAATTACTCCAATCTTATTTTATTTATGTTTTAATTGGTGATTCCATATGATTGCAATTGTTATTATCGTTGTAGATTGACTCAGTAAGCAGAAAAATATACTGCGAAACGTAGTTAGCAACATTTCGAAAATTTAACTTCTAATTTTATTTCAAGTCCAAGTACTTACCCAATAACTAGCCACAAAGATAAATTTTCATCATGGACGATAACAACCAAATTTTATAAAATTCAATTCTGAAGATGAATCTTGTATCTTTTTTAAATAGTAACTGCTGAAAATTCTGCCTGTATACAGATATACATTGTTTCAAATATCTAGATACTAAACTAGATATGCTGCTAGTTGCTGTATCTATATACAACACTGATCGGATAAAACTGTTCTGAGCTCTAGAGACATCAATTCAATTTTTTTCTGTTTCAGAATTCTTTATTAACAAGTTCTGAGGCTAGAAACACCAAAATCTAATCAGTTCTTTGCTTTGGAAATAGAAAAATTTGCACTAGAATAAATTTTCTTCGACCTTCCATTTTGTAGTTATCGAGAGAATCGGATTCTAGATCGTTAGCCAAAATGCCACTCGTTGTTGGAATCGAATTTTTCTCTATATTTCAAACATTTATAAGCTGAAAAAAAATGAAAAAACATTTACAAAACGGTCTCTTATTTAGCCTACCAGTTACGTTCTGAAATTCAGACTGAATTCGACGTTTCTTTCAATCGTTAAAGTACCTTCAATTCAAAAAATTGAGTATAATATATATATTATATATATGTGAATAATTTAATTATTTGCATTGAATCGCTCTAAAAGCTAATATTTTACTTTTGTACTAAAACATTATTTCATATGTGTTTAATCTATAACGAGAGATTGAGAATATAATTCTTTTTCATGTGTTTTTATTTTGCAATTTTTTTAACATATTTCAATTCTATATAATAGACTTTTGATAGAATTTTATTATTAGTATTAAAATAGTTAGCTTGTGTTAAGGAGAAGTAGTCGCTATGATAAAACTCGTACTATACTTGATTAATATACAATTCTTTATTTCGTGTCTGAGCTTGTTTCAATGTCTCCAATGGATATGGACTTGTCTCGACATGTATCCGGGATTATTATAAAAGTGCCCAAGCTTATATTTCGTACACTTTTCTTTCTATACCAGAGTGAGACATTCTATCCCAATTGAATTTTTAGAGAATTTTTTTTTTTAATTTTTATCTTTAATTGTTTTTAAAATATTTTCAATAAAATAAGGGAATTCTTTTCATTTGCTTTTAAGGACAGAATAAACTGCAACGGATCGTTGCTAAACTTTATCCAAATTCATTTGAAATATTAATATGTTTGTTCCTTTATTATTAATCAGATATCACTTGCAATTTGTAGTTCATATTGAGTTGTTTACCAAAAAAGAATTTAGTCTTTTTGATTTTAAGTCGATTCTTCCACGTTTTCAATAGAGGTTGCCATTAATGGTCAAAACATCAAAAATGGAATGCAATAAGGTTATTCCTCTAGTATTAGATAAAAATCGATCGTTATTTTTGATTTTATGTCGATTCCTCCATGTCTTCAGCAATGGTTACCAATAATAATCGAAACGTCAAAAGCCTAATGTAGAATTGTTATTCCTCAAGTTCAGGTAATGAGCTCCTGCTCGCAGACCACCATAGTCATGCATGTAGTATAGTGTGTGTGTGTTATTCCTCAAGTATTAGATGAGAATCGATGTCTATTTTTTATTTTAAGTCGATTCCTCCATGTCTTCAGCAATGGTTACCAATAAAAACCGAAATGTCAAAAATCCAATATAGAATGGTTATTCCTCAAGTATTAGATGAGAATCAATCGTTATTTTTGGTTTAAAGTCGATTTCTCTATGTCTTCAGCAATAGTTTCCAATAAAAACCGAAACGCCAAAAATCCAATATAGAATGGTTATTCCTCAAGTATTAGATGAGAATCGATGGCTATTTTTGATTTTAAGTCGATTCCTCCATGTCTTCAGCAATGGTTTCCAATAAAAACCGAAATGTCAAAAATCCAATATAGAATGATTATTCCTCAAGTACTAGATGAGAATCAATCGCTATTTTTGATTTTAAGTCGATTCCTCTATGTCTTCAGCAATGGTTACCAATAAAAACCGAAACGTCAAAAATCCAATATAGAATGATTATTCCTCAAGTACTAGATGAGAATCAATCGCTATTTTTGGTTTAAAGTCGATTTCTCTATGTCTTCAGCAATGGTTACTAATAAAAACCGAAACGTCAAAAATCCAATATAGAATGGATATTTCTCAAGTATTAGATGAGAATCAATCGCTATTTTTGATTTTAAGTCGATTCCTCCATGTCTTCAGCAATGGTTACTAATAAAAACCGAAACGTCAAAAATCCAATATAGAATGATTATTCCTCAAGTACTAGATGAGAATCAATCGCTATTTTTGGTTTAAAATCGATTTCTCTATGTCTTCAGCAATGGTTACTAATAAAAACCGAAACGTCAAAAATCCAATATAGAATGATTATTCCTCAAGTACTAGATGAGAATCAATCGCTATTTTTGGTTTAAAATCGATTTCTCTGTCTTCAGCAAAGGTAACGGATAAGAAAACAACGCAGTTGCTATGGTTACTCATAAAAATTCCTCCCAAATTTTTAGCATTTCACAGAGAGAAGCCTATCCATTCTTACTTAAGCAAGGCTAAATGAGCTATATTAAAACTTTCAAATGAATAAATTTTAAAGAATTAAAAAAATTAAAAAAGTACCATCTAACTCTAGAGTAAAGTACTTTAAAATATAATTTTACTAAAAACTTTATTTAACCTTTTTTGTGGTCCCCAAGGTACTTAATTAGGATATTAAATTTCATCAAAATTGGTTAAGTCATTTTCAAGATATTTAGAAAAAACTAAAAGTACTGAAATAAAGTACTAATGTTTGTGGGCCGATATGTACCAAAAACTAATCAGCGCTTCATTTTGTTAAACTAATGGTAGGTTTTCAATTTCATTTCAATCGGTGCAACGGTGTGGAAAAAATCGTGGGCCAAAAAAGCGATAACATACATCCATCCATACATACATACATCCGCACGCACTAAATGAAAAAATCGCACTTTTTGGCCTCTCGACGAGACCCCATGTAATTTTTGGCAAAACCGTCACGTGCTAAAATTCAACCTAATTGAATACTACAATTTGTGACTTTATTTGAGTCCATGGGTTCCGTAGTCTTTACCTGAGGACCCTTTGAAGCCACGCTTGCCCCGAGAGCGATTGCAATACTTTACCCATGCTTTGCATTGGATAAAGTAAAAAAATTATCGAATACATTTGTTTTATTAAATCATTATATACATTATTTTTATTAGCTAGATTTTTGAATCAAATAAATAAGAATTAAAAGATATTTTTTATGGCGTGTTCATTTTAGAAAATCAATTCATACGAAATTTGTTTTTAATAAAATTAATAATTAATTTTTTCCAATAAAATTTCCTCGGAAGGGTTGCAAGCTAAAGCCCGCTGGGCGTGTTTAATTGGATAATAAAATTTCCAAATTAAAATGATTTAATTTTTTATTTTCGTAAAAAATTCGAATTCGATTTTTTTTTTTTAATTTTCAGGTACCTTAATTCCAAAAAAAAATTAAAATCTCTCTATATACCGGAGTGAGTTTTTTTATCTTGAGACAGTCTTATAACACAAAAACAGTGCATTATATGAAAAAAAGTTTCAAATAAAAGTTTATTTATATCGAGGGGGAAACTAAACTCCACTATTATTTGTCGACCTAGAACAAGCTTTTAAGGGTATTTCGAGGTCAAGTTCTGTTTTTTAAATGGAAACTTATATGTTCTGTACATATTCTTAATCTAGAAAAAAAACTGAACAACTTTTATTAGAACTATTTTATTATACGACATCAAATAAACAACATGTACATGAATCACATAGAACTACTTAAAATTCTTGAGTTTAAAATGTTTTTTCTTGTATCAATCCAGTAGATAGTTATATTGTATTACCAATAATAAAAATGGAGCATTTCTTGTTGAAGACAGAATTGAAATGGTCTTAATTTATGCGGTGAATGTGGAAGAAGCGTTGGTTGCCAATGAAATGGATGCCAAGCGTTTTCCTGTTAAGAATACGCCCTTAAAAGCTTCATTTTATCGTGTTGTAAATCAATTTTAAAAAAATGGAATTGTAAAGGCTACGAAGAAACTGGAACAGACCAAAATAACAAAATTGGAAGTGGAATTCATTCAGAAGACTTGCAATACACTCTGGAATGTCTCATAACATTGTCACAAAATTATTAAATTATTAATTATTAATAATTAATTATTTGATTATTATTTGATAATTATATTGAATGATTGTTAAAAAATAACTATTAGAATTTTTTTTGAGATCTAATTGATTTAATATTTTTGTTTATTTGATGTCGTATAAAAAAATAGTTCTAATGGAAGTTGTTCAGTTTTTTTTGGAGATTAAGAATATGTACTGAAACATATAGGTTTATATTTAAAAAACAGAATTTGGCATTGAAATACCCTTGAAAGCTTGTTCTACATCAACAAACAATAGCGTAGTTTAGTTCCCCCCCCTGATATAAATAAACTTTTATTTGAAACTTTTTTTCATATAATTCACTGTTTTTGAGTAATAAGACTGTCTCAAGATAAAAAAACTCACCCGGTATATCTGCGTCTGGGATCAAATAAAATGCAAATTTTCTGAAACTAGAACGAACTGAACGATTTTGCGTTCTAGTGATAAGAATGGGGAATCCGGACCGGATGTTAATGTATACATTTCTCCATTACATAATATATAGGTGAAACTATTGATTTGCATCTGTATCACTTCCTTAGCAAAATTTTCAACCAACTTCTAATTATCCCATTTAGCACTTCCTGTCTGTGCCCTTTAAAGTTCACTTTGCCCAGCCCCTTCAGAGGAAAGGGCTTTTATCATTTATGAGTGTTTTCACTTTGACTTTCCCAGAACGAGTCTCAACTAACTAGCCTTCTGTACATTTCAGATATCTAAGGTGATAAATAATTTACACCCTAAGCATTCGTGCTACGTTGCGAGGGTATAAATCGACACTGTAAGTAACCTTTAAAATTTGAAAACAACAGATTTCTTTTTTCCTTTTACCTATATACCTACAGTAGCAAGGGGAAAGTAAAAAATGCACTAAACTAAAAATTATAATTCAAGTTTTGATAAGAAATCCACTTTGGAAGTTCCCTGAGGGTATGTTTAACGCCGATATTTTAGCAAGTGTGATCTTTAAGGCAATGAAATTTGGAATTTAATCTTCTGGATATTGGCTAGAATAAATTTAGCTCTACTAACGAAAGCATATATTTAATTAAGGAATTTTGCAACTTTTTTAATTTTCTTTGAAAAGGTATAAGGAAAATGTTGATTGAGTCTATCAATAGACTTCCCCCAACCACTCCAGAAATAGGTATCGAAACGTCGTGCATTCTATGAAATTTCTTTATCTAAGTTGTTTCTGTTTCAATAAACAAATCAATTATCAAATTGTTTTTATCGTTTATTTTGTTTAAATTATAATATATATAATTGTTTCTTAATATATTATGGTATATGATATTTTCTGTTTGATTTTTTTTTTTATTATATACTTATTCCACATATAAAAACTTTTCAAATTTTTATTAGAATACCAAGCGAGGAATAATTCCTCCTTTTTCTTAAATCAACTAATTTTTCAAAGGCCATAGGGGTAAGTATACTGAATCGGCCCCTAAAAGATAATTTAATGATACTTAGAGGATATGTAGGTACTAATAAAATAATAAGATCCTGAAAGTTTAAGAACCCTAACTCAATTGTTTTTTGAGAAAATGCAAAATATGTAAAAAATAGAAAAAAAATTCTCACGATTGACTAAACCGATTGACCTAAATTTTTATAAAAAACATTTTTTTGTTTTCAAAAGTATATTGGTTCTCGAAATGAAATAACATAGTTGCATAGTTTCAAGGGACAATTAAAATGAATAATTTTTCCAAAAAGGGTGCCGATAGAAGGTTGGAAGTCCCTGCCTGGTATAATACCTTCTAGTTCAAGCATGTCAAAGACAAGTTCAGACGAGTTTAAGTCGAATAAAAATTGTTCTCGCTGAGGAACTATTAAAATAGAAATAATACAAAATAGGAAGTGCAAGTTTGGATTTTTTTCGTAAAGAAAATATTCTTGTCTTCCATTAATTCGATAATTTTTGGTTGTTCCTAAAAATATTTGTTAAAACAACTATGAAATTGGTTATTGATATTTAACTGTTGTAATTTTTGAATTTGGCAAAAAAATAATTGTTGTTGTTTTGAAATTAAAATATTGTTTTTAATAAATACAAATTCTATGAATATGCGTTAAAATAATAAAATGAAAGCTTAAAACATTTAAATAAAAAATAAATAAAAATCATTATTTGGACACAAAAGTAGTTTTTATTTTTTCCCCTATGGCGTACCTTTTTTCAAAAATTTGAAAAGGTCATAGTATTATAGGGAAATAGATAAGATTTGAACAGATCATATATTTATAATTAAAAATGCTGAACATCAAGGACAAGATTCGAAATTATACTCTCTAAATAATATAGTTATATATTATATATTATTGATATCTCAAGTATTTTCTGGGTTATTAGATACAAAACCTTCACTATGATGCAGTTTGACTCGGTCTTGGCCTATTTACTATTAATATTTTAAATGATTTCTTATTTGAGAAAATAATAAAATGTTGATTTTTAATTAAGAAGAAATAATAGAAAGCCGAGAAATGCCCGCATAAGTTTATTTTTTGGATTAAAAAAAAAGATGATTGTTGAACGTTCAAGTTTTTACCTAAATAATAAACTAAAGTAGTACAAAAAGCATTCTAAATATTTCATTAAGATGAGAAATTAAAAATAATTAAAATGCATGATATAATAATTAAATGATAAACAAATTGTATTTTCTTAATAGAAGCATTCCTTGGATATTTTCTCGTACTAGACTTTTCATTAAATTAAAATAAGGGAGACAAAGAAACCAGGACAATGAGAAGAAATATGTTTTTCTTGATGAAAATTTACTAAATAGAGTTTAATAAAGAAAATAAATGGAAAAATAAAAATTTTAATTTTTTGAAATTACTATGGTAATATTTTCAATTAGATGTTCATGTTATTCAAATTAAGTGAAATTTAGAGGAACATTGCTTCTTAATTCAATCACTTTTTGCTTGTTAGAATTTTCTTGTCATAGATAATATCTACCATATGACATTAAAATGATTTCGAAAGGCAAATTGGTCAAGCGTGTAGCGTGACTGCTTCATCGATCGATCATCGTGATGACGACTTTGAATTGAGAGGCCTGGGTTCAAGCATCGCTCTCAGCAAAATTTGATGCATATATCTCATGTTTGTGTCTTATTAATTTACTATTGCCTTCGGCACGCCCTCGAACTCGGCCCTCCGAGCTGGTGCCCTGGCGGGCAGGGTCTCGGTCCAAAAATTTTATTCCTCTTAAAATACCACACTCCAAATGTATACCTGTAAACTCCCGAAAATACATAGTCTCTCTATAAGTTTCGCCACATTGTCGTCCTGACACAGCTTCAGAAATGAGGCTCTAGAAATGAATCTGGAAGTATTTTTTTTCCATAATCTACAGCATTGTGATATTTTTTGTGTGGAAATAGATTTATTTAAATAAGTGGGATCGTGTGAGGAGGAGAATTATATTATATCATTTTTTTAAAATTTGGGATCGATAATCGATATAAGGCTCCAAATATATAAAAGAGATCAGGTGTTGTTTGTATGACAGGCTGCTTCAGTATTGCCATGAGAAACTCGGGCATGCGTGTCTTAAGTCGTTCAATTTTGTAAAAATCAAAAAATAAGAATAACAAAATTTAAATTTTTAAAAAATTATAAAAAAGTGGCAAATTATTAAAAAATAAACAAATAATATATAAAATATAAATCAAATAAGATGTGATTAATTTCTTCTTCTGTGCACAAAGAAAAGCGAATTGAATATTTAATTTTTTGAGTGGTGAGGGGGGGGAGGAATAATTATCAATATATTTAATGTTTCTTAATTTAAAATCAATTGGAGTCTTTCATTTCAAAATTCGAGTTCAAATTACAATTATATTTCAAATTTGCCTCGTCTTATCTCGACTCAAAACACAAATATACCGACGGCATCAGCGCCCCCTGTCGGCAGCATTACGTTAGCGTTGCTGCAAATTAATCTGGGCTATTATATATATATAATGCTCTGACAGACAGATCTTGTATCACCTCTTAATAAAGTCCCATTTTACTTTTGAACAAGGCTCTTGAACCAACCCCATCTATTAGGAATCTCTGAGATTAAAATAAAAAAGCAATGATTTTAATAAAAAAAACTCAATTTATTATATCCTATATTCTTGGAACTAAAATATGTACCTAATAACAGAAGTAATTAAGAAAAATACATAGAAGTAAGTTGAACTACAATAATATACCTAAAATTCATAAACATTTATTTTAGAATTAGATTAAAATTTAATTAAAGAAATCAATTAGATTATAGAATTTTCCCTAGATTTCCAATAAAACCAAATTCGATTTGATGACCGAATGACTGAGAAATTAATTTCTAAAAATATTCATTTCAAAGTGTCAACCGATTAATTTATTAATTATACCTACATCCAAATATTAATGATTTCACTTCAGATTTCCCTAATGGCCTCTAGAATACGATTTTATTAATATTTCTTTAATTTTTTTCTATAGAAATTTTTATTAACTGTATTTTCATTCTTATTTAACAGTATAGTAGATTATTCGAATGCGAAGTTTGCTAATGAGCCCATGCTTAATCTATGCCTCTGTCCCTGACCAGACTTGTCTGGCCGCCTTTTTTAAATGAGATGTTCCAAAAACAGCCATAATTTATGCCCAATTTATAGAATAATTAAAAAAGATACAGTTCGTCTAAGTCTAGTTTTTAAAAATTTCGGTTCAAAAATGTAAAAATAAAATTTTTATTGAGATTCTAATGCGAAGTCATAATATAGTCATAAATTAACAATTTATATTTAAGTTTATTATTAATTACTACGGCATATCTAGCAACCCGAGTCTTGGAAAAATGTTCACTTTTTTCTTAATTAATAAATGTGCGGGGGGGCGATTCTTTCATTAGAATCCGATCGAGGAAAATAACTAAAAAGGGTGTGGATAGAATTATCTAACTTCTTCCTTTATAGCGAAGGAAATTCAAGTCAAGACCTGTTCAGACTATTAAAGATTCAATTTTTAATTTCTATTATTCTAGGAATGGCCTTTTGCTCTTGGATCAAAATTATACTCGTTATAGAGAGAGCAAATATTTAATTGAACTTCAATAAAATTCAGACAATAATGTGAAAAAATACTTGTTCTAACTGGCGAACGTAATGGGTCGTGAAAAAGTTTTACTTTTTTCTTCATTTTTATCATTCAATAGAAAAATTAAATTCATAAAAAGAAATCGTCTTAGAAAGTTTGTTCTGTAGCAAAATTTTTATATTTTCAATACGGAGAACTGTTTAGATTGGGCTCTCTAAGCCAGTGTTTCTCAACCTGTGTGCCGCGAGAGATTGTCAAATGTGCCGCAAGAGTTTTTGACAAATAATTAAAATTGCATGGGTTTTGTAACTTTGTAATGGTATTTGTAATTACTTCATTTTTTTGTATCATAAAACGATTAATTTTTTTTTATATTTATGTATGCCGCAAATGATTCCAGATATTTTTAGTGTGCCGTCAACCAAAAAAGGCTGAGAAACACTGATCTAAGCAAAAATAAATTCAATCAAGTTTGAGACAGAACCATATTCTGGTGGGAAAATCCCCCAAAAAAATTGGGAAACAAAAAATGAAAAAAATATTATACCTATTAAAATAAGAAAATTTTGGAATAAAAGATTTTAAATAAAATGAAAGAAATTGTATATTTGATTTTCGTAGTTACATTACTCAAACTCTGCTTACCAGTCGAGCCGATTTATTGAATTCACTATTATATATATATATATTTATTAATATGTTTAGAGATTCCTATCTGAGCTCCTGGAACAACTATCTGATTTCTATGTAGAGAAAAATAATTTTCCTCAATGATCTTGTCTGTCCTGGATTCAGATGCCTATTATCTACGACGGTGTTTCTCAAACTTTTTCGAATATGGAACCCTTTTCCGTTTGGAAGGTAAGCGTGGAACCCGATAATCTTGTGATGCGAGTTAAAGCGTTGTTGGGAACATTTTTTTTTTTTTTACTTTGAAATTGAGTTATATGGAGTGAATTAGTTAAGAAAAACCACTTTTATTGTCTTATATTTTTAATTTACCATACAGGTGAAGTATTGTAATTTTTATTTATACAATCATCAACTATAGTTTTTAAGGAATTTGGTGTTGGTACTTGGTGAAACATTTTTTAAAATTATTTGATAAAAATACTTGTAGTTTCACATTAAGATATAAAAAAATAAAACGAATTTATTTTGGAGAATCTTTAATCTCGATATATATATATCGAGATTAAAGATTCTCGAAAATATTCGTTTTATTTTTATATCTTAATGTGAAACCTACCAAGTATTTTTATCCAATAATTTTAATCATCAACATATATTATATATATCTATATTAAACAGTAACTAAATCAAAACTTCTTAGTAAGTAATAGAAGTAACTAATTGAAAAAAAAACATTTTCGAATACATAAACTTTTCATAGGTATTGCCATCAATGCTTCGAATGATACTGTTTTTTGTGTTTACAGAAATACTTTTTATCAGGTCTTATTGATGAAAGTTGTAATCTCATATATCCGACTCTGTATCCAGCTTATTGTGGTACTTATTTTTTTGTTAAAAGTAAGTTAAGAATTCAGCAAGCAGTTGTAGCAAATGGTAAAAGAGAATTAAAACAGCTTTCTGGGTCAGCTGTGAATAAAACTATACCAAAATTTTTGCTAAAGCCATCATTTTATAGCCTCTCTGCAGTGAAGAATCTGAAGTCCTTTCGGTAAAATTTTCATAATCTTGGTGTAAAAAAGGAGGCTAGCTTTTCACTAACAAAAAGGATTTTTCACACGGGAATTATTTTCCCGTTTTTTGAAATTATCATCAGTGAAATAATGTTCGATTGATTTATTCAGACATTCCAAGTGATGAGCGATTTTGATATTTTGACTGGTATTTAGATCTTAAATTGAAAGTTTTTGCCGAGAGTAGCAGAATTTTTATATATTGAAGGAGACAATAAAAAGAGTGTGTCTTCTGCTGGAATTATAAATTTTATTTATTTATAACGAGACTATAGTTTCGAGTGCTTTGCCCTTTTCATCAGTCTATATACAATAGTATTCACAGGAATTAATTTATGAATTCATAAATTAATTCCTGGTGAATACATTGTAATAGACTGATGAAGAGGGCAAATGCCCTCGAAATTATAGTCTCGTTTTAAATAAATAAAATTTATAATTCCAGTAGAAGACACACTCTTTTATTGTCTCCTTCGGTATTTAGATCTATACCCTCTTCTTCAAAAATGTCCTTCATAGCTGGAAAACATTCGAGATCTCTGCGATTCACACAAATAATCCAAAACTGCACCTTCCCTTTGAACGCTAGAATTTTTTCACCTGCCGTGAATTTTTTTGTGGAACCCTTGGCGAGTTTTCATGGAAACCCAGGATTCCGCGGAACACACTTTGAGAAACACTGATCTACGATAACCGAACATAGTAGTAAGTTCGTTATGTTTCATGATGACTACCCAAATCGAGGGATTGAGAAAAATTCCATCTCTTCGAAACTTTACTCTCGGCTTAAATACCAGACTCTATCCAATTTAAAATGAGTATTTTCAAAGATTATTAAAAAACTTTGTTCCCGTGTCAGAAGTGCTATTCAGGATTCGTACCCAAGAACCGAAATACAATTCTCGAAGGGTCATAGAAACAATATTATCTAATAACATCTTAGATAATCTTCGAAAAATCCCATTTTAAATTTATTTTTGTTAATCATTTTGTAATCCGCGTATCAGTGGCGGCTCTGCTCCTAGAGTAAATAATACTCAAAATCACATATTCAGGAACGCAATGCAAAAAAAATTTTACTATCACTTTTTTATTTAGCACTTTTCAGTTCACTTTTACTTTCACATGTATATTCTCTATGTCAGCGGTGCCCAACCTACGGCCCGCGGGCCGGATCCGGCCCGCGAAGAGGCTCAATCCGGTCCCCGAGCGAATTGACTCTAAATATGTATTTTTTGTAAAATATCTAAAAAAATTATAAATCATATTATCGTTTTCCAAAAGAAAAATTACCAAGATGATGCAATTACTCAGCAAAAATTTCGAAGATAGATTTACAGAATTTCACTGGATTAAAAATGAAATACGCTTGTTTGAAAATCCTTTTTCAGTGGACGTTTCTACGGCGCCAGATGATTTACAACTAGAATTAATAAAATTACAATGCCAAACGCCATTACAAGATCTTTTTCGCGAGAAATCTTTACCAGATTTTTATGCAGCGTTAGACTCTTATCCTAATTTGAGGAAATTTGAAATGAAAATGACGACGGCGTTTGCAAGTACATATATTTGTGAACAAACATTTTCTACTTTAAAAAGAGCTAAACCAGCGTCTCGCGCTCGGCTTTCAGATGATCACCTTCATTCCATATTAAGGAGAAACGTTACCCAACTTGAACCAAATATTCAAAAATTAGTTTCTGAAAAGCAACATCAGACTTCACATTAATAAATCGTGACTACAGATTTTGTCCTTTTTTTAATCTTAACCCAAATTTATGATTTCGTTTAATTCAGGTATCAGCAATCTTTTAAATGTATTCAAATTACAAGTTGATTAAAAAACAACTAGATATCATTAATAATATCCTAATAAAAAGGATTGTATATTTTAGCCGCACCATTAATTTAAAAACGTAATATTTTCATTAAATTTACAAATATTTTGAAAAAAAAAATGAATCAGCACAAAAATATTCATGAATTCATTGAAAATGTTGCGTTTTTTAATTAAAGGTGCCTCTAAGATATACAATTATAAAGAATCCGGCCCGCGAGATCCTATGTCATGTTGAATCCGGCCCGCAGACAAAAAAGGGTTGGGCACCACTGTGTTAGAGGTTATAGTTTCAAGGGTTTGTTCTTCGTCATTAGTCTTTTTAATCAGAAATATCTTATTTTATTTTTATGGGTTCAAATTCAAACACACAATTGGATATATAGTTAAATTCGTTTTGTTATAATCCCGAGCTGGTCAAATAATAAACGATGCTATTACAACCAAACAAATTTATCTATATCCAATGAGGTATTTGAAATTAAGCCATGAGATATAGGTAACAGATAAAATATTTCTAAATAAACAGCCTAATAATGAAGGTCAAATTTCCGAAAACTATAGTCTCTAACAAAATTTTATATATATATATATATATATATATATATATATATATGTTATGTTTATTAATTAAATTAATTGAACCGCGTAAATTTGAATAATTTCCATGATTCAGCCTGCGAATTTTTTTGCAGTTCATAAATCATTTCATTATTTTTGTTTTGAAAAGGAAAAATGAAATTTAGCATCTGGCAGGATTCGAACCTGCGTCTTCCTCTATAGCCGAGGCTATGTTCATTATTGCATCAAGCAGAGGACAACCTAATTAATTTCTCTTTGTGAATCAACAACTCTGTTATTCTAAGCAAAACAAAATATTTTTAATTATTAATCCTTCTGACATGTAATAAAAATTATTCGTGAGAACTCGTATGTAGTAGATCACCTTCTAACGTGATTTCTTTAAAAATTATTAATTAATTGAACATTTATAATTTATTATAATTTTATTATGTGATAAGTATAATGTCTGTTTTAAAGCCAATTTTTCCTCAATTACTTAAACCTTAATTAATCAAGGATTTAATCTAATCCCGGTTTCCTCGTTTAATAGCTATTGATCTCATTCCAAGTTCTTCATCTTCATTAATTCATCACCTTTAGAACGTACTAAGTCTCCAACCCTGTCAACTCTTCACTTTAAATCTCAAATCATTTCTAAGGTGCGAGAGAAATGGAGAGGCTTTCATTCCCTTGGGGTCTCTATGACTTCAGATATCGACTGAACTTTCAAGGTACATTCATTCCATGGGGCGAACACAGAAGGCAAAGGGCACTTAGCCATCCATCTCTAGAAAATGTAAATGCTTGGGAAAAAATGTATTTATTGAAACTACTGTTTGAAATTGAAAATAATTTTTTTCAAGACTCGGTCTACTCTGCGCAATCTTTAGAGATAACGGGAGGCTGAGCTGTTTTAGTCAGCTAATAACTAAAGCCCATATTAATAAATTGAAATATGATTGAAATCAAGTAAGTTTTTCAATGTTTTAAAAATATGTTGATTTTTGATATCTAATAAGATCTTTTACTCTCGGCTTTAAATTTCAGACTGTTTTTTTGTTTTCCTATGGCAATTCATGAAAATATCAACCCAGATTAATTATTATTAATTAAAATCTCTAGTTTGTTTACTTTTTAGTGTTCTGAACAAATATAAAACAGAACTTTATTAGTTTGGCTACAATGTCTCTATATATGTTCGTTGATACCTCGTAAACTACAGAAGATACAAACTTCTTCTTCTTCTTTATCTTCTCTATAGGCTTTTGCCTGTTCTTCCAATAAGAAAAAAGAATAAAGACGTTAGTTTCTTGCTGCGACATCCTTCCATCTATTTTTCGGCCGCCCTCTGCTCCGTGTGCCACGTGGGCGATTTTCCTTCACGATTTTTGCAAGGCGGTCATCCGTCATTCGTTCCACATGTTCCCCCCATCCTCTCTTTCTCACATCGATCCATTCCACTATATCTTGGATTCCGCTTAGTTCCCTTAGATCATTGCTGCGGATTCTATCCCTTTATGTTTTCAAACAGATACAAACTTGAAATGTTCTATTAGATTTCAAACTATTAAGGGCTTCGATTCCTTGAACCTATAAGTAACAAGTGACAAAGTGAAATTAACTTTTTCCTTCTCGGAGATAACAGCTGTCAAAGAGTGAATGCAATTATTCCACGTTATATCTAATCAGCTGCAAAGTCCGCCTTCGGCGGGAGTTCTTGATGCTTCATGGCGCACGAACCGTCTCTAAACATCACTCCACGAGACAGAGTCCAATTCTTGAGAACTTCTGTCCTTGTGGAACATTCCAGAATGTTCCCGAAGTTTCTAGAAGCTTCCAGAAAGTCTACGGTAAATAGAGTACACAGGGGGCGGGGACTGAAGAGCCGGAGCCATAAATGGCCAAAATCGGACAAACCAAATGAGTCCTTACTGATTTATTATAAAGTGTATTGATATCATTACATGATATGTGTGTATATATGTGAAAGTAGAAAATAATAATAACAATAATTCACTTGCTTTTGCATTTCGAGTAATAAATTTCAATCGGTGTAAGTACTTATTTTTCTCCAAACCTTTAACCTTTCTGGATAATTTTCTACAGTCGCCTATGTTATCTCGGCTACTACTAAAGTAAGATACGAAACAATTTTTTTTTTTTTTTTTTTTTTTTTGCAAACGAATAACAAAATAAAAAATCATTTATCTCAATGTAATTCCATTTCAATTAAATTTCACTTAAACGTAATTCTCTTCTATTTTTGTTTGTTTGCATCAAAGCTAAATGTATTTATTGACTTAATTTGTGATCCTTAATTAACTTTTGAAAAAAATCTATTTAAATTTAGATTTAATTGAAACCGTTTGGTTTGGCCGAGTTCATGTTTCAAGTAGAACCCTTCTATTTAGAATGCTAAAACTTCTTCATAAAGTTTGATAATATTGTCCTAAATACTAAATACAAGTTTAAAGTACATAGGTATATTGTTTTTAAATAAACATGGTCTTTTTATTTAGAAAAAAACGTGTTAATTTGTATATCTATAGTACTGTACATTGGTCCAAATCACGCCAAATTTTGGTTGCACACGTTTCAAGCAAAGCTAT
Source organism: Forficula auricularia (assembly GCA_024734495.1). Lineage (NCBI taxonomy): Eukaryota > Metazoa > Arthropoda > Insecta > Dermaptera > Forficulidae > Forficula > Forficula auricularia. The sequence goes on from JALMQS010000409.1 coordinate 395,533, forward strand.
GAACGAAAACACCCTCAACAAAATTCCTGTCTGTATGTATGTATGTCTGTCTGTTTCAGTGGTTTCCGCGAAAAGTTGCTCACGATTCACGTCAAAACGGCTGAAGGGATTATTATGAAATTTCATATTTGTATCAGAGGTCTTCTAACTTACGTTTTTAGCTATATAACGTTTTGATATTTTGACCCCAAAAGGGGTTTGGGGGGTGCACGAATGAAAATTATCAAATAACTCTTAAACTATTAACTCTACGGGAAATTTTATAATGAGCAAAGTTGTAGGGGATGTGATTTCTGACAACTTTTGTTTAAAAAAAATTCCCCCCAAAAACCACCCAAAATGGGGGGCGAAGAAGAAAAATATATAAATTCTTGCCCCTGGAGCAAACTCAACCAAATTTTGTATACATAATCTGTAGGCCTCTAGAGAGCTAGAAATGCAAAAACTAACCACCCAAAATGGGGGGGGTCAAAAAATGAAAATTCTTGTTTTTGGACCAAACTCAACCAAATTTTATATACATAATCTGTTGTCCTCTAGAGAGCTAGAAATGCAAAAACTAACCACCCAAAATGGGGGGCGTCCCCAAAATGGGGGGGGGGTCAAAAAATGAAAATTCTTGCTCTTTGACCAAACTCAACCAAATTTTGTATACATAATCTGTGGGCCTCTAGAGAGCTAGAAATGCAAAAACTAACCACCCAAAATGGAGGGGGGGGTCAAAAAATGAAAATTCTTGCCCTTGGAGCAAACTCAACCAAATTTTGTATACATAATCTGAGGGACTCTAGAAAGCTAGAAATGCAAAAACTAACTACCCAAAATGGGGAGGGGGGGTCAAAAAATGAAAATTCTTGCTCTTGGACCAAACTCAACCAAATTTAGTATACATAATCTGTGGGACTCTAGAGAGCTAGAAATGCAAAAACTAACCACCTAAAATGGGGGGGGGGGTCAAAAAATGAAAATTCTTGCTATACATAGTCAAAAAATGAATGAAAATTTTGTTTACATAATCTGTGGGTCACTAGAAGGCTAGAAATGCAAAAACTGGGTGCGGGGGTGGAGTGGGGGGTGGGTTAGGGCATGGGATGCGCGGAGTGGAATGGCGGTGGAGTGAGGGAGTATGGCGGAGTAGGGGGGACACGGGGGTGGTGCAAGGTTGGTGGATGGGGGTTCAGGTGAGGGTCCAGTGGCGTAGTGGGGTGGTACGGGGTGGGGGTCCGAGGTGGGGGGTGCAGGTTAGGTGTTGAAGTGGTGGTGTGGGGGCGGGGGTTGGGGTGCTGGGTGGGTTTCGTGGAGTGTGGTGGGTTGGAGTGGGGGGGGGTGAGGTTGGGGTTCGTGGGTTGGGGGCCCGAGGTGGGTGGGGTGAGGGTTGGGGTAGTGGTGTGGGGGCGGGGGTTGGGGTGCTGTATGGGTTTCGGGGAGTGTGGTGGGTTGGAGTGGGGGGTGAGGTTTGGGTTCTGTGGTATGGGGGCGGGGGTTGGGAACGGGTTCATGGTGCGGGGGTAGGGGTGTTGGATATATATATTAAAAGCAGCTCTTAAGAGTAAAGATGAAGAATTATAATGAGTTTCCCACAAATGAGACCCTTTTTTATCCTCCCGTAACCACGTTTGCTCTTATGTCCTTAAGCCAGCTGAATATTTAATCCTACTAACCGATAAGCAAACTAAAGAAGCAAACTTGAATCAACAGGCTCGAATTCAGCTGAGAGACACAAATCGTGAATTTGAAGCGCAAATGGAAATTCACTAAGGGGGAGGTCTGGGGGGAGTGTAGTGTGAGGGTGGGATTCGTGGTTTGGGGGTCCAGAGGGCGTGCCCCCTGGCTAGCAAGAGGGCCGCCGAAGGCGGGCCTTGCAGCTAGTTTATTCATATTAATGGCCTTAGCTAAATTCACCCCTTAGAACTGGAGTTACAAAGTAATTTGAACACAATCGAGTTCGTTTTAATATTATTATTATAATAATTTGATTATGAATTTAATACAAAGCATTTATACGAGATTAATAATTTTTTATTGTTTAAAGGATAAATAAATGAATTGCTTCTTTCCAGTAATTTATTTTATTATTCAAATGGCTAATCCGAATATTTCGAGAGCGCTTGCGACATCTCTTCCTCAGTGGAAACTGTGGGACCATACAAGAGGCAAGTCAGTGAGTTATTATTAATTACAGATGTCAAAGTACTCACCCACTTCCTCACCAATGTGTCGACCCCTGTACAGAACATTGATAAAAGCTTGATTAAACACTATATATATATATATATACAAATTCACAAACTGAGTTAACATTTACGAGTATATACAACTATGTACATCTATTCACAATGAAGTCTGAATGAAATTTAAAACAATTAGTATTCGAGCTGATTTAAATTTAATATGAACCAATTAATATTAATGATCAGTCAAGGAAAGGTCAACGACCACAATATTGTTTACGTTTTGACATGCGGAATTAATTAATAAAAATCATAAATGTTTATTTTTTATTAACAATTTTAACAAGGATAAAGTTTTAGAGTTCCGTGCCAAAAATGAAGAAAAATTGACTCTTATTGCTCTTATGAAATTCAAGATTGGAATTCTTATTGCTCTAACGAAATAAAGTCACTTATTCCAGCTAAGCACTCATATAATCCGAAACAAATGATTTTCAAATATTTAACACAACTATATGATTTGAACAAAGGTATTTATCAACTTGTTTATTATGGGGACTACCAAAGAGTGGAGCTCCCTTCCTACAGTTCTCGTTCTCGCGATTTTTAACGTTTTTCTGATTTTATATCAGGAAGCTCTGATGTAAGAAATCTAAACATCTAATAGAAATATGAACATTCTGGCTAGAATGAACTTTCTATAAACTTTTAATTTTTATTTTGTAAGAAGCGGAATACAGACCGTCCGAAAACAAATTCCTCTACCTCTCAGGCAGTTCTAAACATAACATATGTCATCTTAAGCCTATAACATTTCAATACAAATCCAATCATTACAAAATATACTATCAGAACTTCTCATCACAAAACAACACACTCTCAGAAAATACATCAAAATGACATACCTTGCAACAATCTTAAGATGGGAAAAATTTCCTCACTTCGAAATTATCACAATATGTACCATTATCATTCTGCCCAACAATCATCCTCACATCAACATTCAAATTCAATGACTCTTTCATAACCACTCAAAGTGAAATCCGATCCAAATTCCATTTTTATCCCCACAAATCCATTCCCAACTTAAAACTCCCATTGCCTACTCAACACACCAAATCCACCATCACAATCCATTCCACAAAAAAGACAAAAAACAAAAAGGAAAAGAAAAAGAAAAAGAGAAAACCCAAAAAACAAAAAACCACGTACAGACCCCAACTTCTTTAATGATTTTTAATTTTATTTAAAATTCCAGAGTAATATTTACTATTATTTTCTGTGTCCACCTTAAAATTCACAGTTTCAGTCAAGTTTTTTCTTATAAAGATTGATTCATAAAATTTTCTCTTGAAAGTATTACTTTACGCATAAATTATTTTCGTGTCATCAAATCTAAAATTATGCTCATTGTCTAATGCATGTATAGCCAATGTAGACAGACACTGGGTTCTTATGAACTACAGATTTTTTATGTTCAAGCAATCTAACCTTTAAGTTCCTTTTTGTATCTCCAATATACATATTATTACAGTCTCTGCACTCAATCCTGTACACCACATTGTTCTTCTCTATGTTTTCTATCTTATCTGAATCTTACATAAAATCGTTTCAAAGGTTTATTACATTTGAAACCAATATTGATTTTATGTTTGTTGAATATATTTTTTATTTTATTTGAAACACCCGCCACATACAGGGTAGAATGTTTATAATTTGCATTACAAGTTATCGGATTAACTGTATTCCTGCCTTCTTCTTTCTTGTAATATATATTCTTCACAAATTCACAAAAATCCTCTGGGTAGTCATTTTTTATTGTTTTCCACTTCAGTTGTTCCAAGTTCTTTTTAATAACACACGGGTGGCATATCCTATGAATTCTATCCATTTCATTATACACCACATTTACCTTATGTGCCATTGGGTTGTCAGACTTATAATTCAACATTCTGAGAGACTTGGTTTTCTTCTCAAAAATTTCAATCAGTAATCTATTTTCTCCTCTTATTATTTTTATGTCCAGGAAATTAATCTCATTTTCCTTCTCCCCTTGCACCGTGAAGTTTATTTTTTCATTATATGTATTAAAATATTGTACTAACTCCTATTCCTTATTTTCTGGAATATATGCGAGACTGTCATCGATGTACACCATATAGAAAGCCAAATTACTGGAACTCACCATCCTTCCCATAAAATCATCCACCATCAAATTTGCCAATGTCGGACTCAAACAACCACCCATAGGTAAGCCTGTTTTTTTGTAAATAAATTTGGTCATTAAATGTAAAGAAATTGTTATTTAAACATAAGTTCACCCCCTCCACAAAAACATCAAATGTCATGCTTGTGTATGTGTTTATAGCATTCCATCTATCACACAACATTTTCAATATCAGGTCATGTGGTATCGAATTATACATATTCTGTATATCAAAAGACACAAAGTTTTCATTTAATTTAAAATTTATTTTAATTTTTTAACAATCTCCATGGAATTCTTTATTCTATGATCATATATATTACATTGTTGATTATGTTTGCCATATATTTACTAATTTTTTCAATTGGGGAATTCGTCGATGCAATAATAAGTCTAAAGGGCAAGACTTCTATAAATAAGTAAAAAAAAACCATTTTGGTTTGCCAATTGCACTATTTATTTATTTATTATAAAATAATGCTCTGAGGTGGATACCTCGTAGAGCAGAAATAAGAAGAAATACAGAAATAGTTAACATATAAATGAACAAGTCTCTCTCAATATGTAATCATCACAAACCTCACAATCCAGAGAGCAACCCAGAGTCACCACCCCTTCCCCCGAGAAGATGCACCCTGATTGTTCGATGGAAAGATGATAAAGAAAGCGATGTACGGATATGTAATGGCAATGTATCTATTCCACAACCGAGCCGAGCTGACGACAAAAGATCTGTTGGGGATCTCAGTAAGATGAGTTGGAATATGGATTAGTCTGCCGTCAGCTCTTAATACTCGATTATGAATGGATGATCTGAATGTGAACATGCTGAATATATTAGGGCTGAAATGTAGTGAATAGTTTGAAAATAAACCTGCCAAGCACGTAGAGGGGAGGTCTTAAGCCAGCCAAGCCGAGCGTAATAAGTTCTAATACGCGCATGCCTCAGGAGATCAAAAATGAATCGCACGCATGAATTCATTCCAACATCGCTAAGTATGTTTTTTTTAAGAGAAAGTCTTTTTTTTATTATTTTAGGTAGAAAATATTAATAGATTGATTACTGATATTCAAGGAATTCTGATTAATTATATTTCAACTGATATACAGAAATTATTGCTTCATTTGTGGAACTACTCAGAGAATTATAAGTTTGCTACTTGACATATTATTTATAGTATGAAACATTTTAATTTATTATTTTTATTATATCTTTGCAATATGTTTGTCTGGATTCCGAAATCCACGATAATTCAAGAACCGAAAGTCTTAGAAGGCTCTTTCTCGTTCTAAAATGTTTGTATTTTCAATGCAAATGATTAGATTTTGGGCTCTTAACTAAGAACATCCGGCTAAAAAAATGGAGAAAACATTTTTTAAATGATTTTATTTTAAGACGAGGTCATATTATATAGACCAGAAGTCCCCCAACTGTGCGCCCCGGGGAGCCGCGCCCTCTTCACAGGTGCGCCGCGAAACATGGTAATAATTAACTTTTAAGGAGTTCGGTGTTGGTTCTAGGTGAAACATTTTAATATAATAATAAAACTTGAGTAAGATACGAGGTAGGTTTCACAAAAAAGAAATAAAACAAAATTGAGTTTTGAATTCTATATATTTCGGGGGTTAGCCCATCATCAGGAGTCTAAGAAAGTCTTAGACTCCTGATGATGGGCTAACTCCGAAATATATCGAATTCAAAACTCAATTTTGTTTTATTTCTTTTTGTGAAACCTACCTCGTATCTTACTCAAGTTTTATTATTATATTAGAAATAATTAATTGAAGCAAGATATTTGGCCCAACTAGACAAAAAACAAAGTGAGAAGCTAAAAATTTATTTAATATTCATTCTTATCTCTTAATTACGATTAAACATAGATATATAAACCGAAAAAATTTAACTTTGACACACTTCAAAAAATCTGAAATGTATACATTGGGTCCCCTGTGGCCTGAATTTTTGATTTTAATAGAAAAATAAACTATTAATTCCCAAGATTTTTTATAGATTCTAATACAAGAGTATTTAGAGAGACCAAACGTTATTTGTTTTGATATAAAGCCAAAAAATTTATAATTAATAGAGATTGTGGTGTTGGTGCAAGGTGAAACATCTTTACCAAAAAATTTAACTTTGACAGCGTACCGAGTATTGAACAATTCATTTTTCATTTTTCTCTCCAATTCATTTGTTTTAATCAAGTAAAATTGATTGAAAAATCGTAATGGTCTAGTTCTATAAATTCTTATAAATAGAATGTCATTTGTGTGGGTTTGATGCTTTTTAATTTACTTCCCTCTCTCCCTTTCTCTTTTAATACCATTTTAATTAAACCCCAACCAGATTAAAATCCTGAAATAATACAGAGGGAACCTTTTCAAACTCAATGAATTTGTTTTTAATTTGTGGATTCGGAGGGAAAGCAGGGGATATTAAATGAGTTGGAATTTCCGAAACTCTGGGAGGGAGGGGGGGGGATATTAACCTGAGTCCTGACTAACACAACGACAACTATTGTCTGGCTGAATGGTCGGGATTTAAAAGCTATGTCCGAACATCTCATATAATTTATCAACATATCTTTACAGGGATTTTATTGTCAGTCCTGATTGATAATGATGGCATTTGTTTGTGTCTGATCATACATGAATTGTGCAGAAAATTATTTCAAATTTAAATAATAATTAGAGGAAAAGTGACTATTTTTCCAAAATTCGGTACACTCTCTGATGGTCTAGGGCAGGGCTGTCCAACCGGCTGCCTAGCTCTAATATCAATGCGGCCTGACACAAAATCGTAAACTTATGAAAAAATTAGAAATTTTTTAACTACTTTTTAATAAAAAAATTGTCGCAAAATGCCATTAATGTACCTACACATATAAAGAGTCTTTAAAAATAGCCAATTTATTTGTTTGTTTCCCAATTTAAATCCATAGTACACGAAGTTTTTAATCTTTGTTTTCCTCAATACAGGGATATAGCATAATCGAATTAACATCATCATACGATGCAAGTGCTTGAGCATGATTATTATTAATATTTTAACTATTCCCTCTATTACATTTTACCTCTATTAAGTATTACTTAGAAGAGTTGTAGGTAGTTTTAATTGTTTAATTTATCCTTCTAGATAAGTTCTGGATTTAAGTGGCTGTAGATTTAATTCTTGTAAATGTATTAGTTTCAGCATATTGCCAATATTTAAACACTTTATCATTTTTCATTTCTTTTCAAAGATATACATTTATTCATAGACAATCCTTCTTTTAGTTGATTATAATATCTTGTTTTTTCTGCCTATTATTAATAATAATAATTAAACAAGAGGAACGCTTGTTTATTATTATATCCTTGTCTATTGTTTACTTTTAAATGTAGTATGACTTCCACATATGACATTAGTCATTCTAGGATATTTGTCAAAGAAGATATCATTATTGTACATTATTAACTGTTTTTGCTTAAAAACTATCGTTAGAATCAGTATATTTAATGTGCGGCCCGAGACAATTTTAGTTCTTCAAATATGGCCCAAGAATGGCAAAAGATTGCACACCTCTGGTCTAGAGTTCTCCGCTCTTAATGGGAATTACCAATTTATTATTTAATTGAAAATATTTGGTTTTGCCTAGAGTAGCAGAGTTCTTGATTCATAAATCGAAATCAATGAAGTTCTCTTTTGCTTGATACAAATAAACAAATACCAATATATACTTGTATATAGCAGAGGTCAACCTGATTGATTTATCTTTGTAAATAATATGATTATTTATCACTCAGTAGATTGTGTACTCTTACCCTGATAATTAGGTTGAGAATTTGTCCCAAAGTGAATTAACCTAACGATGGAGCTCTTATTAATTAATATCTTTTTTGTTAGCCACTTTTAAGACCTGCCTCCCCTAAGAATTTTTTTATTTTTCTAGAGATTTTGGGCTAGATTCTAAGTCTCTGAGATTAAGTTTCAAGAGAAAGAGTAAGTTCCTCATTAGCCTTATAAAGGCCTCCTCCCCTTCTAGCTAGGGCCCAAAATTATTAAATAATTCTGCAAATACTTCCATTCTCTTTTTATAAACAAACAAGAATGATTTTGATATTTTGAAGTTTTTTAGAAGATGTTTGTAACAATCACACTTCGCCATTTTTTTTTTTTTTTTTTTTATCTCAATGAAGGAGAAAATTCATTTTATTTATCAATACATATGCGGAATTTCAGCTCATTCGCTAGAACCGTTCAATACATCTCCCACATGAAGATTCGATTTTTTTCTGATTTTCTGCATTTTTTAAGCCGCAGTTCTGAAGCTTGAAATCTAAAAATATTTTCACCTCTTTGTTTTGAAAATCCAAACATTTTAGGACCAGATCAAATTTTTTACCGCCTTCCATTTTTGAATTATGATAGGGAAGGTTATTAAGAGGCTCAAACACACAGAAAGTCAGAAAAGGTATTAAATAAATAAATAAATCGAGTGGATCGGCCCACCAGTTATGAGAACCCTGCTGATATTTTTCTGATAGATACTTCGGTATATTAAAAAATAAAAGCTTGAGCATCTTTTAATAAAACATAGCGTTTGGTTGCGAGGATGCTTTTTATTATCAAATTTTATTTTATTTACAGAAGATAACATGCACGTAGAATGTACGAGCACATAATTATTATTATTATCATAATAAAAATAGGCTATTAAAATTCGATTCGATTGATTTGGTTTTAGCGATAAATTGGAAACTATAAAATTTATATTAAGAGGGAAAGAGAGAGACTCATTGATCGAAAATTTATAGAAATATAAGCACTTCAAGAGATGTCGATTTAAGTAGAAAAAATAAATTAAATTTCTGGAACAATCATGATTTGTTTGGCTTGTTTACTCTCCCTTAAATAATTCTTCTTTTCTAAACATTTATATAAAATCCAAATACAACTCATTATTCATCATGATTTCTCTGGAAGTACTTAGGATAAATGTGGATTCGATTCTTTGGTAGTTGAGCTGTTAATTAAAGAGAATTTTCGGCTAAAACCACCTATTTTGGATGAAAAAATTTCATCAGGTGTACGACGTTTTGAAACCTATTTCTAGAGACGTGTTCAAGTGCAGTTTTGGAAATCTGATAAATGACATAAGTCTTCAGCCGAAACTATGATACTTAAGCTAAAAACTTGAAATTTATCAAGAAGGTTACTTTTAAGACATCGATTTCTTAAAAAAAAAACTTTTTTTAATTCAAATCTTATAGGTGTAAAAAAATCTCTAAAAACACTTTTATTTTAGGATATCACAATTTCTCCGTGAGTGCTGGGGATAGAAACTTGAAATTTTGTATGGATTTTAATGCTAAATGCTGTCTATGAACGGTGTTAAATTTTAACGGAGTAAAACAAAAAATACTTTAATTTTAAGATATCACAATTTGTCGGTTGCTATGGGGTCTAATAATTGTGTATGGAGGTTTCTATCACAACTAAATGCCTGCTAAGAACGGTTTAGCGAAGAAATTCAATTTTTAAAGGGGTGAAAATAAAAAAAATAAAAAAATCATCTAAAACCTGGAGATAAAACCTTTAAATTTGATAAGCAGTTTACATACATTACCTCAATGCTTGCTGAGAAAGGTTTTCGAAAAAATTCAAATTTTAAAGAGGTGTTAATGAAAAATAAAACTTCACAAAGAGAAATCAATGAGCTTGTCTTCTGCTTGATGCAAATAAACATTTATTTCAAACATAAATATGAATTCTTAAATACTAATATATGAGTCGTTTATTTCGAAAGTGGCCTAACTCCAAGTTTGAAAAAAATGAGTTAATGACAGATTTAGTTAGACATAAATGTCTTCTTTTCAAATTTATAATATCATAGCCAAAGGAGTACAATATCATCATGAATTCGTCAAAATAAATACATCAAAATATATATATTATAAAAATATAAATACAAATATCTCAAAATAACAAATAATGTACTTAGGGCACTTTCAAAATAAACGGCTCATATACTGTATAGGCGACTGTAGGTCAGTGGTCAGAGTGTCGGACCTGAAGTATGCTGGTTCGAGACTGAGTATCGGCAGATATTTGCAGTCGTCTCCTCTTGGAAAGCGATGGCAACCTACCAAGAGTATAATTGCCTAGTCAACCTCTCCAAACTAGCCGTTCGGAACCGACGTTAAAAGGTATACGTCCCGTATATCTGTGTAAAACAACTAAATACACTCAGCACAGGTATGTCACTCTAAGAAGAATATATTATACTAGTTTCGAATGTTTGACGCTTATCATCAGTTCTCGTAATTAGAAATATTTTACTTGTTATTTCTCATGGGTTGAAATACCCAAGTGAATTTAGGTAAGGGACCATCCATAAATTACGTCACACGAATTTCAAGATTTGTAGACCCCTCCCCCTGTATCACATTTTCATTGAGCCCCCCTCTATATTGTGACGTAACACTATCACCTTTATACACTATAATTTAATAATTATAGATTTTTTTTAATTAAACTCAACTAAAGGGAGTTAATTATATATTTTAAGTTTAACTTTATTTTTATTCATATCATTTAACACATTATTCACTATTACTATATAACTTGAAATCTAAAAAATATTTAAATTTGAATTTTGTAACATCACAATTTTTAAGATCCCCGGGCCCCCCTGTCACATTTTGTTACAAATCTGAGATACCCACTCCTCTCTTACTGTGTGACATAATTTATGAACAGCCCCTAAATTCGTTTTGTCTTTATAAAAAGCAGGTCACTCAACAAACATTGATTTCTTTTTATGAATCAACAATTCTGCTACTCTCGGTAAAACAAAAACTTTTCAATTAAAATATCACGGTTTTCATCACGATTTCTTTGGAACTAGAGAAGTAGAATTTTTATAGCAATGTTGTTTAATATGAACAGTTCTACTTATTAAAATAGATGATTGAAGGTATAGGTACCAAAATAAAAATAATTGTTAAAGATAATTAAAGAAACAAAAAATAAATGGCCACTACTTACAACAAAATAAAGCTCAATATTCAGGTGATTTTCTAAAAAATTATTATTATTGTAAAATAAAAAAAAAAAAACATATTTAATTTATTTTCTCTCAAGTAAATCCAATCTTTTTCTGGGAGATTGAATGAAAATCTACTGTTGATTTAAATGATTGAACCACTTAACTAAATGAATTTTTTTCTATCCTTTGTGTAGCCACTTCGAAAATCGCTCGGTGCAAATAAATAGAAAATTATTGAAATCTCTTTCGTTTTTGTTGTCCAGTCTGTTAATACATTTTTTTATATAAAATCTGATTTCTTATTATTGGTTTTCATTTATAAACATTTAAAATATAGATTTAAGGTTTTTTTCATGAATTGAAATATTAAGGCATTGAAAAGAAAATTTTTTTTAACAATGACACCCCCTGTGGTTTGTCTCTTGTTTTCAAGGAAAATGAATAATCTATATAGTAATCAGTGGAAGTTGGTGACAATTCAACCAGGAAACCCTGTCTAAAAAAGTATCCTTCATTTTTTGGAATTTTATTTTTGCAAATTGCATCAAATACGTCATCATTTTCGTTGTTTTTCAAATTTAACATTAGATTTTTGAAGTGAAACTTTTTAAAAAATATATTTTGGGACCCAAACGGATACTGTTTTGTAATTTAGCTAATTTAGAAATTTAATATATATTCGGTGAATTTGCGAAGCATTTTTCTTTTATAATAAATTATTTGTTTAAGGGTCATATTTTGCTGGGACAGGTGGCTGACTGAGGCCTTTCCTTCTCTTATTATAAAAAACGTGCCTTTCAACAATAGACGAATATTTGGTGGAATATGGTGGGAAAAGCAATTGGAATAACAAAAATTTAAATTGACATGTTTACATAAATGTGGATGGCTCTTAGCAACAGATGCCAAGTGAATTTGTGGGTAAAAGGAATTCTAAAACTGGGCGTTTCAATTGTCCCCACGCCTTACTCATTAGGGTATTAACCAATCAGAGGTCTGTGGAAAATTCCGAGGGTCCTGTCAGAGAGTTCGGGGGTGGAAGTCAAGCGAGTCAGCCAACAGCCAAGCAGTCAGTTAGTAGAGAGTGAGCAGCGAGTTAGCAAGTAGGCAGTCAGTCAGTTAGTAGAGAGTGAGCAGCGAGTTAGCATGTAGACAGTAATTGAATTGAATCTAAAAATTGTACTACCCCACTTACACTAAAATAAAAACTACGTAAAAGAAATATGTGTTCTATTTAAACCCTTGCCTAGAGTAGCGAACCTTTTTTTCATCAACAGCACACATCTTCCAGCAAACGGCAGGCGAGGCAAAAAGAATCCACCATCTACGAGGTTCACGTTACCCTTAGTAGGCATTCATATTCCTTCGGGACTATGATATTGCCCGCTATAAATAAATAATTAATTTTGTTTGCAGCCAACACCACAGGTCGCGACATAATTTGGTCGCATCGGAGGGTTAAACCTCCTGGGCGCAACATTTCTCTTGATTCTATCTATATATATTATAGGGACCAATTCTTTTTTGTTTCAAATGTAATTTAATTTTCGATGTTAATCGGTTCATGGCTTGTGAAAGACTAATTATCGAGAATGAAGACCACGCCCTTTTATAATTAATCGAGCGCGATCTAGGAAAAATTATTAACCAATCACCTTAATTGCCAATTAAATCGAGGGCTATAAAAGAGGCAAAGCCGTAATTAACAAATCAGTTGTAATCCAGCTCTCACTGAGTGAACTGCTGTAAATACACTCTCCAAAAGTTCGCCTGACTTTGGAACGATTGAAGGGACAAAACTGTCTCATTACGATATTCTGTAACCACGAAGAAATAATAAATTACGGGCCTTGTGCCATTTATTTTGACGAAAGCATTTTTCACGCCCTCCGGGCAACTTCTTATTTTGAAGAAAGCATATTTCACTGCCCCAGGGCAACTTCTTATTTTGAAAAAGCATTTTTCACAGCCTCCGGGCAAATTCTTATTTTGGGAAAGCAAATTTCACGGCTTTACGCCACCAAGAGAGGTTTTCACCTCTGAAGAAAATCGCCGACACCGGAGCTCCACCGATATCTATCCATCAAGCCTTTCGAGTCAAAAACTCATCTTCATCCATCATCTGAATCATTTCCCACAATATAAAATTAAGGTTTTGTCTGTACATTGCTCCAAATCATGCCAAATTTTGGTTGCACACGTTTCAAGCAAAGTTATGAACGAAAACACCCTCAACAAAATTCCTGTATGTATGTCTGTCTGTATGTTTCCGTAGTTTCCGCGAAAAGTTGCTCACGAGTCACGTCAAAACGGCTGAAGGGATTATTATGAAATTTCATATTTGTATCAGATGTCTTCTAATTTACGTTTTTAGCTATATAACGCTTTGATATTTTGACCCCAAAAGGGGGTTTGGGGGGGGGGGAGGCACACGAATGAAAATTATCAAATAACTCCTAAACTATTGACTCTACGGAAAATTTAAAATGAGCAAAGTTGTAGGGGATGTGATTTCTGACAACTTTTGTTTAAAAAAATTGCCCCAAAAAACACCCAAAGGGGACGGGTGAAAAATATGTAAATTCTTGCCCTTGAAGCAAACTCAACCAAATTTCGGGGTGGTGGTACAGGGTTGGTGGAGTGGGTGGATCAGTTGAGGGTCCAGTGGGTGCAGGATGGAGTATAGGGGTGGTGTTGTGGGGTCGGGGTTGGGCACGGGTGCATGGTGCGGGGGTAAGGGTGCTGGGTGGGTTTCGGGGGTGTGGTGGGTGGGGCTCGTGAGGTTGAGGTCCAGGGGGCGTCCTCTACCTAGCAAAAGGGTCGCCGAAGGCGGGCTTTGCAGCTAGTATTGCTATAAGAAAGCTATGACTCGTCTATATCACTCTTAGTTATTTCCGATCTTATATATTGAGAGATCTTAGAAATTAATTAGTCCAGAAATTCTCAAATCATCTTTATTTATTCCTTTTTTCTATAATTATTATTTTAATAGTTCTTCATCGAGAACAATTTTTATTTGACTAAACTCGTCTGGACTTGTCCTTGACATGCTTGAACTGAAAGATATATCTAGCAGGCAGGGAGTTCAAACCTTCTATCTGCGCCCTTTTTAGAAAAATCATTCATTTTAATTGCCCCTTGAAATTGTGCAACAATTTAATTTCATTTCGATAACCAATATAACATACTTTTCAAGACAAAAATTGTTTTCTTTAGAAATATTTGAAATAACGGATAAGAAGGAAACATTTTATTTGTTTCATTCATTGACCCTTTGAAACCCTGGAGAAGGAGGGAAAAATCCTCCGAAACGTCGGTTTGAAAGGAAAGGAGGAAGGATTCCAATAAATTACACCTTATTTGATGTGTTAATTTTTTCTTTCCTCACTACCTCTAGGCTGCCTTCCATTACATTCAATTATAACGGATAATAATTTGAAAATTTAAAGATCCTCCTGAAATTTTGTAGTCGATCATATCATGAAAATACTCTAAATGTTTGAAATTTTAGGGATTCACCCATCCACGGCATCCATGAACCGCACGCCACTAATATACATAGATATATAATTATCTGCTAAAGATTATAGTTTCGAAGGTTTGATTTTCAACATTGGTTAAAATACCTGATTGAATAGGTATAGGTAAATTCGTTTTGTTCCAATAGTATGCTGGTCATTCAACATACAATTAATTGCAAATGATAGCTTCATTGATTTCTCTTAATGAAAAGAGTAACCCTTTAAAATATGTTCTCTTTTGAAGGAAAGTGAAAGCGATAAATTTTTTAAATTTCATCAAAAATATTAAATTTATTCATCTCTATTAGTATCATAATAAATTAAATATATATGTAATAATATTGGAAATAAGGTTTTATTTTTTTATCAAAATCGAAAAAATAATTAAATGGAGGTTAGCACTTGAGTTCGACTCCCTTTTAACATTCAATAAAACATCTTAAAAGACCTTTGGTTCTGCCCGAGGGGTGAACCGCGACCTAAAATCGTGTACACCTACTTCCACTTCCACTTTCATTTCCAAGTAGAAGACAATAGATGACAATAGATTATCTAATGAATTAAGTAATTCCAAAGACGGTGTACTCCTAATTCCAATCGCGGTTCACCCCTCGGTTCGACCTATGAGTTCATAGTAATGTAAAGTCAGTTTATGAGTAAAGTATAGCTTCTAGTGAGTGAGAACAATTTTTATTTTCAAACATTCTATCGGAGCCCTTTTCGGAAAATCATTCATTTTAATTGTCCCTTGATACTATGCAACCATTTTATTTCATTTCGAGAACCAATATATGTACTTTTTAGAACAAAAAAAATGTTTTTTATAGAAATATTTGAAATAACGGATAATAATTTGAAAATTTAAAGATCATCCTGAAAAAGTCGATATTTATGAAAATACTCTAAATGTTTGAGATTTTATGGATCCACATCATCTATGGACCGCACTCTACTGATAGATATATGTGACCTTCTCCGAGAAAAGGGACCTAGTGTGTCAAAAAACGGGTTTGGACTTAAGAGTGGATTCTGGTACCTAAAAGGGTGTAGAATAAGATTATAAAAATTACTTCAAATTAACATCAGATTAGTAACAAAATTACAAAAGAACCAAAATTGCGAAACAACTTTTGAGATATTGATAACACTCGTTATACAGTTGGCACAAGACTGAAGCCTCACTTTATTCTTTTCCTTTCTTATAGTTATTTTTACAAAAAATACGTCACCACATAGGCATGACGTCACCAAAGTCGGCACCCAATCATAACTAATCATACCAAATCGCATCTCCCAACTGAAGGTGTGTTCAAAGTGATAATGCGTTATGAAACTTTAAATGCGTTTTTCTCAAAACTTCATTTTCACACACTAGGTGTCTTTTCTCGGAGAAGGTCACATATATTGAATTCTAGTGAATATAAAAAACCTAGTTTATCCGGAGATATTCAAGATCTCATCATATTAATGTAATTTAAATTAATGAAAAGAAAAAATATTAATTACATTTAATGTATTACTTAATATTACTAGTATAGATGTTTTTGATCAATAACACAGCATCCATAAGATTAATAAAACTTTATCATTCGATAGAAGGTAAATACTTAAAAGAATTTCGAAAGTTTCATTATTGATTGCAAACGCTTTATTATTGATTGGAAAATTGAGTTATTATTTGCAAAAGTTGTATTATTTATTGCAAGCGTTTTAAGTTAATAAAGTTAATAAGTTAATAAAAGTTAATAAAACTTATTGATTGCAAAAGTTGTTTTAACGATTGAGAAACCCTATATAATATTAAAGTTGAAATAGAAAAACAAATTTTATTTTTACGTTCCCTGAAGTGGTTATTTTTATTAATAAAATTTTGTACCGCTCGGCGTTCAGAAATGGATTAACTTTTTTTATTTCACCTCAAGGACAAAAACTATGTGTTTTTAATGTGTTGTTTTATACGTCTGTATTTGGATATGAATGTGAATTGGTGTAGGCGTCAGATTATGGCCGGGCAAATTTTCGTTATAGAGGTTTAACTTGAGATTTTGAAAAAAATACCACAAATTCGTTCATTCTCTCCTTATCATCGAAAAATAAGAACGAATACGACAACTCAAACATTTTGGAATGTATTAGGTACGGATGCCTCGGTATGCGTATCTCCCTCACACTTGGCATGCTTATTCTAAAATCATTTCCAATTCACATAAATCCAAAAAATGCATAAGATCTGAACCAATTTATCTATTTATTTTTAGAAGAAAAGGCTTGAATTGAAGACATAATAAAACCGACTTCAAGAAACTTAAATCAACAAATAAAATAATAATAACTTAAAAAATCAAATAAAATAAACTAAAAGGTATAAAATAATTATCTTATTTAGTTACAATTAAACGACGAAATATTTACAGGAAATTACTTTTTGAAGTCGGTGCCAAACATATACATTTTATGAATCGCATTCGACGGTTCTTACTTAGTACGTTTGCCTTATATAGTTTGTTTGGCACCGACTTCAAAAAGTAATTTCATGTTAATATTTCGTCGTTTAATTGTAAATAAATAAGATAATTATTTTATACCTTTTAGTGCATTTTATTTTATTTTTAAGCTATTATTATTTTATTTGTTGCATTTAAGTTTTTTGAAGTCGGGTTTTTTTTTTTTATAAAAAATACTTTTATTTTTCTCTTTTAAGTGATGTTATTAATAGTGACTTAATATAATACCTTGCATGCATCTCTTAAGAGAAATCCTCAGGCAAATGAATCAGAAAATGATAATAAAATTCAATTCATAAATATAAAAATTCTCTCGAAACATTTGCGGGTTTAAAATGAATGTTATAAGATTTTTTTAATAAAAGATTTTAATTATCATAATTTCGATTATTTGCTCATAAGAATTAGATATTTACGTTATTTCGTCGTTGATATTATCATCAGAACTTGAGCAAATTAATATGGCACCATCCCTAAGATACCCCCTTTCCAATAAAAAAAGAATCATCGAAATCGGTTCATAAACATAGAAGTTAGGCCTGAACAAACCTAACAAAAAAGGTCTAATACCAATGAAAAAAAACGGGATCAATCGGAAGCTAGACTGAACCCAATGCAAAAAATCCTCAAAATCGGTTTACAATTGGCGGAGATATGATGTAACATAGACATAGAAAAAAAAATTCAATCGAATAGAGAACCTCCTCCTTTTTTGAAACTTTAAGATTAACAAAAAAAGAAACTGGTAAAATAATTTCCATCTTTAAAAATATTTAGGATAAATTTATCAAAGATTTCATTTCATTCCTGTATTTAATTAGCCTGCCGAAAGCCGATTACTAATTGAATGTCATATGTAAAGTCGTGTGATATAATAATTAAAAGGGAAACTATACTCAGCTAATGGGTCACATATAGCAAAGATCGATTCTCAAATTAATTTGGACACCGAGCTTTTATACTCATTTAGAATTGTTATAGAAAAGAAATTTTGCATTTTCGAGTTCATAGGGTGGAAAAATTATCTTAAATGGAAAGATTTCAAATATTTATCGTAAAAAATATGATAACTCTGTGCAAATTTTCTTGCTTCGGGCTAGTAACTTGATTTTTTTCAGAATTATGCAGTTTATTAATAAACTTGTCTGCCGAATTTCAGCTCATTAGCTGCAATCATTGGAATGTACTAAGCTCTTCCTAGTGGAAATGCAAACATTTTTGATCAGAACGAACATTCTATCAGATTTCGTTTTTTGAGTTATCATGTCAATAAAACAGTTAAATATTTTTCGATTAATTCAATAGTAGGTACTATCGCACTTTTTTCTCTTGGCCAGAGTACCGAATAAAAGTCAATACATCATTCAAATAACTATTCTAATGTTTATTACAAGGCTAGCATGACAGGTTAAACTAGTTAGAGAAAATACCAAAACAAAAATAGAATAAATTAGCTAATGGCAAATCACATATTTTGTTTATAAATTAGACCTCATAAGAATTAGTTTGTAGTAATTTTAATTATATGAAAATGGAAGCATATGGTAGTCAAACTTTAATTTTGTCGAGATTCTTTAGAGAAATAATTTTTTATTGACTAAATAAAATTTTCTTAAGAATTGGAGGAAAAAATAAAAACTTTTTCGGGTTTACACACATTTTTCAGATGGTCCTGTGAGGGCGTTAGATCTGTCCTAAAAATAAATTTGAATATAATAAACATTTCAAAATATATTTTCTAATTAATTATCTTATTTTCAATTTCTATTAATATATAA
The DNA here is from genome assembly GCA_024734495.1 of Forficula auricularia. Classification (NCBI taxonomy): domain Eukaryota; kingdom Metazoa; phylum Arthropoda; class Insecta; order Dermaptera; family Forficulidae; genus Forficula; species Forficula auricularia. The sequence goes on from JALMQS010000409.1 coordinate 414,744, forward strand.
TAATATTTAATATTAATCATTAGCCTTTGAGCTATCCGATATTTCTACAGTGTTTTACATTTCACATCTGTTTGAACTTGAGCAAAAATTTTACAAATATCAACTTACTCTAATAAATATGATCAGATGATCACATAAAAACAAAAATTTAAAAAAAAAACAAAAACAAAAAACATGATTCCAAAAAGCAGAAAATAATGTAATACTTAATCAAAAAGTGTGGGGCTCAGAAACTTTTAATTAATTTCGACAAAGTGCACCACGGTTTTTGATTAAGTATTACATTATTTTCTACTTTTTAGAAGCATGTTTTTTAATTTTTTTTAAAAATAATTTATTTTTTTACTTTTTAGTCTTAATTATTTTTATAGAGAAAAGTTAATGTACAAAGAGAAACAAAGAGGTTGTTCTCTGCTTGATGCAAATAAACATACACACATATATATCGAGATGATATATCTGTATATATATTATTTATTATAAATTTATTCTCTCTGCTACTCTCGGCAAAACAAAAACTTTTCAATTATTTCAAAAGTTAATGTATTTATTTTTTTATTTTTATATAATTTTATTATTAAACCAATTATTTTACATGAAATAATGTATACATTGTATTTTAGCTTCGACTCCGGAGATTACTTCTCCACCATCGAGTGTCCTTGATCATCTTTAGTCCTTGTTTTTAATAAGAGGAAAAAACTAATTAACGAAAAAAACCTCTTTTCCGATAATTCCAAGAATATTCCAATCCAAATATATAATTTTATTTTAAATTAAGTAGGTAAACAATTATCTTTATAGACAAATGTTTGCGGAATTTAACAGAACGAAAGTCACATTGATAGATACATAGATAGATACATGCAGGTGAAGCTAATAAAGCTTGTAAAAACTCCTGTTTCTTCTTTTATCATAACGAAGGCTTAAAATCTATATAAAATCATTAAAAAAATATATTTTCTGCATTTTTTAACTGAGAGTTCTGTAGCTAAAAATCTAATCAGTTCTCCTTATTGGAAATACAAACATTTTGACACCAAAATTCGTTAACATTCTATGACGTTTTTCTTACGAAATAGAGAACGATTGTTCTGGTGCCAAAATAATTATATTTCTATTATGAACAAGTGATGAAATCTGGCCTTTCTGACAAAAACAGTAAATGAAACTTTTTTACAGAATCTCACCTCATAAGATGTAATGATTATTTTAATCATTACAACTAATGAAGTTTAGCTTAAATCGTTAAGAAAGGAAAACAAATTTCACATCACCAAAAATTGTCGAGAACGTTCCTAATTTTGAAAAAGTTTTCACCTTTTCATCCGATTTCTTATTTATAAACATATTAGCGATTATTTCCGTCTTGAGTGAGCGAAGAAATAATTTCCGGTATTCAAGGCTGAGTTTTCGTGTTCATTTAGAAATTTCCGGAGGGTAATTAATCTCAACCACCATGTTACCCTTCTTCTAAACAAACATCAGACGGATGAAGAAGGGAGTATCAACGTTGTTCGAATAATACCCAAGCATCAGAATGTCCTGTTTATTGTCATTAGGACTCCTAGACTCCTCCCGGGACTTCCCCCAAATTCCTGCCTGCCAAAAGCATGAGGACCTTTCTTCTCCAAGAGATTCAGTTATGCTAATAGGTGTAGAATCAATGGAAATCAATAATATAAGAGTGATTAAATGTTTAAATTTAGATACACATGGCCGGGATTTCGAATTATGCATATAAGATAATTATATTGATTCATTCTAAAAATGTACAGTGAATTTGTTGAGTCCAAAATAAAAATATATCACTTCGAAAGTATTTCTTGCCAAGAATAACAATGTTGTTGATTTTATAAAAGCATTTCAATGAGGATGATGGGGCTCAGGTTGGCTATCGTAATCGTAAAATGGCTAATGGTTAAAGCCGAGAAAGCCAAAAAAATGAGTATGTACTCAGCTTGATGTACAAGGTACATATATATTTTACACTCGAAACCTAACGGATTTAGATCTTTTGTCTGAGAGAGGATGGGAATCTTGAATTTTCCACTGCTCCCCCCCCCCACCCTCCCCAATGCTATATAAAAGTAAAGTATGATAAAAAATAGTAAAGGGGCTATAATAAACAACCATAGGTAGGTTTTATAGCGTCGATAATAAATAATTTATATTTTAACATCATTGTATTTTAAAATTACATTCCAAAAAATTTCCCGATTGCCTTAAAATTTGCCCCTGGGGGTACGCCCTCTGCCCCCCTTCCCCTTAGATCAGGTCCTGCCTACTGGTCGGTAGAAGTATTGAATTCACTAAAAATTTTCATTTTGTTTTTTTTTGTTCCTAATTCATGATAGAAATATAATTGTCTAAAATCTGAAGAAAATATTTAAATAATGACTTTTTTCTGACTGTCTTCCTGTGTTTTCCTGTGTCATTGTGTCTATACTTTCGACAACTAATTCTAGAACTGAAGGTCTTATAAAGTTCCTTTGGGTGCTAAAATATTTGTATATAAAAATTCAAATTGCATTAGTAGAGAAGTTAAGATTTCTAAAAAAAATCCCTAGAGGTTTTCAACTCGGTACTAAATCCCAGGTGTTTTGGACAATTTTTATTATATGCGAGAAGGATATATTTATCCCTTCGAGAATTGAACCTGAAAGCATAAAAGGAAAATCGGGCTCTTGTTTGAACCACATCTGACATCCGTAAAATTTGTTACTCAAAGATTTTTATTATAAAAAAATTGCGTGAAGTAGTGATTTTAAATCTAAACATAGAGTCAACCAGGTATTTTAGAACTGAAGGTCTTATAAAGTTCCTTTGGGTGCTAAAATATTTGTATATAAAAAATTCAAATTGCATTAGTAGAGAAGTTAAGATTTCTAAAAAAAATCCTAGAGGTTTTCAACTCGGTACTAAATCCCAGGTGTTTTGGACAATTTTTATTATATGCGAGAAGGATATATTTATCCCTTCGAGAATTGAACCTGAAAGCATAAAAGGAAAATCGGGCTCTTGTTTGAACCACATCTGACATCCGTAAAATTTGTTACTCAAAGATTTTTATTATAAAAAAATTGCGTGAAGTAGTGATTTTAAATCTAAACATAGAGTCAACCAGGTATTTTAGAACTGAAGGTCTTATAAAGTTCCTTTGGGTGCTAAAATATTTGTATATAAAAATTCAAATTGCATTAGTAGAGAAGTTAAGATTTCTAAAAAAATCCCTAGAGGTTTTCAACTCGGTACTAAATCCCAGGTGTTTTGGACAATTTTTATTATATGCGAGAAGGATATATTTATCCCTTCGAGAATTGAACCTGAAAGCATAAAAAGGAAAATCGGGCTCTTGTTTGAACCACATCTGACATCCGTAAAATTTGTTACTCAAAGATTTTTATTATAAAAAAATTGCGTGAAGTAGTGATTTTAAATCTAAACATAGAGTCAACCAGGTATTTTAATGAGCATATTTTTAAAAATTTGATCTATGAAGATTTTCAAAAATTGATTTGCAATGGAATGACTATTTCCAATTTGAATATAAAAATGCGAATTGTCGATAGTAGTTTAGTTAAAATTAAAGAAAATCACGAGAGCTTATCAACTCCTCTCTCTTCATTACATTATTCTCGTATGCATACATTTACAATGTGATAGAATGGTTGGAGGTCAAGCCAAGTATTCTGCTTGATTTTTGGCATTCGAGTTCAATTCATGATCAAGAATAATATATAATTCCTCTGATTTAGTTGTTGACAGCTTCTCGTGATTTCTTTTAAAATATTTGTTAGTATTTCCACAGTGAAGAACTTCTTATATTTTTACTTTACCAACAGGGTATGGTCAAGTATTGTAATCGTGCATGAAAAAAGTGGTTTTTTCCATCTTTTTTTCAAAATATCTCAAAAACGGCTGAAACTATTTTGATTAAAAAAATTGAGCGAAACCATGGCATTTCGGTCTACAAAAAAGCTCTAATCGAAAATAAAAAATCTAGGCTATTTGAGCATACCCAACCAAATTTTGTATACATAATCAGTGGGACCCCAGAAGTCTAAAAATGCAAAAACTAACCGCCCAAAAAAGGGGGGGGGGGGTCAAAAAATGAAAATCTAGGCTCTTGTACTAAACTCAATACTGGGCCCATACTAATCTAAAAATGCAAAAACTTACGGCCGCCCAAAATGGGGGTGGGGGGGGGTGTAGGATCGATAAATGAAAATATAGGCTCTTTTATCACACTCAACCAAATTTTGTATACATAATCAGTGGGCCCCCAGGAGTCTAAGTATGAAAAAACTACCCCCCCCCCCCCTACACGATTATAAATAATTTTATTAAATATTAAATATAAGTGAGGGGCCAGGTTATATAGTAAAGTCAAGTGGATGGCCACATCATAACACATCAGCTTATTAATTTATATTTTTATCTGACTTAAAATTCAGAAAATATAATTTTTTGTAAGATTAAAACCATATTAATAATAATAAACTAAATAAAAAATACTTTATTTCAAAATGTTCCAAAAATGAAAAAATAAATTTAATATAAATAGTAGGTAGCTACTTAATAAATTTCCATACTCACATGAGTAAAAATAAAAGTGTAGGCGCTTTAATTCAAAATTTAATCAAAATAAGTGTTCATGCTTTTATTTTTATTAATAAGAGTATTTAAATTTCTTTTGACTAAAGAAAAATTAATTTCTTGATTCTTAATACGCTTTGAAATAAAATCTTTTTTACTTTACCATACAGGGTATGATCAAGTATTGTAATTGTGCATGAAAACAGTGTTTTTTTTGCTTCGTTTTTTTGAAATATCTCAAAAATGGCTGAAACTATTTTGATAAAAATAATTAAACGAAACCATGGTATTTTGTACTACAAACAATCTCTATAGAATGAGCATCGAAAAAATCAATATATTTTATGAAATTTTTATCAAAATGTCTGTTAGTACGTTAGTATGTCTGTTACCAAATTTTGTGTATACTCTAGCTCAAAAACTAATGCGAATATCAAAACGAAATTTCATATGTAATTTTGGTGCATTGAGATTGAGAGCTGATTAGATTTTGGTCGAAACCAAACCCGAAATTCGGGGAGGGGGGTCTTAAAAAATTAAAATTATAAAATTTTCAAACTAAATAAATTATTTGATTAAATATAAGAGAGGGAACAGGTGTTTGATAAAGTTACCATATCAGTTTATTTCAATCAATTTAAAATATTTTTACCATTTGTCTTGTTAGTTTAATCAAATTGATTATGCGTGAAGAAAATTAAATCATGGCCCCAGATATGTCATTGAACCAATATTATTATATTAAAGGAGACAATAAAAGAGTGTGTCTTCTGCTGGAATTATAAGTCTTCGTTATAAATAAATAAAATTTATAATTCCAGCAGAAGACACACTCTCTTTTATTGTCTCCCTTCAATATATCAAAATTCTGCTACCCTCGGCACAAAAACTTTCAATTTAATATTATTATAAGTGGCTTTTCGGAAAATTTAATTGAAAAGGGTGGTAATTTATTTTAGATAATTATAATATAATTAGAAGTAATTCTGAAATTAAAAACACTATCGTTTTGATTCCTATCATTTATTATCCTTCGGTTTCATTTAAAGTTCAAAACTTACATTTCTTAAACTTTGCATGTTGATATTACAATCAACTTTCTACTTTCTCCTTTTCTTTCTCTCATTCTCGTTTTCTTGTCAGTAACTTTGTTGTAAACAAGATAGCAAACAAAAGAGAAAAGCTCAAAAATATCACCAGTGAATAAAAAGATGTCAGAATATAAATGAATAAATTAAATATTTAACTGATTCCTTAAAAAAAATATGATTAATCTTTAAAGAAATGTTTTTTTCAGAATTGAATCTAACATAAAAAAAAAAAAAAACTGGGAACTATCACAAATTATGTATCAAATATTAAAGGTTGATGAGATTCGAAGCTATATATATATACATGTATGGGAATCCAGGTCTTGAAAAATTAAAAATTCTAAAAGAGCAACTTCAATCAATAAAGTCAAAGACATAAAATAATTTTGACGAATGAGTGTTTCAAACGATATTCAATTTCAAATTGGCATTGAATGTTTCCTCATGATATAATTAGCTCAAATAAAGCTTTAAAGTGAGTGAATTATTGATTTTATTTAATTAGACATACACGCCATGTAAGTAGCGCAAAAAAAGAGCCAACAAATCAAGTTAATTTTATTGCATATGGTATCCCCCTGTGGACCGGGGCTAGAATTGGTCCACAGTATCCTCTGCTTGCCGTAAGAGAGTACTTGTAAAAGAGGTTGAGCGTAGGATTGACTTCCTAAGCTTGTAAAAATAAAAATAAAAAATTATAACATTCTAGAATCACAAGATCTCAAAGAAATGTTGCATCATGGACTCAAGGAAAAATCCCTTCCTGCGAAAAAGTCTCTAGAATCATGCAAGAGCAATGGTCGATTGGCGTCAGCAAAACTGTATTAGATCGACATTTTTGGGGTGAAATTGTGGCAAGGTCAGGGGTCACAAAGGGGTCTCTAGTTCTAATAATTTCATAGGATGAGATCAGATTAAAGCTTTAATCTGTTTCTAGAAGAATATATCATTTCAAGGTGTTCGAAGATATAAGATGAAGAAATTAGGGAAATAAAGTTCTTATTTTCCCAGTGAGTCAAGCAACCCTTATGACTTTTAATGGTTGGCCTTTAAATGATATCTCAACTTGTTCTAGATTGTATAAATATACTCTCAAGACTAGTAGTCCAGAATGAGGCTACACTCATATGGATGTCTGACTAGTATGACTTTAAGGGGGACAAAAAAGCTTCTTGGCAGGAGGTGGCAAATTAATTTATTAGATCAGAACAGGATTTCAGAATTACTTGGTGTTTGCCAGAGGGGTATCGAGAAACTAGATAAGCTACAATATAAAAAAAAACTTGCCATGAATATTTAGGAAACAATCTCGATATAAGAACTAATTGAGAAATATCTGCAAACACAATTATAGCAACAAACCATCTTGCATTATTCTAGATACTATGAGAAAACATTTCAAGACTATTTCTTTTAGGATATAGGACTAATGAACTGATGCTGAACACTGCTAGGGCTAAAAAATTAAGCTGATATGTATCGTTAGCTCTCCAGCTGGACTTATAAAAAGACCTCCTTGTCAACAGGAATTTGAACCTGAAGAAGTTAAAAAAATAACTATATTATATATGCAATGAAATTTCTATTGATTAGAGGTGAATGTATTTGGCAATTTAGATTCAACTAAAATAGATTTCCATTATCAAGAATTTATATGTAAATTAAATTATTAACCCAAATGTGTACTTCAATTAATTTCAAAGACAAATTGCCTAATAAATGAATAATCGCTTTGTTTGAACGCGGCTTCAGAGAGGCGTCTATTTAATATCTCTTTCGTTAAATAGGTTGTTTAAATTTTCGAAGTTTAACAAATTTGACGTCATTCCATTTTTAGAGTTCCGTTTAAAAAATCAAACGGGACACTTTTATTGTCGATATGTCGATTTACACACACAAATAGCTTCGACTCTGATATGGGACAGCCCATAACTTGCTATTCTTTTACTTTTCACGTTTGAGAGACCAATCCAGACCTTTCGGGGAAGAGCCATATTCTTGGTGTAACTACATACTATCATAAAAAATCTCTTTCTGTCTGAAATGAAAAAGAGGCTAGAAAAAATGATAGGAATCATAGATATATTTGTTGACACTTAAATTTTTGATTATAGTTTTTCTAAGTAAAAATTAATAAAAGTCTTTGTGACAAAATAAAGAAACTATCGATTTTGTACGACTGTAAAATTTTTTCAAGTTCATAAAGGGTAAATTAATAAAGTAAAGAGTGTGTAGTTTTACAGTGAATGAAATAAAACTCAAAGAGGTTTATACAAACTCAATATATTTCGGATTATTAGTCCATCATCAATGGTTAAAAACGTTTTAACCTGTAAACTCCTGATGATGGACTAATAATCCGAAATATATTGAGTTTGTATAAACTTTTTGAGTTTTATTTCATTCACTGTGAAACTACACACCCTTTACTTTATTAATTAATATCATGTTTCACCTAAAACCTACACCACTTTCTCTAAGTAAAAAAATTCATAAAGGGTAATTCTTTACCTACCATTTATTACTAATGTATCATTATTGATCTGCTTTCGCCAATACTTTTAAGGAGTTGTGTTTCTAGTAAAAATCGGTCCCTTAGGCCCTAACAAACAATTCCAAAGGGGTGTATTGAAAAGATAGTAAATATATCAAGAGTGTACAACTTCTGCAGATGCTCACTTATTTCAAAACATAGCTAGGTACTTAATTTCAATGATCCTTGGACCGGTGATTTGAACAAGCCAAGTCTGTCGGCTCAATCTATCTTAATAATTCTCATGAAACTATGTTTGAAAAAAGCGTAATTAAATTGTGTTATATAGTATTTAAACTATAAATATATATTGTCCGGAAACATTCCATATATCCTTTTGTTTATAAAATAATAGGCCATTAATTAAAACTTAACCATGATGATCTTTTTAACCCCTTTAAAGAGTCCGAGGTAGAGAGAGATGGCCAGAAAATGTGTTCTGTCGTGTTTTGAATAATAAATAATTCCACACACACCCATGCAAAAATACTCCGTATTAGAATACATTCTCACACTCTGAAAAAGAGTTGTTTTTATGGTCGATATATGAAAACCCAGAGGGGATGAATAAAAAAAAAATCAAACGAAAATATGGAAAAAAAATACGGGAGAAACAACCAGAATAATGGAAAGGTAAATTATACATTTAAAGAGAAATATTTTTTCTACACATCTGAGTATTTTTAAATTTACATTAATTTGTTACATCCATATTTATTAACGAATCTATAATTAACAAAAGATTTGTTTTCTAGCTTATTATTTAAATCAAAATATACAATTCAAATATACAATTTATTTATATATGGAGTGTCCTCTTTACAATCTCAATAAGATAATATACACTGTGGTACAAAAAAAGTGGAACACTTAGAAAAATTTAGTTTTTTTAAATAATTTTCAGAAAAAAACATATTTCATTTAAACTTTTAATACATTCTGTGATTGTACAAATATTATTAAACATTTTTAGAGTAAAAACAATGTATTTTTTTTTTTTTTTTTACAATATTTACATTTTTATATTAACATAATTATATACGGTTGCAATATTATTTAACAGTGTTTACATTTTTATATCATATAAATAGTTTGGATGCTATTAATAGTTTAATGATTATCTCTTACTTTAATTTAAACCCTTTAAAATTAAATTTATTTAAACTAGCACAAATTTTCAGGTTTGAAATCTGATCCCTTTATTGAATTGTATTAAATGATTATCGTCTAATATCGAATTAAATTGAATATTTTAATTCTTCCAAACAATCCGAGGTATATAGAGTCACAAGTTGAGATCAGATGTAGGATATCATTTTTTGACAGAAAAAATTTTGTATACATAATCACTGGGCCCCCAGAAGTCTAAAAATGCAAAAACTAACCCCTCCCTACATGATTATAAATAGTTTTATTAAATATTAAATATAAGTGGGGGGCCAGGTTGTATGGTAAAGTCAAGTGGATGGCCACATTAGAACGTGTCAGTTTATTTTTTTTTTACAATATTAAAATGAGGTATGATGGAATTGTGCATGAAAAAATTTTTTACTTTATCCAATGCGAAGCATGGGAGAAAGTATTGTAATCGGTCGCGCGGCAAGCGCGACTTCAAAGGGTCCTCAGGTAAAGACTACGGAACCCATAGACTCAATTAAGGTCACAAATTGAAGTATTCAATGAGATTGAATTTTAGCACGTGACGGTTTTGCCAAAAATTACCTGGAATCTCGTCGAGAGGCCAAAAAGTGCCATTTTTTTGGAAGTGCGTGCGGATGGATGGATGGATGGATGTTATCGTTTTTTTTTTCGTCCACGATTTTTTCCACACCGTTGCACTGATTGAATTGAAATTGAAAACCTATTCCATATTGCGAAATCGGCTGAAGCTAGGTGAATTTAAGGTGTTTTGGTCTAGAATAAAGCCTTGTATAGTTAAATTTAACATAATATATTTTTTTCGAACCGTGACAATTTCGAGATTTTATTCAAAATAAAAAAATGAGCAACTTCTATATGATTTTACAAAGAGAGAATTCAGCAAAGTATTTATGATTCAAAAAGTTAGTCCTTTTTTTGTGAAGTGGTTAACAAAAAAAAACAATTAAGTAGTAATGATTTTTAATTACACTTAACTGAGCTCAACCTTTAATATAGGTATATCACAAGCGTGAATTCAGGTTAAAAATTACTCTCCTTTCAGGCGGCTCTAGTATTAAATCACGCATAAAAATAAATATTTGTTCATTGTGCTTTAAAATGTCTCAAATAAGGATCTCTCTTTCTTTAGAGCTAAGGTCTATTGCAAGGATGCCAAATATAAGTTCAAACATGTCCAAATACAAGTCAAGGCCTGTTTCAGACTATTAGAGATTAATTTCTTAATTTCTATTATTCTAAGAATGGCCTTTTGCACCAAAACGATACTCGTTATAGAGAGAGAATATTCAATTGCACTTATTTAAAATTCAGACAAAAATGTACAAAATAAATTATTTGCTGCGGCTCTAACTAGCAAGACTACCTATCGAGTCATGAAAATGTTTTAACTTTTTCTTCTATTTCTTGGTATCTTTAATCGCTCCGAGAAATCCTCTAAAATTTAGTTCACAATTAACTTTGCCGACCCAACACTTAATTTTTTCTAAATAACCAGGACAAAATGACAAACTGACCAGGACACCTGAACCATACCTTCAAAGCGGAACAGTCCGGATCAAACCAAAACGTATGCTAGGCCTATGTATAGTCAACATCAAAAATTTACATTTCAAGTGATATTACATATATTTATTTTTTGTCAAAATGTTTATTAGTGGATGAATGCTTGTGATACCAAATATTATATACGCTCTAGTTCAAAAAACAAAAAAGTTATCAGGAGAAAATTTTATATTTAAATATTTTATGTTTAGAAAAGAGCCCATTAGATTTTTTTTTTTTTTTTTTTTTTTTTGGCTTTTCGGCCTTTCTAGCCATAAGCCATTTACAATACTAATTATTTTATTTAAATTTGTCTCTACCTCGGGGGTCAGATTTTAGCAGGATGCCTCGAGTCGGATTCGAACTCAGGTCCTCTTGGTTAGCTGGCTGACATGCTACCGCCTAGCCTACCCGACCCCCCACAGATTTTAGTTAAATTAGGACCAAAAATTGGGGGTTAAAAATTTGAGCCCTTTGTTCGATCTGGACCAAATTTTGCATAGTTACTCTTTAGGACCCTGCGAAACTTTTGGGTAAAGATCACTTCGATTCTCTATTTCATTTTAATATACAACGAGGACAGATATATCGTATGGTCATGAGATGGCCATATCGGAAATTTTTTGAAAGATATTTTCTCTACATACTAATAGTGGCGCTTAAATAGAAATGCCATTTCAATAAAAGAAGCCAACTACAAAGTAATAATAATAATAATGATTATAATTAAAATAAAAATAATTCGACGCATGCGTGTTTTGCAAAAATTTGCTACTCAAATCTGGCTCAGTATTCGATACACATACAATATCAATTTCAAGTTCGTGACTATTTCTCACTTTGTTTTTATGGCACCCCTAGTTGAGGCACTTAACTTAACTTAAATATGATATCCCAAAAGGAACCAAATCCTTGAAAGCTTTTTCCGACTTGCTCGGGGTATTCTTGCATCCTTTTGGCCCTAAATTGATCAGGGTTCTGGGAGAAAAGGTCTAGTTTCAACATTCCGTCGCTTGATATTTCACTAAATTGTTCTTTCATTTTTGTTAGAATCTCAGCATGTTGAAGTGAATTTAAGTATAGAAAATGCGGAATGAGCGTAGAGGTATGTCAAACAAATTCTTATCAAAAGGGGGTTCCGCTTTGAAAAAATTTGTTAACCAGTCAGTTAGAAAATAAAAAGATTAAGCAGTTGTATGTCGCAAAGTAAATGTTTTTACCACTAACCAATGGTAGATAGTAAATGGAGGACCTGGGATGGCCAATCAGATGACAAGCACTGAAAGTTCCTGTCATCTGATTGGCCATCCCCGCCCCTCCATTTACCAGCTACCTTGGTTAGTGGTAAAAAGCATTTACTTTGCGACATACAACCGGCCCTAAGTGAAAAGATTTTGTTTTGCCCTGAGTAGCAGAGTTTTTTTTTTTTATTTTTTATAATGATATTGATACAAGAAGAAGTTGCACCAAGAAGGTACAACCTCTGAAGTCCGTGGTGGACCCTTGTAACGTGAAGATAAGGGGAGATTTAGGGATTGGGTAGAGGTCGAAGGTATCTGTGGATGCTGGTCTTGAAAGTTTGAAGGTTATAAGTAGCTGGAAAGACGGTCGGGGGAAGAGAATTCCAGTCTCTAGATGTCATAGGGATAAATGAATTGGCGAATGCGTTTGTTCGATTAGTATCTAGTTTAAGCGCGTAGGGGTGTTGAATTTTAGAAAATCGTGTATTTCGGGCAAATGAGGCCTTTGGTGGGATTATCGATTTTATTTCGTCAGAACAAAAGCCATGGTAATATCTATAAAAAAGGAATAGGGCGGAGACAGATCTACGATGGGCTAGGGAGTCGAGAGTGTCGGTTAATGTAGGATCGCCTATCAGTCTGATAGCTCGCCTCTGAATTGCATCTAAGGTATTAAGAGAATACTTGGAGGCTCCTCTCCACAAATGCGAGCAATATTCAAGACAGGGGAGAATTTGAGCCTTGTATAATATAAGGAGTTGAGTGGGGGTGAAAAATCGTTTGGTTCGGAAAAGAAAGCCAAGCTTACATGCTGCAGCTTTTGCTACTGAGATAATATGGTCATTCCAAGAGAGGTCAGAACCTAAGGTGACACCTAACATTGATATTTTATTACGGAATTCCAATGAGCTCGAATCAAAGGAAATGTCCGGAAGGTTCCTATCTGCGCGCCTAGAAATTAGGCAGCACTGTGTTTTGCCAGCATTAAAGTTTACCAAATTGTGAGATCCCCATTTTTTAAGCATGCTTAAATCTGAATTTATTGAGGAGGCTATGTTTGCAAGATTGTCTAGTAAGGATTGAGCGTTGTGGAGGGTGCTATCGTCAGCGTAACAATGTATTGGATTGGAGGACAGATTTAATAGGTCATTAATATAGATAATAAAGAGTGTGGGAGAGATGACTGAGCCCTGAGGAACTCCAGCATTAGTATTAAAGGACGAGGATGATATTCCGTCAACCTCGACTTTAATAGAGCGGTTTGAGAGAAAGCCCTCAAGCAACTTGCAGAGGCTCGGGGGAAGGCCAAAATGCAGGTAATTTGGCAAGAAGATTTTTGTGACAGACAAGTTGTTGTTGCATGCAAGAGTTGTTGATGCATAAAGGAAAATCAATGAGTATGTCCTCTGCTTGAGACAAATAAACGCACCAATTTATCAGATGGTAATGTTTTTACCATTTTACACGAACATTTGGGTATGCGAAAGCTCTGTGCAAAGAGGGTGCTGCGTGAGCTCACAGTCGACCAAAAACAACAACGAATCGATGCTTCAGACGAGTGTTTGGCGCTGTTAAACCGCAATAAAATGGAATTCTATCGTCGATATGTGACAATGGATGAGACATGGCTTCACTATTACACAACAGAATCCAAATGAAGTCCAATGATGAAGTAATCGCTGAAACGGAGGCCTATTTTGACGAGAAAGAGAAATCGTACTATAAAAGTGGTATCGAAAAGTTGGAAAGTCGCTATACTCGTTGTATCGCCATCGAAGGCAACTATGTTGAATAATAAAATCGAGTTTTATCAAAATTTTGTTTTTTTCTTACTTATCCTACGGACTTATTGAATGACATATATATATATATATATATAATCGGATTCGTGAAAACGGCTTTAACGATTTCTCTAAAAATTGGTGTACATATCAAGTGTATTGAGTTATTAGTTGTATATAAATTTTAATCCGATTGAAATAAAGGAGCGGGGTGTAAATTAGTATACTATAATTATTCAGAGGCAACAATTAAATCATTCTAATGAAAATAAAAATAGCTTATATGAGCAAACAAACAAACAAACAGATACATTCTTCCATTAATAAGAAATTTTATCAAAAAAACTCACCGATATTATCAATTTCAAGTTTGACTGGGGATCTACTTTAAGCTATTTTCGGAAAAATTTTATACAATACAATTTTCTCCAATAATCAGAAATTTTTTTATCAAAATACTCACAGATATTAAAATTCTCATGTCTGACTGGTGTTCGATACAGTACCCTTCAAAAAAGAAGAAAAGTAAGTAAGTCCCCCTTATCAACACTTTATGGATTTTGATAGTAAAATAAAATTTAATTTACTTGGAAAATATTGCTATTAGTTTAATTAGTATTTCATATAGAGATGAATGGATACAATTTCATTGAAATATCTTAAAAATAATTACTTTTTTCACCCTTCCAATAAACAGAAAAGTAGGTAAGGGTCCCCCCTTATCAACACTTTATGAATTTTGATAGTAAAATAAAATTTAATTTACTTGAAAATTTTTCAATTATTTTAATTAGTATTTCATATTTAGATGAATGTATATAATTTAATTGAAATATATTTAAAATAATTACTTTACTAATTTACAATAATTATCTTGAGTGTTGAAATTTGAAACTTAGCTATTTAGAGGCAAAAAGTTACCGAGCATCGCTCGGTGCTCCAGCTACTAAAAATTATATTAGATTGGAGTCGGTGGTGTTTCACGAACAGAAATAAAAATAAAATAATTAAATTTTATTATATTATATATTGAGTAATTAAAAAAACCTAATACAATTCAAATTTCTTCTGCGACTATAGGATATGATGTACGTGTTTGGTGGTTCACTCTGGTGGAGGGAGCAAGAGTTACTTTATAATATCAATAAGGGTAGAAATACTATAAGAGCGGAGAAATCGAAAATATTTAAAGAACTATTTCTTTTTCCTTTCTAATCAGAGAAGTCAATCCATGTAACCGACTTCTCCCTCTCTTCATCTGTCACCCAGGCAAGCCAAATATTAATTCAGGCAATAATAATAATACACTCGCGAGCAAAGAAACTTAATCACTCTTTTTCTGGTTATTAAAAGCAATTTTCTTTATCCATTGTTACTTAATAATAATAAAAATGGTACCGTTTTGTAAAGCCCAAAAAACAAGCTCCGTTTTGTCATCAAAAGAAATGCCTGCCCACATCATACAGGAACCTCCTTCATAGGCGACTGTTTCGGCGAAACAACATTGTGCAAACCTTTCCCCTGGCCTTCTGTAAACACGTCTTCTTCTATCACTGCCATGCAAACAAATTCTGCACTCATTAGTGAACAGAATGTTTTTCCAAAGCTCAAGATCCCAATCGAGATGTTTTTGAGCAAAACGAAGTCGGGCTACGGTTTGCAGACAGTTTCGGTCCTGTTGCGGGTCTTTTTGGGGTGAGGTGGGCTTTCTTGAGTCTTCTTCTGACTGTCCACTCACTTACAGCTACCCCACGAACTTGTCTCAACTCTTGCTGTACATCAACTCCAGTCATGTGGCGATTTCGTAGACCGACCGAAGGTGGTTATAATGAATCGGTCATCCCTCTCAGATGTGGACCGTTGACGTCCAGTTCCAGGTCTTCTTGTATAGCCCCCAGTCTCTACGAATCTCTTGTAAACATTTGAAACAGTGGACTGGCATACTTTCAGATTTCAGTCGATATTCCGCTGACTGATGCCTTGTTTCACTAATGCAACAATTTGCGCGGCTTTAGAGGCTGTTGTATCCATGATTTTAAGTTTTATCAAGCTTAATAAACTGAAATTTTATTGTAAGAGTTCGTGGCTGTGATGAAACTGTACTAGATGAAGGAGGAGGTATCAGCCAAAGATGGAATCACTGGGTTCAATAAAACACCTTTAATGAGACGTTTCGGCTCCGAATTTTATTTGGCCATCTTCAGTCAATTAGGCTAAATTTTTTTTACAAATGGATGTTAATTGATATATTTGTTGGTGTTTTATTGAACCCAGTGATTCCATCTTTGGCTGATACCTCCTCCTTCATCTAGTACTGAAATTTTATTTGTTCGAGGTCTGAGCAAAGATCGATTGCCTTCTACAGACGGTTTTATACTGAATTAATGCCTGCAACTCGTAAATATTAAATAGGACGAAAAAATAGTTTTTACATTGTAGGCTAATAAAATTATCAAATAATTCAACATTTTATTGATTTTGCTTTTTTTTTTTTTAAATACTGAAAGAAAATAATATTTATATTTGTAAAATTATAGGATGGAATAGAAAAAATTGCATTAAATTACTGAAAACGGAGTGATTAAGTCTTAAGTGTATATTTATTCAATGTTTTTTAATTAATACATAATTTTTTGAATGATTTTTAGAGATTATAAGGCGATGTCGGCCTACTGAGTCTTGAAAGATTTTCAGTTTTTTTTTATTATTTAAGAAATGTACGAGAGGTGATGTTTTATAAGGATGCTAAAATTCAAGTCAACACCTCTGTTGTCAGACTATAAGGGATTACTTTTTTGCCTTCTGTACTTTGACCAGAAGGTTTTTCGTTATATAGAGAAAATATTTATTCAGACAAAAATGATAAAAAGAAATTACATCCTGTGGATCTAGCTGGCGATCATACCAAGTCTTGAAAAGTACTTTCTTTTCGCTCCATTTTATTTTAATATAGTTTATTTGGAACAATCATCCGATACTTAATGCTGAGCCCATAAAGTAGGGTAGTAGGAAACGCCATGGCCAGAAAATTTACCTCCCGCGGAATTTTAATTTTTTAAGAGGCCCTCTCCTTAACTTTTGGTTCGATTTCAACCAAAATCTAATCAGTTCTTAATCTCAATACAAAAATCTACATGTTAAATTTCGTTTTGATATTCACACTAGTTTTTGATCCAGAGCAGGGTTCCCAACCTTTTAGTATCGTAGCTGTACGCTGTAAACAATTTGACGACGTACCGGTAGACCAACAATTTTGAAATGGGGAATAAAATAATAATTGCAAGTAATTTTCTATCTAGACTATAACCCTGACTAATCAAACCTTTTAATTTTTTTAGTGATCTTAACAACGGAGAAATTTATTTATATATGGCCTGAAGACGAATACGAGATGTACCATATTCGAAACATGTACCCAAGGATTTATTAAAATAAATTAGGATATATAAAAAATCATTTTAAATAAATCTCCTGAGTTTAATACACTTATTCACTTATTTATTGTACCCGCAAGGGGAGGCAACGCCAAGCAAAAAAATCCACTTTTTTCATTCACGATTGCAATACTTGACTATACACTGTATGGTAAAGTAATAAAAATAATTTTTAAGAAAAAAATAAAACCGACTTCAAAAAATTAAATGCAACAAATAAAATATACTAAAAGGTATAAAATATTTATTATCTTATTTGGTTACAACTAAACTTTGAAATATTAACATGAAATTACTTTTTGAAGTCGGTGCCAAACAAACTATACCTATAAGCTAGCGTACCAACCAAAAGTACTAAGTAAGATCCGTCGAGTGCGATTCATGAAAGGTATCTGTTTGGCACCAACTTAAAAAGTAATTTCATGTTAATATTTCGTAGTTTAGTTGTAACCAAATAAGATAATAATTATTTTATACCTTTTAGTGTATTTTATTTGTTGCATTTAATTTTTTGAAGTCGGTTTTATTTTTTTCTTAAAAATTATTTTTCTTTTTTCTTTTAGTGATGTTATTAATAGTGATCATATCATCAGAACTTGACCAAATTAATATGGCACGATCCCTAAGATACCCCTAAAAAAATGGGACTAATCGGAAGGTAGACTGGACCCAATGCAAAAAAAAATTTCAAAATCGGTTCACAATTGGCGGAGATATGAGGTAACATAGGCACAAAAAAAAAAAAAATTCAGTCGAATAGAGAACCTCCTCCTTTTTTGAAGTCGGTTAAAAAGGTGGTTTTTTCTTCGTTTTTTCGAAATATCTCAAAAACGGCTCAAACTATTTTGATATAAAAAAAATCACTAAATCCATGGCGTTTTGCTCTACAAGAAAATCTTATAGAGTGAACATTGAAAAAAGTATATTTTACAAGATATTAACTATTTTGTCGAAATTTGTTAGTAGGCTATTAGTATTAACTTAGTACGTTGCCAAATTTTGTGTACGCTCTAGTGTACAACTAGTGTGAATATGAAAAAGACATTTCACATGTCATGAGGGTCAAAATGGTGAGAAGGGTGTTCAAAAAAGAGAGCTATCAATATATATATAGACCCTTTGATGGATTTGTACAAAAGTTTTTCCACCCTATACGACCTTATGAATATAACCCATTACCTGAATAGACGGAGGGGTTAAAAAATAATGGAGTTTTAAAAAAAATCAATGAAAGCTGATCTCATATTTAAAAGGAGATAGGATTAATTTCTAATTGTACCCAAAATTGAGAGCTATAGTATAAAATTAAAGTTATATGGCAAAGTTATGTGGATCATCAGTTTATTATTCAATATATTTGTGTCGTATTTACTCCTTATTCGGTCATTTGCTAAAATTGCCAACTAGTCATTCTGGACTGCTGCCCCCCCCCCCCCCAAAAAAAGATATTTTTTAAAATTTATGAAACTCACTATTATTCTTTAATATATTTAATATGACGAGCGCTAAATTTGATCAATTAAACTACATACAGTATAATATAATATTTTTTCTTTTTAGTTAGGTCGAATTGTCAGGCATAAATGTTTCTATGAGTGGGTGATAAGTGTACAAGCCGAGAATAAGACTCGAAATCCTCAGCTCATTATTCAGACAGTAAATTAATACTTTGGTCAACACTGTTGAGGATATTTCTTCAAGATTACTTTTAGACTGTTTTTTAATTAGTCACAAATATTAAGTTTTCTTTTTCGGTTCAATTTATGTCAATTTATTAGATGAATTCATTCATCATATTTACTAACAATATATTCTAGATGTTTCTTAATGAGAAGAGCACTTGATGGGGCTTGATGAATAGGTACAGGCCAGGCTCCAACCTTTAAGATAAGATTGATAATCTTCTATTTTATGCCTGAAAATATTTACTTAAAAGTTGATCCAAATTTCACTTATGTATTGTCTTCAATGATCTTACATAGCCAGCCCAGTCCAGTTTAAATTCACAGATCCATACTCTTTTGTTTCTATGTTATTGATGCAAGAAGATGTTGTATCAAAAAGATACAATCTCTCTAGCCCAGGGTGGACCTTTTTATACAATGACAAGAAGAGAAAATTTTAAGGGTAGTTGAAAGTAGCTGTTGATAAAATTGAACGGTTTTATTTTTCCGAGAGTAGCAGAGTTGTTGAATCATAAAGAGAAACAAAGAAGTTGTCCTTTGCTTGATGTAAATAAACATATACATATATACAGCGGCGTAGCCAACAGGGAAGGGTTCCTTCCCCCCCCCCCCCAAGGGCAAGCTCATGGATGAGTAACGGCAACTACAAACCGTTTCTCATGGAAATACCTATTTGTTTTAATAAAAAAATTCCCATTAAATATTTTGCTTTGTGGATTGACCCCCCCCCCCCACCATGAAAAATTTCTGGCTACGCCACCGCATTATATGTATATATATAAGGTTGGCAACTAAGTAATTGCGGATTTCACTCATAGGTGGCTTCAGTTGAATTTTTAGGTTTGCTGGCGTAGTCCAAATGTAAAACACATTTTGTTATTTGATAGTTGGCAATTCAGCTGTCAATCAGTAAAAAAGTTTTTTGATCGGTTGCGTAGTTTTCGTTTGGCGTTCGTTGAAAAATGGAAAATCAAAAGGAACATTTTCGTCATATTTTGCTTTTTTATTTCCGCAAAGGGAAAACGCATCGCAAGCTCACAAAAAGTTATGTGCTGTTTATGGCGACGAAGCCTTTAAAGAACGGCAGTGTCAAAATTGGTTTGCCAAATTTCGTTCTGGTGATTTTTCACTCAAAGATGAAAAACGCTCTGGTCGTCCAGTTGAAGTTGATGACGACCTAATCAAAGCAATAATCGATTCGGATCGTCACAGTACAACACGTGAGATTGCAGAGAAGCTTCATGTATCACATACATGCATTGAAAATCACTTAAAACAACTTGGCTATGTTCAAAAAACTCGATACATGGGTTCCTCACGAACTGAAAGAAACGCATTTAACGCAACGCATTAACAGCTGCGATTTGATAAAGAAGCGTAATGAAAATGATCCATTTTTAAAACGACTGATAACTGGCGATGAAAAATGGGTTGTTTACAACAATATCAAGCGGAAAAGATCGTGGAGCAGGCCAGGTGAACCAGCTCAAACAACATCAAAAGCTGGTATTCATCAAAAGAAGGTTTTGTTATCAGTTTGGTGGGATTACAAAGGAATTGTCTACTTTGAACTCTTACCTCCCAACCGAACGATCCAATTCTGTTGTCTACATTCAACAACTAACGAAATTAAACAATGCAGTTGAAGAAAAGCAGGCCGAATTGACAAATCGAAAAGGTGTTGTATTCCATCATGACAATGCAAGGCCACACACATCTTTGGTCACTCGGCAAAAATTATTGGAGCTTGGTTGGGATGTTTTGCCACATCCACCATATAGTCCTGACCTTGCACCATCTGATTACTTTTTATTTCGATCTTTACAAAACTCCTTGAATGGTAAAAATTTCAATAATGATGATGATGTCAAATCGTACCTGATTCAGTTTTTTGCTAATAAAAACCAGAAGTTTTATGAACGTGGGATTATGATGCTGCCTGAAAGATGGCAAAAGGTCATTGATCAAAATGGGCAATACATTACAGAATAAAGTTATTTAGTTCCATGAAAAAATTGTCTTTGATTTTCTAAAAAAAATCCGCAATTACTTAGTTGTGTGTGTGTATGTTTATTTGCATCAACCACAGGACAATCTCTTTGTTTCTCTTTATGTACCTGTCGATGATGGTCTTGAAAGTCTCAACGTTATATGTCACCGGAAAGATAGATACGAGAAGAGAGTCTCTAGAAGTCTAGGAATAATTACGTTTGTTCAGTTATTAGTATTAATTTTTAATCGCAAAAGGTTTTGAATCTCTAGAGCAGCCCTTCTTAAACTTTTTTAATTGGCGACCCCATTTTGACTGAGAAGTCATTTTTTTTACTTATGGAAAGTGGTGTAGGTTTTAGGTGAAACATGATGTTAATTGATAGAGTAAAGGGTGTGTAGTTTCACAGTGAATGAAATAAAACTCAAAGAGGTTTATACAAACTCAATATATTTCGGATTATTAGTCCATCATCATGAGTTTACAAGTTAATACTGTAGTATTAATACTGTAGTATTAACTTGTAAACTCCTGATGATGGACTAATAATCCGAAATATATTGAGTTTGTATAAACCTCTTTGAGTTTTATTTCATTCACTGTCAAACTACACACCCTTTACTCTATTGATTGAGGAGTCATTGTTGCCCTATGTTTAAGCTACACCAAAATTCAGTTTTGCGACCCAGAGTTTAAGGAGGAGCCCTGCTCTAGAGAAATAGGATCAATTCTCCTATCACTTATATATCTTTTATATAAAATTTTTTTTTAGAATGTTTGCATTTTTAAGGGTAGTTTATTTGAAGTCTAATTTGAAAAACGGTAATTACCCCTTTGAAATAATTTTTAAAATTATGAAATACATAGATATTATAAAACAATAAGTACTTTTTGAGAAAATGATCAAAAACCCCGAAAGCTATCTAAAAAACGACGTTTTAGAGAGCATGAGCACTCAAAAATAAGCATTGAATAAATGATGAAATTTCCATATGAAATGATAAATGGATTTGTGACATAGAGGAGAATTTTCAAATCCATATAAATCGAAATTTAAAATCGGTTTTCGAGATTTGTGACTATTTTCTCAAAAAGTACTTAATCAATTTCGTTCAAAATTGGATATAATTATTAATAATTAATTGTTTTATAATATTTATTTATTTCATATTTTAAAAAATTATTTCAAAGGAGGGGCTAGTCATCATTAAAATATTCAAACAGGCGGGAATAAAATTCAGGAGAGAAGACTAATCTACAACCTATATCAAAACCAGACGGCAATTATAAATATTGGAGATGAGCAAAGAGAAGCCAAAATAAAAAAAGGTGTAAGACAAGGATGTGTGCTGTCACCCATGATTTTCAACTTATACATAGAAGAAGCGATTAAAGAATTCAAAGACAAAATTGATACAGTTATCGAAATGCAAGGTCAAAAGATCGCTATGTTAAGATTTGCCGATGACATTGCCCTTCTAGGAAGCAATAAAAAAGAATTAGAGGACGCCCTGAATGGAATAAACCAAATCCTAATAGAAGAAATCAAAATGAAAATAAACAAGAATAAAACCAA
This sequence comes from Forficula auricularia, assembly GCA_024734495.1. NCBI lineage: Eukaryota > Metazoa > Arthropoda > Insecta > Dermaptera > Forficulidae > Forficula > Forficula auricularia. Next base: position 437,377 of record JALMQS010000409.1, read on the forward strand.
GGTCCTAGTATGTACAAAAAAAGAACAAACGAGACAGGAATGCATCAAAATTAACCAAGAAAACTTAGAAGGAGTTAAGGAATTCCGCTACCTAGGAAGTAAAATAACATGGGATGGGAGGAGCGAAAACGAAATTAAATCAAGAATTGCCCAAGCAAAAATGGGGTTTAATTCAAAACAAAAACTACTATGCTCCTCCTCAATCAGCTTAGAAAACAGGAAGATGCTATTGAAGACATATATATGGAGCATAGCCATGTACGGGTGTGAAACCTGGACAATTAGAGAAGTGGAGAGAAAAAGATTAGAGGCTTTCGAAATGTGGGGCTACAGAAGAATGATGAATATCAAATGGATGGATAAAATTACAAATGAAGAAGTTCTTGGAAGAATCGGAGAAAAAAGATCCTTGTGGAAGAGTCTGAAGAAGAGAAGAGGTCAGATGATGGGGCACACACTGAGACATGGGGGACTGCTTAGGGATATCTTGGAGGGGGAGGTGGGAAAGAAAAGGGGAAGGGAAGACCCAGATTAGAATATTTCAAACCAAATACTGGGGATATGGGATGCCAGACATTTAGAGAGGTCAAACAGCTGGCGGGGGACAGAGTCGAGTGGAGACGGATTGTTGCATCAAACCAGTCTTAGGACTGTATACTCAATGATGATGATGATGATGATGATTTCAAAGGACTAATTAGCGTTTTTTCAAATTAGACTTTAAATAAACTACCCTTAAAAATTCAAATATTCTAAAAAAAAATATTTGATATAAAAGATAAAATTAAATAACACACAGATATGAAATTTCAATAGATTAAATTGAGTATGTAATTTGAAAAAAAAATAAAACTTTTGTACATTTCTAGTCGACTTGCTGCCTGAGACGAGAAACTGAATCTTTTCATAAAATTTCATTTGAACTACAAAATTCTTAATTAAAATGCTATTTTCCTACATTATGGTCATACTGTGATCGTTAAGATAAATTAAAATGATAAAATAAAATCGTTTTCTTTCTCATTTATATTAAATTGTAAATTTTTATGCCGAGAGTAGCAGAATTTTTATATATTGAAGGAGACAATAAAAGAGTGTGTCTTCTGCTGGAATTATAAATTTTTATTTATAACGAGTCCGCCTCCGTGGTCTAATGGTCAGAGTAACTGACTGGCAACCGGGAGGTCTCGGGTTCGATTCCCGGCTATACCTAGACACTTTTTCTGTAAGTATAGGGTCTGGTAATAAAAATTAAGTGGGAGATAAATTTAACCGAATTTATCGCGCGGGAGAATTTACCACTGCTCGAAGCCCCTAAAACCTTAGTAAATTGGATATTGAATTGTATCTAAGTTTTTGAGATTGGCTCGTGATCCCGGCTTCTTTTTTCCTTCTGCTCTGTTCTTTTCACGATGGAGAGGCCAGCCCATATTGGCCTTTAGGGGATCCACCTTCTGGTGTATCTCCTCCTCACATCAATATCAAAAAAAAAAAAAATGATTATAGTTTCGAGGGCTTTGCCCTCTTCAACAGTCTATTACAATTGATTCACAGGAATAAATGTATGGATGGAAAGTGAATTTTTACACGTGTCTGGGCAAATTATGATTTTATCGTTTATACTTCTTTCATTTTTTTGGCTGAAGGTGGCGGTATACACACTCTTTTATTGTCTCCTTCAATATACCTATAAAAATTCTGCTATCCTCGGCAAAAAAACTTTCAATTTAATTATATACATTATTCATAAGGAGAAATCGCTGAGGTTATCCTCTGCTAGATGCAAATAAACATTAACTTATATAAGATTGAAGTAGTTTTTGGAGACTGACTGATAAGTTAATTTAGTGAATTTTGATGAAGCAGTCCAAAATTCAAAAAGAGAGATAATTTTAAACTATCTTTTTTTTATTCAAAAACTGACGTTTCAGAGGTTTATTCCCTCCTTCTTCAGGGTTTTGAAGTACAGTGAAGGAAATTCAATATGACATTCACCTCTGTCTTCTCTCTCAGTAGACAGTAACAATATTATATAGTATTTCATTGTCAGGAGAATTTATTGGGACTAACTTGTTACTGCCACTGAGAGCGGAGACAGGGGAATGTCACATTGGATTTCCTTCACTCACCTTTCAAAACCCTGAAGAAGGAGGGAATAAACCTCCGAAATGTCGGTTTTTTAATGAAAAAGATAGTTTAAAATTATCTCTTTTTTGAATTTTATAAAATAAATACAAATATTTTATAAAACAATATTTAATCGTTTAATTAATCCCATAGGTTTAAGATTTGTATTTATTTTATATAGTTATATTAAAATATATCATCTGTTTTCTTAATTAGAAATATTTACTCTATCTCATAGCCTCAAATTCTCAAATACTTAAGTTCAAGTAGATAAATTCGTTTTTTAGTAATAGCAAGCTCGTCCCTTCTTCATAACTATAAAATGGTAACAACCCATTTTCGCACATTGTTGAACAAAGAATCAAATTTAGAAGTATGTTTTTTTTATGCATAGTAGAGTTAATAAATCTTAAATCTGAACTTTTTCATAATTTATTAATTTAATACCTTAAAAATAGGAAAGAGATTAACCAGACAAGCCAAATATAGAATAAATTTCGTAAAAATTAGTTTATTTTTCATATTTAAAGAGAAGCTGGCCTAATCCGGGATTATCTAAAGTCATTCGTGGTATATGAGCTTTAAGGCCCAGTTCTGAATACAGTCAGGGGAGTGAGAATGGACAGGGTTCAAACACCCTCATTTAACAAAATAGAACATTATGATTGGCGATGTCCCTTAGAAGGGGTAGAAAACGAAGAATCGTATAAAATATAGCCTCCACCCGCCGAGGAGACACGATTGAAAATGCATAAAAGGATCAACACGAAGAAATAGTCTATATATTATTATATAATAGTCTCTATATTATTCTCTCCATATTACGCTCTCTATTACTTTATCCAGCTCTTATATTACATTCCCTATATTATACACGCTCTCTCTATCACTCTTCTCTATCATTCCCTCTATACTCCATTATACTACAACGCTCTTATCATTGAAATTATCGCTCCGCATCTCTACACCACATTTACATCGCTATTCTTCCAATATTCACGGCGCCTACATCAACTCGATATCACGAGTATATTTCTTCGTCCTGGAGCCGTTTTAGCGGACATTTACATTCATCCACTTGCTAGCCCCTCCATTGGCACTTATATCATTAGCACGATAGCTAATTGAATAGCACGGGCAAGAATATCTGTCCGGCACTCGTGAAGACACCACAGAGGCTTATCAAAAAGGCGAGACTCCTGGGACATTACGTACTCTTCGACGTGGCAGTCTACGGAACCTGAGCGAGAGGTGGACACGGCACAGATAGCGCTGTTCGAATTATTTGAACCGATCAGCACACCTCGAGAGCAAACGTAAATAATCATAATTTCTTTGAACGATCTCCGTTCACCCATTAAAGCCATCCAATCAATCGATTCTTGCTGACTGTTAAATTCACAAAGGACCTTAATAAATCATATATTGTAAATTATATTCTTGATTATCTTTTACTGTTAAGAAAATTTCCCCATTCTCCTTTGCAGCTAGAATTCATTCAATTATTTTTATTTTATTTTTGCCTATTTAAAATTATTTTTTTTTATTTTTTTTTGTAAATTCATTTCATAAGATTAACTTCAGTAACGTAGAATTTGAAAAATAAGAGTAAATTCAGTAGTTTATCAAACTAGTACAACGAGATACACTGAGTTACACACCACCACCTCCACGTCTATAAAGGTTAGTATTCTCACACTCAGGAATATTCCCCTTAAAAGTACCCCAACAGAACTAATTTCCCTACCCCTCCAACCACATACCCTCCCTAACCCCATTGCATGGTGGAGGTTTCGCTGGGATTACATGCCCCTCCAACCACTTACCCTCCCTAACCCCATTGAACCCCCACCCCACGAACCACACCCTCAACCCCAACCCCGACCCTACACCACCACCCTTTGGACCTCACCCCGTGTCCTCCACCCCGCCCCACACTACCATACCACCCCGTGCTTACCCCCGCACCCCCACCCGTGACTCTGGATCGTCACCTGAACAACCCGCCCTCCAATTTCCATACCCCTCCAACCACATACCCTCCCTAACCCCATTGAAACTATATACATTATAATATGTCCATAAATTATATCAATTAATTATTTTTAAGGTAGAAAAATAAAAAAACTTTATCTCTAATACTATTCTTTATTTGATTCAATTTTTAAAATACCTATATAGTATATATTCTTTTTAATACATGTTTATATTTTGAACCAAAATCCCAGGATCTGTTATGTTCTTAACAGTCGCGTGGATTGTCCTAAACAGGCCCTGTATCAAAATTTGTCAGGGGGCCCTTCTATCCGATGTGGATAACATTTTACAAATTTTCTTACACACGTCGGGGCCCCTGTAGTCTGGGGCCCCGTATCATTCTACACGGCTGATAGCTACGCCCTTGGTTCTTAAGGTATAAAGATAAACCGGCCCTGTCTGTGGGGATAAATTAATCCATAAGGTGAAAAAGGTGCAAACATCTAATTTTTGAATAATATTTTGACGGATTGATTGAACTGTGTGTACTTTAAGCGACAGAAATAATCTATTTGTGGTTTTGTCAGGTTTTTCCAAAAATTGAGTTGTTTGTTCCAACAGGTTTGTCGAATTGAATGGCACAGAAGCACGCGGGCGGCATCGGCTTTAAAAGCTAACAAGAGATCGATAGCTGGTCCAATCTCGCCCTTCACCCCTAAGCTCAACCACCCTCTCTCTGGGCACCCCATGGCCCAACAGCCCAGCTGCCCCTCTAGGCCGCTCCAGCATACTCTTCTGCTGCGCACTTCTCCATAGATATATGGCTAACTAAGTATTCTAGGACATATGGTGCCGTTATCCACTTACTATTGGTCAAAGGGGATCAAGGGAATGAATGAATCTAATTCTTGTTCCTCGAGGGACATACTCTATACGGACCGTAGGCGATTACTATTACTATAGATCGTCATCGTTATAATTGTCTTCGGGATTGCTCGCTGGGGCGGTTTCCCCTGTATTTGTTGAGACGTCTTCTGTTATATTATATCTTCATTAGTAGATAGATAGATAGAATGATAGATAGATAATGATTTATTGTTTAAAGCCAGTTTGGCTAATACAATTTTGAGAAAATAGGACAAAAACAAAAATATAACAATAAAACATTATAAAAAAAAAAAAAAAAAATAAAGTAAACAAACCGAAAAACAAAAAAAAATTTAAAAATAAAAAATCTTATTAGAAATTTTTTATTTTATCTATTCATTAACTATGAATGCCCGGATGCGGAGAGCCTCAACCACAAAGTGAAACAAGTCTTTTGCTTGTTCCTCATTACAAATGTTCATTATAATTTCCACGAAGTTATCTTCATCTATCACCTCAGAGGCAAGAAAATATTTATGCAAATAGTGACTGCGGGAACCAGTAAATATCGGACAATCTACCGGAATATGTTTTAAATCTTCCTTTGCCTGCATATTGCATAGCGTGCAGTTCACATTTGGGTCCAATTTATAACTGTTGGAGTTGACATAAAAATGTAGAACTCGAGCATTTGTGGTTCTTAGTTGGTGGATAAGTCGCATTTTGGAGATGGGCAAACGCGTGTTGAGGAGAAAATTATTATTAGGGTCCAGACGCTCATATAAGGGTGCATAAGACGAACCATTTACAGCCGATTGGTCCTCAAGGCAGTAAATATTCCGCAACCCACCCACCAGAACGTCTCTAGCTGCCCTGATTGCATCCACATTTTGTGGATCCCATAGTCTCAACCCATCAATTCTTATAAAAAAACTGTGAACCTGGGACACCCAGTTATATTTAAACTTATTAGATTCGGTGCTATGAAGACAAACCAATCGGTTGTAGCAAATTCGGAGGAGTCTACTGAATGGCATAGCGAGAATCCTACACATCCAGTTAAGTGATCGCTAGAAAGCAACCACCGCAAGTCTGACCGGTTTGAATTCATCCCTAACGATGTAGCCGGGAGTTGATCTGTTCAGAAAGTATAGGCTTTTAAAAAACACGACTTGGGCTTTTTCGATAATATCGGGGTAACGAAGGGCCCAAATTTCTGAATTGTACAAAAGCACGCTCAAAACAGCAGCCTCATATAGGCGCATGATCGAGCCATGATAACCCACTCTTGATCCAAAAATAACAGGCTTTACCCCAGCAAAGGCTCTCTTAATGGTTAACATTCTGTTAGCAGCATTGAGGAAGAGACCAGATGAAGAGAAGTTAACGCCCAGGTAACAAAAGTCATTAACAACCTCCATTGACTCACCCTTATAGGCAAAAGAGAGTGCTCTCGGCAGTCTACCCGCCCGGCTAAAAATTAAAATTTTCGACTTCCGCGTTTTGACCTCCAAAATGTTATCATTACAGTACTCCTCGAGGTCGCCCAAAGCCGCCTGGAAACCAAAGGGGGTGTCCGCGAACATGACTAAGTCGTCAGCATAAAAAATCATCAGTACATCAATACATCAGTATAGCCATCTATACTGACTTCCCTGACGCCTTAAGATGTTAAAAATGCATCAAAATCTGCAAGAAAGAGGGAGAATAGCAAGGGGCTAAGTGTGCCACCCTGAAGGACCCCTGCTGAGACATCTATCATCTGCTCAGATAAATCTCCATTTATATTTAAAGTGATATTACCATTGTATAAAATTCAAAATAGGTGGTTTCTATCCGGCCGAACTTTGGTCTAGCCAATAGAAACGATACGGGTGCCGGCTAGCATTTTCTGCTTGTCGACACATATCACTTGTAAAAAAATACCTCTTGCGCTCAACATTCTGTTTTGTTTCGTTCCATTCGTTAAGAAAAAATATCCAAAAGCTCTGATTGATTTAAACACTATTTGACCGTGCGAATCAATTGGAAAACTCTCTTTTGGATTGCCACGCGGATCTGAAAATTAAATTTTCAGAAATTAACCGAAATAACCCTGCTTCGAAAAATACGTTAGAAGATATTAAACCGGCCTTTAATAGAAATAACCTACCAAGCATTAATTTGCCAACATTTTCTGATGGCTTTAATGAGTGGCTGGAATTTTACGATTTATTTAAAGTGCAAGTAGAAAATCAGGCGAACCTTTCAGACACCGAAAAATTAATTTATTTGAAGAATAGTCTAAAAGGAACAGCCTTGAATAAAATAAGAGGGCTGACAATGACTAAGGCCAATTTCTCGATCGCCTTGCAAGTATTAAAGAACCATTATGAATCGGAGAGACAAGTCATTTTTCAGTTAATCGATAAGGCAATTGATTTTCCTATAATCAAAAAAATTAATGCAAGCAATTTGAACGACATTTACGATCACTATATGAACACGTATTCAATTCTTGTTTCAATGAAGAGAGATTCACAGGGAAATACTGATTTTCTCTTAAGAACACTGATGAGAAAGTTGCCTTCCGACTTTCTGCATCTCTACAACCTTTCGCTAAAATCCAACAAAGTCCCTCCTATATCCTCCCTCTTTGAATTTTTAGCTGAACAAATACAAGCTTTATATGATGACTCCACTACATTTGAAGACAGAGTGGACAGCAAAACTTATCTGAAGGATGCCTCCTGTAAGCCTTCTAAGAAGACAAAATCTACAAAAAAGGCATTTGCTACCATAGTGGTAGAAAATAAGATTAGCTGCGCCTATTGCCTGCAGCCGCATCTCCTAAATTTTTGCGCTAATTTCAAAAAGTTAAGTTTTTCTGAAAAGATGGATTTTTTAAAGAACAATAAATTATGTAAGGTGTGTCTTAAAAAAGATCACAATTTTTTGCTCTGTACTAAAGAATGTAATATTTGTAAATTTAATAATCATAATGTTATTTTACATGCTTCACCACAGGAAGTTAGAGATTATTATAAATTGTCTAAGTCTAAAATTAAAAATGAAATAAATGTTTCAGATATTCAGGAAAATGAAATACCAAAAACCTTATGTACAAATGTCAATGAAAATTCTACGAGGGTTCTACTGGGCCCTGCTTTGATAAGAATATTTCATGGAAAAAAACGCTTTAAGGTTAGATGTTTAATTGACACAGCAAGCCAGAGAAATTTTATTACTGCATCTCTGGCAGCTAGATTAAATTTAAAAATTAAAAGAGAAAACACTCCAGTCTATGGTCTAAGTGACAAGATGGTTTCTCACGTAACTGGTTCGGTTGATGTAAAATTCAATCCTCGTTTCCGGTCCAACGAAAAAATTAATTGTAGTGCTTGCGTAGTGGAGAAGATTTGTGAGAGTTTGGATAATCAATTTAACGTAGACGAATTTCCCCACTTAAAGGCCTTACGCTTAGCAGACCCCGATTTCAATAAAGGGGGTTCCGTTGAGGTATTATTAGGTTCGCAGGTAGTATCACAATTACTCACGGGCGGAATAAAAAGAGGGTCGCATCCAGATTCACCAGTAGCGTTGGAAAGCAAATTGGGTTTCATATTGTTGGGTGCTTGCTCGGGTACGAGTAAGAAAATTCCCCCAATTATTTCTAATTCTTTAATCACCTTAGGTCCAATGGCGAATAAGCCATGGAGTTTATTAGATCAACCGCCGAAGGTAGATCCTATAAAATATGATAGGTTATGCAGGGCCACTCCTCTTTCAATACAAGGCAGGATGAAAAAATTACCCTTGAAAAAAGTTACGTCCTAGTGCTGGTTTTCCAAGCCACAAAAGCAATACATTTAAAGTTGGTCTCAAACCTTACTAGGGAGAATTTTTGGCTTCTTTTAAAGGGTTCATATCCAGAAGGGCTCTACCTCATTCCGTATATTCTGAATGTGTTTATTATGTTATTCAAAAAAGATAGTTAATTAATGTCTAGAAGATCTCCTAGTGTTTAGAAAACATGTTCTAGACCAGTGGTCCCCAACCTGAGGGCGAGCGCCCCCAAGTCGACGATTTGGGTTATCAGGGGGGAAATAAATAAGTGGGGGTAGACGAGTATTCAAAGGGGGAAATATTAAAATAATACTATACAGTAGAACCAGAATAAAGCAATAAGAAAGTTTTCAAAGTTTCATTTATTTTTTTCAAATTTTAAATGTCAACTTTCATAATTTTTCCATATTCCAATTTAAAAATGAAAACATATACTCCTGTTTTTTAAATGTACGTCAATGATCTTACTTTATTATTTCACTTCTTTGTTCTTAAAAAAAAACTGTAAAAATGTACATTTTAATTTTTTTCTATTTTATTTAAGAGTGACCGAATAAAACTGCTTTGGTTGTTTTTATATACGGTAATAAAATTGTTTAAAATAATAAAACTGCTTTATTATTTACACTTTACTTCAATTAATCATGATTAATTGATAGCAACACCTTACACACGTGTTAACAGACTGAGCGCGAAGGACTGGGGGATTGAAGTATAAAACATCTCAAATTACAAATTCACCACTAGGTGATCTATATCCGTGTTTCTTAAAAAACTCCATGCGGACTAATTGCGAAATGATGCTGGATCATACCTAGATGGATCATATCTTTTTCATTTCTTTTGGTCCAGATTTAAGATTTAGCTGACTCCAATAGCCTCAACCAGCAGTGGTCTAGCGATATACATATATCTTGTTAAAAAAAAAACGCTGTCAAAAATAACTCTCTTTATATCAATATATCCACTTAATACTAATTAGAAAAATACTTTACTTCAAATTAAAATTAAGCATACAATGAAAATGAAAAGGGGGCGATAAGTGTTAGTCAACCTCCACAACGGGGCGATGGGCCACAAAAGTTTGGGAACCACACTTCTAGACCAAGTACCAAGTGTGCTAGCAGGGTAATAGTCTCGTTATAATTAAATGAGATGGCCAAAATTTAATTTCTACTTGCAATTAAATAAAGATTTACGAATTTATAGCAAAACAAGTGTGTTTTTTTTTACTAACTCTACTAATAAACCTTTCCTGTTTCTGCTAATTTTATGTCTTCCTATACTTAAGGTAAAATTTTGCTGGGTCCCACTTTTTTCACCCCCCATCCCGCATTCAAACACTCACTTTCCCGCAAATTTCTGTTCCATAGTTGACAACCCTAATCACAAGCTTTTTCAAAATTATTATTGAAATTTAAATTTAAAAGTGTCTTTTAGTTTATCGTCTCTTTGTCTTGAGCTTTTCTTCATTCATCCTATTAAATACTTATTATTAAATTTGTGCTTCAAGAGAGTGGGTCGTCGTCCCCTCTTTTCTGGGCCCCTGATGGTGCTCCCAACCCCGGAGGACCTGTTGCACTCGGCAACAGGCTTTCGATGGCCAACTTGACTTCATTAGCTAGTACATTAGATTCACATTTATCAAAATGATTTATTGGATTTTTAGTATTAGTGGTGGATTTTGTTTTACTATTGTTTACATAACATTAATGCAGCTAAATCTAGAATCTGAGTGACTTATGCTCTATTTTATATCTTGAATATCTTAAAGTATGAAAAACAACCAGAAGTATACATAACAAGAATTTTTCTTTTCGTCATAGATAAACATATTTCAGAGCATATTTGTAGATATTAAAATTTTCTTCTTTTTTTTTTTTTAGAAAAATTATTTCCCTTTTAATACATATATTATGCTGATTTTATTGCACTTTCTCAGCATTGCTGCTGGAAAACTTTCACCTATCCCTTGGATGGAGTGGGATTAGGCTCGGTCGATGTGGAAAGGAAATTCATCCTGGCCCCCATGACGTTCCCGATGGTATTAATTCAGGAATTTCCGCACAATGTGGCATGTCTGTAGAATCGCGATCTTCTGGGTCGTTTTGAAGGTCCAATTTGGCATGCCTATCTTCTCTAAATTCCTTATAAAATTAGGAGTAACAACTGCCTCTGCGGATATTACTAGAGGACCTTATTTAATTTTCAGATATTTTTCATCTCTATCGCCAGGTCTTCATATTTTCTTATTTTTTCGTCCTATGTTGACTTGATGTTATGCGTCAAAGGGATAGCGATGTCGATTAAGCAAGCTGTCTTCTCGATTTTATTGTGGATGACAATATCTGATCTGTTATGGGCCACTCGCTTATCTGAGAGAATCGGTTTGTCCCGGTACATCAATTGGTTTGATCCCTCAAGCACTTCGAGTGGTTCATATTTGTAGTAAGGCGGTGTATCTATGCCCAACAATCCAAATTTGATTCCCAGCTGTTGGTGTATTAGTTTGGCGACTTGGTTATGACGTCTAAGATATGCGTTGTCCGCTAATGCCTAGCATCCAGGCATGATGTGTTCGATGGATTCCCCAGGTTTACCACATTTTCTACAAATATCTGCTACATACGTTCATTTTCAAGATGTGTTTCTGGTAATTTCGGGTTTTCATTACCCTATCTTGAATAGCGAAGATAAACCCATCTGTCTCTGGATATAGGTCCTCATCTCAGCGATGCCTGTCGATCGATGTTTCTGTCGTCTATCAACCCCGGGAATCTTCCGTTCATCTTTTTGCCTCTCCATTTTTGTATCTCTTTCGCTGATAGGTGTTATTGAAAATGGAGGTTTCTTTGTTGGAGTCTTAAAGGTGTGTATCCCACATCACCCTCAACCACAATCTTCATGAGCTCACAACTCGAAGATTTTAATGTGACTCTCATTTCGGACTCAAGGACTCTGCATTGATTAAATATGTTAATCGAGCCTCTTTCTCCTGTTGCAGATTTTTGTCACACGTTTTTTTATATTTCTCTCCGAAGTCATGCTTTAGCTGAGTGTGTGGTACAGATTGGTAGTTTAAGATAATCCTAGATATTTATATACGGGGCCTTCCTCATAATCATATATTATTATTTTCATTTTTTTCTCTCCTATTGAAGGAGGTTTGTATAATATACATCGGCTATAAACAGCAGAGATGATAGCTTCTATTTTGTTATTATTATTATTATTTCAAGTGCCATTCCGCGTATCGGCGATTATTATGAATATGAAAGATTTCAATTTGTCGATGGATAATAGATCGAAATTTTCTTAGAAAATCATAATATGGTTTCATCTATTAAATCCGATGGAATGGAATATTTTTAATTATATGTCAGAGGGGGTGAAAAACAATCCATTCCATCGGATCTAATAGATGACACCATTTTATGATTTTCTAAAATTGTTATGGAGAGTGTTCTCTCCATTGTAATTTTCCCGGGGAAATTTTTGATAGGGGTGATTTCCCATTGTCCTTCCTCTGAAGAAATCAGATTATAACCGGTCAAATATTTGTAGGGAGTAGGGCTTGAACCAGCGCTAGCTTGATTAGAAGGCATGTTCTATAATCGCTCGGCCAACCTGACTTCCTATATATTAATTATAATATTTGTCATTTAATAGAAATAAAATTATATAACTATAATTTTTAAGTTGTGACAGTTTTTTTTTCAAATTTTCAAATAAAAAATGGCCCTAAAACGAGAAAATATTCGGAAATCATAACTATTGTCCAAACTGCTCTTCTAGTACTTGAAGATTTATTATCCATATTTTCGCCCTAAATATGACCATGACCAGGTATCTATCTATCTTTTGATTGTTTATGTGAATTTCAATTTAGTTTCACAATATTTAATTTATTTATGAATACGTTCGAATATTTTAAATTTAGAAAATTTTGCTAGTTGTTCAACTCAATTCAATTATTCTACGTTATGATACCTGACCCTATGATAAATGGGATGAATACATAATTAGATATTGGTATGGGTCGATTAGATATCGCAATTTGCATTCTCTAACGCTGAATAACGACGATGTTAATTGTTCTCTATTAATCAGGCTGAGAAATTGGATTTAGTTAATGTTTGGAGTTTAATTTTCTGGTCGATGAAGTTCCAAGATCTCGTAGGAGAATCCCCCCTCTCTTGATACTAAAATAAATTATTCACTTTCTAATTAGGAAAGTTTCTTATGTCCATGCTAAAAGCTTCATTAAATGACAAAAAAAATCATGTTCGTGACAGAAATATGCATAGAAAACACATAATTAGTATCAAAGAGGAGAATCAGAATTACATTTCTATTCAACACTTGGGTGAAAAAAATCTAATTAACTAAGAAAATCTCAAGAGGATGTCATCTTTTAGATCCGATATGGAATGGGTTATTTTTAATTATATGTCAGAAGAGTTGTTTTTTACTCCCTCGGGAATCGAACTCGAGTGTCAATAATAGCAATCCGGGTCAATTGGCTATACTGTGAGGTGAACCCTTCTGATATTATGTGAACGCGCTAAATATTTTACTCAAAGATTTAAATCTTCATTTGTAAATTTTCGCGGTCAAATTATTCTAAATTTAAACACATAGCCATGCCATATTTAAATGGCCTTTTTGCCCTGGCGGACAATTTTAGAGGGTTTAAGAGCGAGCCTCCGTGCAGCTGCAGCTCCTAAGGTGACTCATTATCTAGAGACCGGATTTTTATGCAGTAAAAACTGCCAAAATATGCCATAAAATGTGCAGTTACAAATGCTGAAATATGCAAGTAATATGCAGAATAAGTTAAAATATGCAAATATATGCAGTAAAAGATGGTAAAATAAATTTTTTTATGCACTAAAAAATAAAAATTGAAGGCAAAAACACTTTTTATTTGAAGGCGTCCTATGAAAGGAATAAAATGATAAATTAAGCTATAGACACCAAGAGTCAAATAGGTATGTACTTTTACTGAGTAAAACATTGAGCAAAATTCTCATTACATTTAAGAGCCAGTAAGTTTACTAATAGATGTAATATGGGTTATGGATTTTACTTGGAATGGAGGTTAGAAAATTTAAAATCTGAGCGAACTATTAAAAATTTCTAAATAATAGTTGATGGGGTGCAACCGTTGGAGTTGATTTTAATAAATTACAAAGGGTTGCCTGAATTTGATTTGGTTTGGGGGAATTGAATCTCAACCATTCAGGATATTGGGTAAATCCAATTGATCAATTGGTTACCATGGATTCGGAAACATGGATATGAATTTTTAATTGCTTATTCTCCAATATGTTTTTGTAATTTTTTCTAATTTTCTTATAGATAGCTGTACCGCTTTACTTCAAATTTTCAGGGAAAATCAAAATTACTACCTTTTTAATTATGGATTCGTTGTTTTTTCTTTTTTTTCAAATATAAGTAATTGCTTTTTTAAAAAGCGTCGCCTAATTGGAATGTAAAATTATATTCTCAAAGTTTAAATACACTCGACTCTCGATAATTCCAAATTCAAGGGAATACAAGAAAAATTCAAATTATCGAGACTTCAAATTATCAAAAAGATTGAATAATCAAGAGGAAAGAAAAAATTCGAATTATTAAGTGTGAAACGTACTCTACTTCCCTAGAAACCAACTTATAAAGCAATTATTGCATAAATAAATCAATTGAACTGCCTCTTTTCCTTTTAAAATAGTAGCGTAATCATTTTTAACCGGGAGTTTATTATGCTTGTGAGCGGTTTCCTTGAAATATTTTGATATTTTATCTATATTGCTCTGTATTTTTGGTTCGGTTTTGGATTTGGTCTTTAATACACGAAAACTTTACTCATCTTTCAAAACGTGTTTTTATTTAAAAACTACATACCTCAACCTTCTTATGTCGTTCTCATGCTTGAGGATTTTTGAACTGAGTGGGTACCTATACTTAAAAGTTCGTAAAACATATTAAAAGCAAATTTTATTAAAATTCCACCTATTAATTTTTCATAAGTATTCAAATGAATCTTGGTTTAATCATTTTCTTCATAAACTAATTAATTTTACAACCCATTTGCCGCCTCCTAAGGTTGACGCCCCTGCCAGCGCCAGCCCTGGTATAGTACATTAAGATTTCTTAGGAAAAATCTCAAGTACACATGCTAAATATGCCTGAGTGCAGTGCTAGTGCTGCTATATATGCATTATATTTAAAAGTCAAAGTATTACATAAAAAAATAAAACTTTAATTTAGAAAAAAATGTGAAAACTTTTTCAAGATTTGTTTTGTTTATTTCGAAATTTTTTGTTAGCGAATGGTTTGAACTAGAAAGTCGATAAAAATAATTTAAAAATAAAAAATAAAACCGACTTCAAAAAACTTAAATGCAACAAATAAAATAATAATAACTTAAAAATAAAATAAAATGCACTAAATGGTATAAAATAATTGTCTTATTTAGTTACAACAAAACGACGAAATATTAACATGAAATTACTTTTTGAAGTCGGTGCCAAACAAACTATACCTATAAGCGAGCGTACCCGCCAAACGTACTAAGTAAGATTCGCCGAGTGCGATTCATAAAATGTATGTTTAGCACCGACTTCAAAAAGTGATTTCATGTTAATATTTCGTTGTAACTAAATTAGATTATTATTTTATACCTTTAAGTGTATTTTATTTTTATTTTTAAATTTTATTATTTTATTTGTTGCATTTAATTTTTTGAAGTCGGTTTTATTTTTTTTATAAAAATTATTTTTATTTTTCTCTTTTTAGTGATGTTATTAATAGTGACTTAATATAATACCTTGCATGCATCTCGTAGGAGAAAGCACAGGCCGAATGAATCAGAAAATGATAATAAAATTCAATTCATAAATATAGAAATTCTCTCGAAACGTTTGCGGGTTTTAAATGAATGTTATAAGATTTTTTATAAAAGATTTTATATTTATCATAATTTCGATTATTTGTTCATAAGAATTGGAGATTTACGTTATTTCGTCGTTGATCATATCATCAGAACTTGGCCAAATTAATATGGCACTATCCCTAAGATACCACCTTTCCAATAAAAAAAGAATCATCGAAATCGGTTCATAAACAAAGAAGTTAGGCCTGAACAAACCTAACAAAAAAGGTCTAATACCAAATTGGCAAAAAAAAACGGGACCAATCGTGAAGCTAGACTGAACTCAATGCAAAAAAACCCATCAAAATCGGTTCACAATTGCCGGAGATATGAGGTAACATAGACAAAAAAAAAAAAATTCAGTAACCTCCTGCTTTTTTAAAGTCGGTTAAAAATTAGCAGTTTTAGTAGTTTATTAATACATAATTTTGCTATAACGTTTAAAAAAATTAGCTGGAACCCTTTAAGATCTCTTCATCATGTCATGAACATTCTTAGAGGAGGGTGTCAATTTTCCTCCTTGTGATCGATTAAAATTGTTCATTACTGTCTTGAACAGCAACAAATGGTTTGAAATCTGTGTCAGTGAATCACTCAATAACTGAAGTGTGAATTATGAATTTATTTTATATTAAAGTAAAAATTAAATAATTAATTTTGTTAAGCGAGAATGGTGTAGGTTTTGGTGAAACATATTTAAATAAACTAAAGAAAATTTAAAGAATTTTAAAAGTTTTCTCTGTGAACTCGTGAAGATATGCTCGTATCGAATATATATAGAGTCATGCTAACAAGCATCTTGTCTTTTATTTTGTGAAACCTACCTAGAATTTTATTTTTATAAATTCTTTAAAATTTTTAAAATTTTCTTTATTTAAATTAAATAATTAAATGAACATTTATTAATTCACTAGTTATTTGTTTCGATTTTTTTTTCTAATTTTCTGAATTTTTCAACTGGGAATTCTAAAACTAAAAAGACCAAATTCTAATCAACTGTATGTTTTGAAAATAAAAACATTTTGAGGCTAGATCGAAATTTCTATTTGGAGACAGAAATAAACCTGTCAAGTGCGGTTCAGCCTCACATACCGAGGGCTCTGTACCTTGTATCTTCCATGGATAAGGAGAAAATGAGAAAATTCGTTGAATATTTTAATAATTTAACGCCGGTCTTGGCAGCTGGTTTCCAATAAGTCACTTTTGTACTCTGACAGGTACAAAAATTCCCTAAAAATTACAATTTTGGGGCTTATACACAGTATATGTTAAAAAATATTTTTATTTTAATCACCACAAAAAATATAATCTTTCCCCAAAAAATTATTCAATTAAAATTTTATGACAGTCGACTCCCGATAATTCGAAATCCAAGGGACTACAAAGAAAAATTCGAATTATCGAGACTTCGAATTAAAGAAGTTTGAATTATCAAGAGCAAAGAAAATAAATCGAATTATTAAGAATTTTTATTATATTTTTGAAAATATGTATGACCTTACATAAATTTTATATATATAGCCTCAAGTAAAAAAGTAAAAATAATGAAAACGACAAAAAAAGAACAAAAAAATTACATATGTATTAATACATTGCAATAGATAATGACATACCTAATTAAAAAAAAATTAAAATAATTTTTTGTAAACATTGTTAAGAAAAATTCGAATTATAAAGAGGGGAAGTGGCCTAGTTCGAATTATAGAACGTTCTCTCCCCTCTTGTTACGAAAAGGATTTCGAGTTATCGAGCGTATCAAAAACACACATTTTCGATTTACCTAAGTTAACAGCTGAAGAGTTCGAATTATCGAGAGTAGACTGTAATTGATTTCGAAAGAAAAGAATAAATAACTTGTGAATTTCATGTTTGTTTCTTATTTAGTTTACTAGAGCTACATTGCTCTAACAGTCAGAGATTCAATCGACACTAATTGGCCCCTCTAAACCCGTAAAAGTCACGTTTAAAAATGATTTTTCTTCTCTCATTTCTAATTATGAATAAAAAAAATTAATTAAATATTTAATTGAATTAAATATCCAGTAGACAAGCCGAATAATAAATTAAAATCCCAATGTTTGAAATTTCATTTCCCTAAGTGGGAATACTACCTGAAAAATTCAAATTCAAGTTTTCAATTCACTTATTGATAATAGTATAGTTTATCAAATATTCATAAGATGTCTTAAAAAATGTGTCCGAATTCGACTTGTGAACTCTTTTCATGTTTGATGAAGTTAGATCCATAGCGTTTGTGTCCTAGAGCTGAGTGCGCAGTGGATGGCGCCGCCATGCTTCCTCCCTTCAGGCACGCGCCCTATATATAGCCTCCGGAACCTCCAGTGCTCTCGCAGCCTCCAGTAGGTCCAGCCGGAACCCCCAGATGCTCTTCCTCCACGTGTTGTTGTTGTTCTTCCTTTCCGGTGACAACCCGCCGCAATCTCCCAGGTGGTGATCCAATCGAATGGACAATCGGAAGAACGGAAACCATGCCGAGGACATCGGTCAACGACCACCAAGAGGCGATCCGTCTCGAGCCGTTGATGAAACCGAGTAAAACCGGACAGAATGGTTCTGTTAAAGGTAAACCCATCAGCCGTTTGATGGAACACTGAAATCTAATCGCACTTTTGATATACGAACGCACATCGCTTGCTTCTACGCACTGATCTAATATATTAACATTAAGAAAATAAGGGAGTGATTGTTTTTCTTGAACAGAAACCGCATTGTAAAAAACGAAAATGGAATTCTCTTTTTTCGAAAGAGAGAGAATCGATTGCTATCGGCGAATTAAATAAAAAAGAACAAAGGATTATATAGGTCAAGAATATTGAATTAAATTTCTTAGCCCAATGCCTTGACAGGAAAAATAAGGACAGATGAAAAAGTTTAACTCGATTGAATTGAAGATATTATATTCCATTTAATTCAAAGCCAATTCGTTTTGGAAAAAAATAATATTTCTTTTTAATTAATTAATATAATCAAAGCAATTTTGCCGGAGTGGCTTAGTATAATGAAAAGTATACATTTCTAAATATAAAACTTTATTGTCATGTTATTTTCAAACTTTTAAAACCCGACATTTTGGATGATCTTACTAAACTCTGAAAGAGGAAAGAATTTCAGCTTTTGCGAGGCACATCCTAAAATAAAATAAAATAAAAAAAAAAAAAAATTCCGATGAATTGATAACCTTCTCCTTTCTTTGAAGTCGGTTAAAAAGGTTGAAAATGACATTTTAATCAAGTTAATTAATTATTTGGAAATGTTTTCTTTTCATAATCCTGACCTGACAGAGTTGATCAAAGCTCCATTGATGATTAGTCAACCATTCAGTCTCCAAAAGGCTCCTACTTCTAATAAATTAGTTATACTAGTAGGTAGGTATGTATATTTTACGAGAAATTGGAAGCAAAAAAAGAAAACTTTTTAAAACATTCTACAAATTTAGAAGATTTTTGTTATTTCGTGGGAATGGTTCCAAAAATAAAACTGAAACTTAGCTTAAAGGCGCATCTTTTTAATATAAACATTTGTACCAAATTTGAGCTCATTAGCTACCACCTACCACCATTCAAGAGCTTCCTATAAAACAAATAATTTTTTTTCTGATTTTTTTCATTTGGAAGTTCTGAATCTATCATAAAAAGTTCGATGCCAGTTTTATCTTTTCAAAAATACAAAAATGATGATTCTAAAATTAACTTTAGTCAAGTTTCCATTCTCGTCTAATTTGGTTAGAATAATCCATGCATACTTTTAAAACAATGCTTAAAATGATTCTTTACTTTTCAGTTATTTCTAAACACTAATAAACAAAATTAAAAAAAATTAAAAATAAGACTTGCACAGTTTGCCAAGTGTACAAGTGATTAGACATGGTTGGGTTTGACATGACCGCATATTATCTCTGTATCTATATTGTCACTCAAATAATCTTATGACGTTATATTTAGGTCTAGCTGCTAATATATATAAAACAATCTTAAAAATTTTTATAATTATGTAAGCTCTATTTTAAAATTCAAGATTCTTGGCTATATTTTGGAAGATCTTTCAAGAATGATCTTTAAAGAATTTGGTGTCAGTTCTAGGTGAAACATTTTAATAGATAATAAGTAAAAATATATTTTTCTAGGTGGGTTTCACAAATAAAACAAATATATGTTTTGAGTTTTTATCTCGATATATATTTCGGGTTATGAGCCCATCATCAGGAGTTACAAAAGAAAACTTTCAAGAATGGTTCAAATGATGATGATAATTTAATTAGTTACTTTGATGGTTTTTGGATTTTCGAAAAATTTTATATTATTGATTTTTATTAATAAAAATTAACACATAGACGACTTTAAATTACTATATTTGAGGTTATGAGCGCAATAGTGGACTAACCCACAAAATTATAATTTTAGTTTAACTGCGGAAATTAATTACTAATATTGTTAAGGACCAATTGAAAAGTAGACCTAACAACATTTGCAATCTAAATCTGGTTCGATTCATATAAAAATATATATTTTAAAAAACTTTTCTAGTTTTGTTTTACTTTTAGTCGAGGGGTGAACCGCGACCTAAAATCGTGTACACCTACTTCCACTGCCACTTTCATTTCCAAGTAGAAGACAATGGATTATCTAACGAATTCCAAAGTAATTCCAAATAATTCCAAAGACGGTGTACACCTAATTCCAATCACGGTTCATCCCTCACTTTTAGTGAATTGTAACCAAAATTGTAACCTTCTATGTTTTTACTCCAGTCTTTCCCTACATTACCAAATGAAAATTCTTTAATGTCAATTACGTCCCCTTGATTGTCACACCTGAATGGGAAAAATCATAAAAAATTGAAAAATATTTTTTAATTCATGATCATTATTAGAAATTGGTCTATAGATAGTTGAAACACAAAACTATATTATTATTGTTGGGGTGGGATAAAGTTATATTTTCAGATTTTTAGGTAAAAAAAATGCAAAATAATTTACTCAAAAAAATGAAATAGTGAACGAATAATTATACAAATATATATAAATATAAATAAATTTTATTAAACCAATTATTTTACATGAATTAATGTATACATTGAATTTGAGCTTCGACTCCGGAGATTACTTCTCCACCATCGACTGTCCTTGATCATCTTTTTAGTCCTTGTTTTTAATAAGAGGAAAAAACTAATTAAAGAAAAAACCTCTTTTCCGATAATTATTCCAATTCCATATTCTCTTCCTCTCCTCCATTATACAAATATAATTTATTAAACCAATTTTTTTTTACATTAATTAATGTATACCTTGTATTTTAGCTTCGACTCCGGAGATTGCTTCTCCACCATCGAGTGTCCTTGATCATCTTTAGTCCTTGTTTTTATTTATACAAATATTTTTATTTTATTTTTTATAAATTTTATTAAACCAATTATTTTACATTAATTAATGTATACATTGTATTTTTGCTTCGATTCCGGAGATTACTTCTCCACCATCGAGTGTCCTTATTCATCTTTAGTCCTTGTTTTTAATAAGAGGAAAAATCTAATTAGATAAAAAAACCTCTTTTCCGATAATTATTTCAATTCCATTATTCCCCAATCAAGTCGATTGGTATCCTCTCCCTCACCCCATCCCACCCCAATCAATCAACAGACCTCTTTATACAAATATTTTTTTTTTTTTATAAATTTTATTAAACCAATTATTTTACATTAATTAATGTATACCATGTATTTTAGCTTCGATTCCGGAGATTGCTTCTCCACCATCGAGTGTCCTTATTTATCTTTAGTCCTTGTTTTTAATAAGAGGAAAAATCTAATTAGATAAAAAAACCTCTTTTCCGATAATTATTTAAATTCCATTATTCCCCAATCAAATCGATTGGTATCCTTCCCTCTCCTCCCTCACTTTCTTTCCCTCTTTATACAAATATATTTTAGGAAATGTATTTATATTTGTTTTTAGTTCGTGTTATTTAGGGAATTTAAATGAAATAATATGAAATTAAAATTTTTATTGAAATTACACATAATTAATTATAATTATTTTATTGGACACGAACAAATCACATACTACTAAAGGGCATTTGTGCCTGCCTCTGTTTGTGTCTACCTACCTACTACCTACTACCTACCTACCTACCTATGTCCGTCCACCCAGGGGGTGGGGTGGGAGTCCAGAGGGTTCCAGGGGTTGGGATGTGAGTACAGAAGAAAGGGGGGGGTCCAGGGCGCGAGGAGTCCAGGAGTGGGGTCCAGGGGTTGATTGGGACATGGGGTCTACGGGTGTCGAGTCCAGGGGTTGGGATATGGGGTCTAGGGGTGTGGAGTCCAGGAGTAGGTTTACTGGCGTGGACTGTGATCAGAGGCGGGGGAGAAGTTCTGGGATTGGGAAGAAGGTCTGTGGGATGGCGAGTGGTTCGAGATGGAGGAGAGGGAGTGCCCAAGGACGGGGGTCCAGGGGGCGAAGCCCCTTGGCTAGCAAGAGGGCCACCGAAGGCCGGCCTTGCAACTAGTAATACAATAAAACTACGACGTTTCGATCGACTTAATCTGCGATCGTTTTTAAGTATGAAATCTTTTTTTTTTATTATAACGTTTTTTATTGTTACTATTATTTTTTGTCTACATTCAAGATGTTTTTAGTGTAATTAAAAATATTTTTAAAAGCCAATATAATTTAATTTCAGTTCTAAAAAATATTCAAATATTCTTTTAAAGAAATTTCATATGTTGTCGTCCGAGCAAAAAAATATTTATGATACTTTTAGATATATTGCGAAAAAAGTTGGCTCTCAGTAAACATTTTTATTAGCTAATTTAAAAAATGACTTACATAAAGAGTTATAGAGATGTATAGGTTTTACATCTCTGGTTATTACATTATTTTTTATGATTAATATGTAAAACATAAAGTTTTTAAATTGACTATTAATCTCAGGGTTTTGACCGATCGCTTCAAATGTTAAAGTTCATACTCATTAAAAAATAATAACATTCATACCTTCAAAATTTAAAACAATAGTTTTCAAATAAATTAACTACTGACTATACTAAATTCTGCTGAGAATAAAATAATGTATAATATTGTAATTGCCATTGAGAGAGGAGACAGAGGGAAATGTCACATTGTATTTCCTTCACTGATCTTTCCAAACCCTGAAGAAGGAGGGAATAAACCTCCGAAACGTCGACTTTAAATTAAAAAAATATAGTTATAATCGAGCGGTGAGTCGCGATTGGAATTAGATGTACACCGTTTTTGGAATTATTTGGAATTACTCTGGAATTCATTAGATTATCTATTGTCATCTATTGTCTTCAAATTGGAAATGAAAATGGAAGTGGAGGTAGGTGTACACGATTTTAGGTCGCGGTTCACCCATCGGTAATTATCTCTCTTTTTTTGAACCTTGGACTGCCTCATCAAAATCCACTCAATTAACTACTGATATTTACGAGCAAGTCAAATTCATACACTATACAAGGCGTTAATCCCTCTTACCTACTTTTTATAATAATAAATGGCCTTTTTTTCCCTTGGCGGACGATTTTAGAGGGTTTAATAGCGAGCCGCAGCCCTGTAGCTCCTAAGATGACACCTTACCAAACACCGCTGCATTGGCTCTATTTATGGAAGTAAATTCGATAGGAGAACCAAATAGCATGTTGGTGTGCTTTTAAAAAACGTAGTGTATTGGATGTTATGTACTTTGATTGGTCCTCATCAATCAAATTTCAAATCACGGAAAATACACAAGGTTAATCGATATTCTGCTAATGTGTTTTATGCATTTCGGGGAGAAACGGTGGTTTACCAGAATTCGGTTGATTGTCATGGTGGACAACATAATTTAGTCAGTTCCGATACCCCACTCTCGTTAGAACTGACGGGGTCCAGAGGGAAGGTGAACAACACGTCTGAAGTCAACCAGAATGCAAATCAAAAGGGCAAGCGGAAGTCGTAGGCTCCAGCGATTTCTCTAATATCTTTAAGAAGAAACTGCAAGTGCTGGTCTGGCGTCTTCATCTTGAAGACGGATTGGAAGTACAGCTGGACACCTACGTGGCTACTTCCTGCTTTGTCTCCATTACCGTAAGACTAGCAAGACATTTTTATCCGCCTCTGATTGGATTCACGACCATTGTGAATAATATCTGCTTAGCATCTTGATACACGAGCCAGTCTTGAAACATTTCTAAGCTTAACCATTTCATTTTTTATATATTAATTTTCTTCTTTTGCTGATATAAATAAATTGTCATATATTTAATCTCTGGTTCTATCATTCTTTCGAGTACAACCTTAAAGAAAAATTTAATTCATCTCCTTTAATAGTTAAATCCTCTTACCTATCCTTTCCAAAATCCCTTCAACCCCTTTAGTATTTTAATTATTATTTTATTCTTAATTTTCTTATTTTTATATTTTTTTATTTGATAATATCTATACTTAAAATTTAAAATCAGTAAATTCACAATAGCCAATTTAAGACAAAGAGAGTTACACTGAGTTACACCACCGCGAAGCAGATCCATGTAACGTAAAACAAAGTAAGTATTTCTTATATATAAATTACAAAAATTATTTTCAAAACTATTAATAGCTCTTTAACCTATTAAAACTTTGTAAAGCATGTATTTTTGTGATTAAATTAATTGAAGTTTGAAATTTTGTTTAAATTATACATAATTAATTATAACTATGTTATTTATTGAACACAAACAATCAAATAACACCACAATATAACTAGAACATTTCGATCAGCTTATTCGGCGATCGAAATGTCTTAGTTATATTGTATTATTTGTTCGATTATTATTGACGAATTTTATTATTAGGGGTATTACGGTATATGTAATTTATGTGTGTATTATATGAAATATTGCAAAATTTTAATAATAATAAATTGAAAATTGAATTGTTATTTAATTATTAATGATCTGAAATAGTTAATGAGCTTGTATGATGCTAGAATAATAAGCAGGTCAATGAACAAACGAATGCATGCGCGAGTGACCTGCTTACTAATACGACAAAACAAATTTATCTAAATCCAATCGGGCATTTCAACCCATGAGAAATAATTGATAAAATATTTCTAATTAAAATCAGCATCAGTGGTGGTTGGTGACTTTTCAACCACGGGATGCAGCCAAAAAAGTACCCTTCATTTTTTGAAATTTTATTTTAATATTCGCTTTTTTTGCAAATTTCATCGAATACGGCATCATTTTCGTTATTTTTCAAATTTAACATTAGATTTAAAAAATATATATTTGGGACCTTCGCCCCAAACGGATACTGCTGTTTGAGTGAGGGTGGGAGTCAGAAATTAAATCATTGGGCCATTTGTATAAGTTGTTAAAGTCTTTGTAAAAGTTGACAAAGGGTAAAACCTTAGAAATCACCTTGTGCCCGGCGGTATGGCCAATCAGATGAAGCACGCGTCATCTGATTGGCCATCCGGTCGGTCACAAGATGAATTCTAAGGTTTTGCACTTGGTCAACTTTTACAAAGACTTTACCAACCGACATACAACTAGCCCTTAAACTCCTCAGTCCCTGAATTGGAAATCGAGCATTTTCCACAATGAATCAGCCTCTCCTATAAGAAAAGCTTAAATTTCTCCTAATTCTATATTGCTATAAGAAAGCTAAGAGTTGTCTATAGAACCTCTTAAGTTATTTCCGATCTTATACATTGAGAGATCTTAGAAATGAATTAGTCCAGAACTTCTCGAATCATCTTTATTTATTTCTTTTTATAAAATTACTATTTTAATAGTTTCTCAGCGAGAACAATTTTTATTCTTCTAAAACTTGTCTGGACTTGCCTTTTAACTGGAAAATATACCAGGCAGGGACTTCAAACCTTCTATCAGCACCCTTTTCGAAAAATCATTCATTTTAATTGCCCCTTGAAACTATGCAACAATTTTATTTCATTTCGAGAACCAATATATTTTCAAAACAAAAACTGTTTTGATTTGAAATAACGGATAATAATTTGAAAATTTAAAGTCCTCCTGAAATTTTGAAGTCAATATTTATGAAAATACACTAAATGTTTGAAATTTTAGAGATGCGCCGCATCCACCGCACGCCACTAATAAGCATATACCATATAACAAACAGAGGACAGAGAAGAGTGATTTACAAATCCACAACTCTGCTACTCTAGACAAAACAAAATCATTTCCATTAAAATGTTTGTTTTAAAACTTAAATTTCCAATGTTGATTACATGAAGTTTTCCCTCTGTGTGACGTTTTATTGCTTCCATATCGCTAAAAGAGTGAAAAATAAATATAGCCTAATGGATTCTGATCTTTCTTTGAATATCCGCCTACAAAGCGAGAGAGATTCACTCAATTATATGTATATGTGAGTTTTTTCTTACAATTTCATGTCTTCTTTTTTACTTTTCAGCTTTCCATTCCCTTCGATTGCACCAATCATCCAGCTTTAAATTTCCTTTTTTATGCCCGATCGATTTTCACCCTTCATACTTTTTCTTATCTCGTTGCTTCTGTATTTTTCCAGCATCTTTTAAGATAACCTTTGGCGTTAGCAATGTTTACTATTGATTGCGTCTCTCACACTGATTCTTTTTTTAATTTCCTGGGTTCTTCACTTTATAAAGACTGATTATACCCCTCAGCATCACCTTCGATATCCTTCCCTGCTTTTCTCATCCACTTATTCATTCTCCCAAAACCATATATATATAAAATTAAGGTTTTGTCTATACATTGCTCCAAATCACGCCAAATTTTGGTTGCACAGGTTTTAAGCAAAGTTATGAATTAAAACACCCTCAAAAAATACCTGTATGTATGTATGTATGTATGTTTGCGTGGTTTCCGCGAAAAGTTGCTCACGATTCACGTAAAAACGGCTGAAGGGATTGTTATGAAATTTCATATTTGCATCAGATGTCTTCTAACTTAGGTTTTTAGCTATATAACGTTTTGATATTTTAACCCCAAAAGGGGTTTGGGGAGGGGGGGGGGGGCACGAATGAAAATTATCAAATAACTCCTAAACTATTAACTCTACGGCAAATTTTACTATTAGCAAAGTTGTAGGGGATGTGATTTCTGACAACTTTAGTTTAAAAAAATTCCACCAAAAAAACCACCCAAAAAGGGGGAGGGTCAAAATATGAAAATTCTTGGTCTTGGACCAAACTCGATCAAATTTTGTATACATAATCTGTGGGTCAATAGAAGGCTAGAAATGTCAAAAACTAACGATCCAAAGGGGGGTCAAAAAATCAAAATTCTTACCCTCATAGCCAACTTAACCAAATTTTGTATATATAATCAGTGGGTCACTAGACGACTAGAAATGCAAAAACTGGTTGCGGGGGTGGAGTGATGGTGCGGGGTTTGGGTGCGTGGGGTGGAATGGAGTAGGGGGTGAGTTAGGGTATGGGGTGCGTGGTGGTATAAGGGTCCGGGGGGAGTATCGCCTGGCTAGCAAGAGGGCCACCGAAGGCGGGCCTTGCACCTAGTATTTATATAAAATTAAGTTTATTTCACTTGTTGAACTATAAAATGCTCAACAAAGGAATTATTATTTAACAGGTTATAGTGGTGTTTCACAAAGAGGAAATAAAATTAAAAAATTAAAAAATCTTTTAAATTATTTTGGAGATTTTTATTTATCTCTATACATATTTCGGGCTATGAACCCTTCATCAGGAGGTTAAACAGAACACTGTTCTGTTTAACCTCTGATGAAGGATTCGGAAATTTATAAGAATAAATAAAATCTCAATTTAAATGAATTTTTAATTTTAATTTTATTTCCTGGCTATTACGTGAATTCCTTTGTTTAATATGTTTCACTATAAACCAACACCGCTTTCCCTAAACTTTATATATAAAATGCTCAATTAAAATGATAAATTTGCTTATAATAGTGGAGTTTTATTTCATCGGAAAATCTTTTTACCTAATTTATATACGATATATATATTTTTTTCATACATGTCGTAAGCATTGTAATAGCAACCCCAAATTTTTAGAACTTAGGTTTGATTGGTTTGATTCCCGAGGGAAGTATAACTGTTTTGACATTTAAGAAATAATATCTATCACACCTCTAAGTAGATACAGGCCCGACGAGGGGGGGGGGGGGTAGTCAAAATTAGGTAACAAATCATATTAAGTTACGGATTTATTTATTTCTTAAATAATAAAATATTTTACAAATTGAAAATGTAGCACTTTTAATTGTTCCAGCATTGAGGAGGCCCCTGGTAAACCAGTGGTTCGTAATTTCTTACCATTCGCGACACATTTATATGCATAGAATATAATGTGGAAGTATTGCAGTGCCCTGTCTGGGCCCTGACTCTTTGAGAGCTTGAATCTCAGAGATGAAAAAAGTTAATTTCATTTTTAACTTCTAGGTGGAAGGAATCGATGTCCTTAATAGTTGGAAACCGGATTTGGGACATAAAACCGGATATTGTGGTCCCCAAAGGCCAAAAAGGGGCCAAAAATCCATTGGTCAGTGCGTACGTATGTACGCCCCAAGACACTCCTACTTTACACCCCCTTCCTTTATTTCATTCGGATTAAAAATTTGCCACAATAACTCATGACACTTGATAAATACAGTAATTTTCAAAAAAATCGTTAGAGTCGTTTTTGAGAAAAAAAAAACGAAAAATCTTTCATGTAAATGTCCACTTCAGTTCTTTCAATTTCAGTGACTGATGTACTCCTTCTAGCCTATATCAAGCTTAAGTTTCGAATTTCGTATCTCTGAGACTTATGGTTGCGAAACGCAGGGTTGTAACGACCCATGCTTAATAAATACACATAGATACTGCCTGATAGAATTCAAAATTTCGAAAAATCGAGATATTTAACTACTGCAGTGAGGGTGCGACATTTATTCGACTATTTAGTTAATTTCACAGTTTTCGAGTATTTTCTTCGTGAACTTGAAATAATATTTACCAAGTAAAAAAATTACAATAATATTTTACCTAGATAATAAGAAATAAATTAAAGATGCTTAAGATAAATATTTTTGTTTAAAACAAAGTTAAGAATTTTTGAAACTAAACTTCAATGAAAATATGTCTATTACATTTAAAATTCCATTTATAATTACCGTAGTTTGCCAAGCGGCGAAGAAAAGAATTAACTGTGATTTTTGATTTAATGTATGTAGCTTATAAAAATCATTATTTATGATGGTGTCAGGGAATAGAGGAGCGTCGTCCCATATCTTCACCTGGTCAAAATCGAACCAATAACTAAAAATGGCATCTCCTATTTCAAGAGAAACAAAACTGAACAAAACGCTTTTTGTCCCGCCCAAAAATTTCAAAAATTGACTCAGTTATAAATTTTTGAAAATTTAAAAGAATAAAAGTACCTAGTTATTTTTGAGTTATAGTGGTTTAAATTTTTTAAGCAGAAAAAAATACTGGATGGGGCATAAAAAGATCTTCCACATTTTAAAGAGGTTTAAAAAATTTAACTAGAAAAAACTGAATATTTTTTGAAAAGAACATAAAATATTTTTTTAATGTGTTTTAAACATCAGACAAAAAAAGAGGGGGGGGGGGTAAAAAATGAAAATTCTAGGCCTTTCGATCAAACTCAACCAAATTTTGTATTTTTTTTTTTTTACTTATGGAAAGTGGTGTAGGTTTTAGGTGAAACATGATGTTAGTTAATAGAGTAAAGGGTGTGTAGTTTCACTAACTACACACCCTTTACTCTATTAACCCAAATTTTGTATACATAACCCCTAAAAGAAATGCAAATACTATCCACCCAAAATGGGTAGGGGCAGATCAAAAATGATAATTCTAGCCCTTTTGACCAACCTCAACAAAATTTTGTACACATATTCTGTGGGTCCCAAAAAGACTATAAATGCAAAAACTAACCAATTTTTGTATACATAGTTTGGTCGAAAGTGCTAGAATTTTCATTTTTGACCCCCTCCCTACATTTTTTGTCTGATAATGTTTAAAACACATTAAAAAAATATTTTATGTTCTTTTCAAAAATATATTCAGTTTATTTATAGTTAAATTTTTTCATTTTTTATGCCTCTTCAAAATGTGGTAGATCTTTATGCTCCACCCTGTAGAACATTTCTTTCATTTTTACCTTCCCTATTATTCTATTCCGAATGAAAATTTGCTGGTGAATTCAAATATCTAATCAAAAATTATACCCACATTTAACTCACATTTTACCATTCCTGAAAAAAAAAACTGGTAGGTGAAGATAAGGGCTCTTTTCGCTTGCCCCATCCCATTTATAAAATGAAATTCTTTATGGGCGGTCAATTGTTAATTATTAAACGCAAGGTAGTGGAGGTTACCTAGTAAATGCTTATTATTTCTATTTATAATATTTCATTTGAATATCTTTAATTAGCAAGAATGAAAATGCCTGACATCACTTTTCAGAAAATAAATTATCCATTCTTTCTTTGATCATATTTGAATAATTAATCGATTTTATCGCACATTCATTAGACGAGAACAATTCAATTATTTAAAATTGGGACAAAATAAAAAAAATAAAAAAATCTATAAGCGAGGTAATAATTACTTTTTCTTATTTTCTCCATTTTTCAACGGAAAGTTTTAAATTTAATAACTACCCTAGTAGCACAATGTTTCAAACTATATAGTACCTATATAGGGGCTATTTAAATTATGGAAATCTATATAGGGACAAACTATATAGTAACTATATTGTCCCTATATAGATTTCCATAATCTATATAGTTACAATATAGTTTGAAACATTGTGCTACTAGGGTAAGTTCAAATTTTAAATAGTTGTTTGCAATGGAGATACAAACATGAACACAAAGACAAATAGAAAAAATATTGTCAGAAAATTATTTTTCCCCATTTTTTAGACAATCCTAAACACAAATAAGCTTAAAAATTAATATTAATAATAATTAATGTACAAATTTAAGCACCTTTTTTTGAGTATCTTTTTTTGAAAAAAATATGAAATTTTTCAAAAATTCAACCCAGGTAATTTAACCACAATTATATTAAAAATAATTTATTTTATTTAGAAACTATTTTAACTCGGAGAGATATTTGTGTCTTAAGAGTTTGGTTTACTGCCCTGAGAGCAAGTTAGCGCTTGGGTTCGATTCCTGTAGAGGCGAAGCCCCCTGATATGCAATGTAAAAATAATTACTACTAAAATTTTACATTAGTCCCTAAATAAAATAAATTCTTTTTATAATTGTTGTTAAATTACTTGAGTTGAATTTTTGAAAAATTCCATCTTTTTTTCAAAAAAAGATGCTTAAATTTGTACATTAATTATTAATTTAAATTTAGGGAACGAAGAAAAGATTATTTTTATTATAGACAAAAGGATCAGCCGGGGCTCGAACCCGGGATCTTTGCATGTGTACTGCAATGCTTTGTCATAAGAGCTTTAGCTAAGCTCCACTAAGCTACTGAGCCCAAACTAATACTTATTGTCTATATGAATTATGGAATTTCTTTTTTAATCCTCTCCTCGTTCATTTTTCGCAGCGTTGGCCTTGATTCATTAATTAAACCATTAATATTAATTTTTCGCCCCCTCAGGAATAGAACCCAAGCGGTAACTTGCTCTCAGGGCAGACAGCCAAACCCTTAAGACACAAATCTTCGAGTAAAAATAGTTCCTGCTAAAATCTTAGATTCGTCCCTAAATAAAATAAATTATTTTTAATAAATTGTGGTTAAATTACCTGGGTTTAATATTTGAAAAACTCCATCTTTTGTCAAAAATAGATACTTAAATCTGTACAATAATTATTTAAATGAAGGGTCCAACACTGAATATTTGTTGCTTTGAAAGGAATGAAAAATCTTTAGCTTTTTTCTTATATGTTGCGTATTGGAGAGAGATTTGTCTTAAGGGTTTGACTAACTGCCCGCGATATACGAAGCCCTCTGATATGCAATGTAAAAATGGTTTCTACTAAAATATTAAATTCGTCCCTAAATAAAATAAATTATTTTTAATTAATAGTAATTTTTGACTCTGAATTCAGCATTTTAATTTAATATTTTTAGAGAGAAATAAATAAAAATATCTTAAGAAGTTGCATTTCCATCCAACATGGGCGTCACGACATTTTCCCCTTTTTTCTCAAAAAAGAATTTAGAAAATTTGTTCTGCTGTCAAAATATTTTCCCTAAGTTCCTCTCTCTAACTTTAAAACCCTTTGATTTAAAATTTCCTAAAAATTAAGCTTAGTTAAGTTTGTGGAAATTATTTTGGGTGCCTTAAAATTATTTGTTTTGACTATTGAACCTTCGTTATGCGACATTCACTATTCACTCCCACACTTGTTTTTAAAATGTGTTACTCTGTTGAACATGAGCCATTTGGTCAGTACTTTTAAGTGCTTTGGCATGTCCTCCGCCATTCCAACCGCAGCTTTTCCTCTTTTAGAAAAACTTTCTTCTCTGTGAATGTACGTAGTGATTGTCAATACAAACTAAATTTAGCCATTAGATTTGAATTTAGAAAGAAAAATCAACTGGCGTGTGTTCACCACACGACTTTCACATTTTCATTTATTTGAAATCATCGCGATACTACTAATTTACACCACATTCCTTTATTTCGTTTTTTTTTATTTTCTCAAAAACGGCTCTAACGATTTTTTTAAAAAATAGTTTATTTATCAAGTCTCATGAGTTAATATTTGTGTCAAATTTTTAATCGGATTGAATTAAAGAAAGAGGTTGTAAATTAGGAGTGTGGTAAAATAAATATTTTAATCGTTCAAATCTCGTCTCTCGGAAAGTCGCAGAGCCTTGAAATTTGAAACTTACGCTATCTAGAGGCAACAACAAGAAGTATAACAAGATTTTGGCTAAAATAGAACACTTTAAAGAATATTAGTTAATACTTAGTATTGCTCTAATATGCTAACACATACAATTTTTTATGAATCTTTTCCATATTCCCAAAATTTTGCGCTTAGGCCGCAAAATATTTAAATAAACTGAAGTAGCCATCCACATGACTTTCCCATACACCTGGCCCCTCTCTTATATTTAATATTGAATCAAATAATTTATAATTATTTACGAAGTATTTAGTTTAGTCGATTTGCTCTTACCTTGGAAGAATGAATGGCAGCCTTGTCTGCACTGTCGATTTCCGCCCAAATTTAAATTTCGACCCAAAATTAAGGGGGTGAAGGGGGGGGGGGGGGTTAAAAATTAAAAATCTAGCCCATTTGAGCAAACTCAACCAAATTTTGTATACATAATAGTCAGTGGAGCCCCAGAAGTCTAAAAATGCAAAAACTAACCGCCCAAAATGGGCGGAGGAGGGGGTGTAGGGTCAAAAAATGAAAATATTGGCCATTTACCAAATTCAACCAAATTTTTTATAATTGAAAAGTTTTTGGTTTTGCCGAGAGTAGCAGAGTTGTTGATTCACAAAGAGAAACAAAGAGGTTGTCCTCTTTGTTTCTCTTTGTAAATTTTGTATACATAATAATCAGTGGGATCCCAGAAGTCTAAAAATGCAAAAACTAACCCCCCCCCTACATGATTATAAATAATTTTAAGGGTCAGGTTGTATGGTAAAGTCAAGTGGATGGCCACATCAGAACACGTCAGATTATTTATCTCATTATTAATACATAGTATTGGACCAAAAAATCTTCTTGTTTAAATCAATTTTAATTAATAGAATAATTAATCCAAGCTTTAAGCGTCTTGAAATTAATATTTTTCTTTGTTTTTTGGGGTTATTATTACTATATTACATGTTTAATCTCAAGAACGAAATGGATCATTCAAATTACTTCAACCCAGTAAACCTCCATCTTGTAATAAATACAGAGTATTCTAAATTGAGTGTTTAAGATTTTAAGGGGTGATAAGATAGTTGATTGTAAAACAAAATGCGATTTGGTCATAAGTTCAAAAAATTCATTTCTGAGAGTATAAGATGATATAAAAATAATTAAAAAATATAATAATTTCCCTCTCTTATATTTCATATTTAATAAAATAATTTATAATTATTTTCGAAAGAACCTCCTCCCTCTCTCCCTTAATTTTGGGCCCATTATCAATTAGCAATATCTCCTTTTAATTATGAGACTATTCTATTAGAAATATCAGTTTTCTTCGATTTTTGTTTGAGAATGTTTTTACCCCCCCCCCCCCTCCCTAACCCACCTCTTTTTGGTCACTATCAATTTCACATAGGGAGTGCATCTGATTATGCAAATTCAAAATTTCTTACAAATCAATCAAAGGGTTAGGACAGGGATGTCCAACCTTTTGGCATACACGGCCTACATTTGAAGGAAAAAATTGTCCCGGGCCGCAGATAAAATATATTATTTCTACCGATTTTGTTGATAATATTAAAAAAGTATTATTGATTCTTAAAATAAATACAAATCTTTTATAAAACAATCTTTAAACGTTTAATCAAACCCAAAAATTTAAGAAGAATTTCTCCCTTTCTGAATGGAAAATTTTCAACTAAGTTAAGCTAATAAATGTGTGTTTATTAATTAAAATTTTATTATTTCATCGATCAATTTTATAGTAATTAAACATAGTATTTTTACTCTTCAATCAAATATAAAAAAATAATCATGAAAAATATTACAGTCATGCGAAAAATGTATATATATTATAATCAGGAAACGTTTTCAGATAAAAAGCTAAAATTTGGTCCATTGTAATTCCAAATACATAGTTGCGTACCATTTTCAGCTCATTAACTAAAGCCTTTCAAGATTTTCATTTTGTACTCTCAGAAACCGTTTTCAGGTAAAAAGCTAAAATTTGGTTCATTTTAAGGTATTTGTAAACCAATTTTCAGGTCATTAACTAAAACCTTTCAAGATTGCCATTTATACTTTCATAAAACGTTTTCAGGTAAAAAGCTAATTTTTTGTGAATTGTAAGATATTTGCATACCAATTTTCAGCTCGTTCACTAAAACCTTTCAAGATTGGCATTTTCCTGTCTCGTTTCGCAAATTTTTATGTTGGCGCGAAAATTATATAACTACTGATATTACTCTTATGCTTCGTGCATGTATAAATTTATAAAAAAAATTCAAAAATTCATCAGACAAAATAAATAATTCGAAATATTCGGGAAAACGTTTTTTTCCACCAACACATCTCAACTTGTCCATGCGTGTCTCGACACGTTTGAAATAATCTCAAGTTTTCATCATTAAAAAATCTATTAAATGTTTGTAATTGAAAATAAGCAAAACGGGCAATTCTAGAGCAATTGAGTACAAATAATACCTAATGTCTAGGTCTTATATTGATATTTTTAACCCCCCCCTCGAACTTCGCATTTTTCTATTCTTCGTTTTGCAGTAATCTCTCTCCTGAAACTGTCTGATTTAATTTTTTACTTGAATTCCATCAAGTCATCTCTTTCTAGATTTTTTCTTCGTTTTTAATGAATTTAATATACCATATTTATGAATATCTATAAAAAAAAATAATAATAATAATAATAAAATAGTTCGTTAGAATTCAATTATCCGTGTAATAAAATAAAGTAAAAACATGTCTAGACATTAGTTCACCACGTAAATTTACAATACACATGTCGCCTCCGGAATATTTATATGAATACTAAATGAAAAAAAAAGATTTAATTGTAAACCTGGAGATAAAAATTTCTTGTTTTTAATTATTTTTACTTTATCCAATGCGAAGCATGGGAGAAAGTATTGGAATCGCTCTCGCGGCAAGCGCGACTTCAAAGGGTCCTCAGGTAAAGACTACGGAACCCATAGACTCAATTAAGGTCACAAATTGAAGTATTCAATGAGATTTAATTTTAGCACGTGACGGTTTTGCCAAAAATTACTTGGAATCTCGCCGAGAGGCCAAAAAGTGCCATTTTTTTTGGAAGTGCGTGGGGATGGATGGATGTATGTATGTGTGTTATCGTTTTTTTCGTCCACGAATTTTTCCACACCGTTGCACCGATTGAATTAAAATTGAAAACCTACCAGTATTTTAACAAAATGAAGCGCTGATTAGTTTTTGGTACATATCGGTCAACAAACGTTAGTACTTTATTTCAGTACTTTTTTAGTTTTTTCTAAATATCTTGAAAATGACTTAACCAATTTTGATGAAATTTAATATCCTAATTAAGTACCTTGGGGACCACAAAAAAGGTTAAATAAAGTTTTTAGTAAAATTATATTTTAAAGTACTTTACTCAAGAACATATTAATATTTCAAATGAATTTGGATAAAGTTTAGCAACAATCCGTTGCAGTTTATTTTGAAACTAAGTCGAAAACATTAAAAACTTAATAAAATAAGCTGACGTGTTCTGATGTGGCCATCCACTTGGCTTTACCATACAACCTGGCCCCTCACTTATATTTAATATTTAATCAAATTATTTAAATTCATCTAAGGGGGGGTTAGTTTTTGCATTTTTAGACTTCTGGGTGTCCACTGATTATGTATACAAAATTTGGTTGAGTTTGCTCAAATGGCCTAGATTTCTAATTTTTAACCCCCTCCACCCTCCTTTAATTTTGGGTCGATATGCACCAAAATATAATCAGCTCTTAATCTCAAAGGACCAAAACTACGTGTGAAATTTGGTTTTGATATTCAAACTAGTTTTTGAGCTAGATCGTCCACAAAAATTTGGTAACGCACAGACTAACGGTCAACCAGACAGACTAACTAACAGACATTTTGACAAAACAATTATTATCTCAAAAATTATGATTTTTTCGATGTTCACTTATTAGTTTTTTGTAGAGCGAAATGCAATGGTTTCGTTCAATTTTTTTAATTAAAATAGTTTCAGCCGTTTTTGAGATATTTCGAAAAAAAGAAGGAAAAAACCCACTTTTTTCATGGCTCTAATAAGTGAAGATCGAAAAAATTATATTTTCCGAAATATTAACTGTTTTGTCAAAATGTATGTTAGTCTGTGCGTTACAAAATTTTGTAGACGAGATAGCTCAAAAACTAGCGTGAATATCAAAACCAAATTTCACAGGTAGTTTTGGTGCATTGAGATTAAGAGCTGATTAGATTTTGGTGCATATAAGGGAGGGGGGTTTAAATTGTAATATTTTCAAACTAAAAAAACAAGAAAAAATGAATTATACTATAAAATGAACCTATAATAACGAAAATATTATTTTATTATTATGGGAGGGGAGGGGGGGGGGTTAAAAAATAAAAATCTAGGCCCTTCTACCAAACTCAAACAGAAGTGTATGGTAAAGTCAATTGGGTGGCCACATCGGAACGTGTCAATTTATTTTTATATAAGAGTCGAAAAAGGGATAAAAGCAACTCTTCTGAGATATAATTAAAAATAATCCATTCATTCCCGGATGATAACCAACACCTTGTGATTTTCGAAGAAATTTGTTTTTGATGATTAGTTTATAAGTTATAGCGTACAACTCATACACGAACCCATGAAAGAACAAGTAATTGAGAACTCATACATTTTAATTACATGAAACTGAAACTCGATGAGGAAATTTCCTGCGACTTTAATCACTGATTTATGAATGAATAAACACCTTCATTGATTTTCTGAAAAGACAATTTATATAATATATAGAGTTTGCAGGTTTGGCGCAAAGGAATAATTAATGACAATTTTAAAAATAGATTCTCTTTTCTTGAAAACGCTTTGTGGGTTGAAAATTAACATTAAGCTCTCATGAAATAATTAGAGAAAAGATTATATTATTTTAAGACTCAGTGAGCTTTTTATGGATTTATGTCATTTTTAATGTTTTCGGAGTTCCGTTTAAATATAAATTGAGAGCCGATAAGTGCCGGTACAATGTTTATCGAACTAAATGAGATACAAACTTGAAATTTACAAATAGTATATGTACATATTCATTTTCCCCGAAATCAAAAATCGTATTATAATTTTAATAGAATGATTATCTTAGGGAGTGTTGAGTTTTTCGTGGGGTCAAAAATAATAAATATTTTTTATAATAGATTGTGAAGTAGTGCTATAAAGATCTCGTTAAGTAACATCATACTATTTTTTTAATTTAATTTACTATAAAATACCGGTTTGAGAGAGACCCAAAGTAACAATTTTCAGATAATTTTTGTACCTATCGGCTTTCAGAAATTGGTAAACTTAAAATTCAGATAAAATTCCTCTAATTCCCTCATTCTCTTTTTAACAACTATAAATAAGAACACATTTATACCGGAAGTATTTTGGAAGGTATAAGTTACGTAGCCTTCGGTAAGTAAGTCTGATTTGAACTTGGCAACCTTTACTGAGAGAAATTAATTCAGGCCTTTTTAAATCATTTTAGGGGTAGAATATGTCCACAGTATACCATGTTTGTCATAGAAGGCGACTAAAAGGGGTTGGACAATATCACTATGTGAACATTTTCCCCAGCTGCGAAAGCAATGCATCACTACGGAACCGGATGGATTTCATGAAATAGCACTTATCACTTTGAATATAGAAAAAGATTCCCCGAAAGTAGGAAATCAACATTGGTAGTGGATTTGTAAAACTCCATATTTGGTTAAATAAAATTTATTTTGACACAATAAATCGAATTTCTATCAATTTACTTTGTGGATGCTAATCCCTTCTTTATATATATATATATATATATAGTAAAAAACTCCGTTTCACTAAACGCCTTTGAGGCAACTAGAATTTTCTGATGTTGGTTGAGTTTGGTTCAAAGATCTAGAATCTTCATTTTTGGACCTTTCGTCTTATTTTGGGTGTTTATTTTCAAAATTTTTAAACGAAGATCTTATACAACTTTGCTTCTAATTTTTGAAGTTTCCGTTTTAAAAATTTTGAAAATAAACACCCAAAATGAGACGGAAGGTCAACAATGAAGATTCTAAACCTTTGAACCAAACTCAACCAACATCAGAAAACTCTAGTTGCCACACAGGTATTCAGTGAAATGCGTTTTAACTAGTAAGAACCCGTTATTACTAAAAACGGATTTTTATTGCAACATATATATATAAAACAATTTTTTACTTTTATTATACTTAGATTACACAAATAAATTTGTTTCTCGATGTACGCCTACGAGGCAGGCATAATATTGAATTCACTTGATTTTTTTTCCTTTTGCTCTATCTGTATAATAATAATTGAATGACGAAGATAGGGGCGGGATTTCAGAAGATAATGTTAATATAAATTAAAAAAAGGAAAATTGTTTATGTGAATGTGCCAAATATTTTTGAAATTTATGTTTCTGATGATCTTCTATGGTAACGGTAAATTTAGACAAATGTGTGACGTGACTATTTGAAGCCCTGAAGAAGTCGGAAAAGTCGGCGAAACGTTTGCTGATAAATAAATAGGTCACACATAAAAACTTGTCCTTATTTTCCTATTCTCAATTTTCAAATTAATACAAATTAGGAACGGAAATGATAATAATAACAATGTTTAGTAATTTTGTTAAGGGAGAATGGTGTGGGTTCTTGGTGAAACATTTTAAATAAAGTAAATAAAATTTTGAAAAATTTAAGAAACTTTTTAAAATTTAAAATATAAAATACTAGGTAGTTTTTACAAAAATATTCAAAATATTTTTGTGAAACTCTACCTAGTATTTTAAATTTTATAAATGTTTCTAAAATATTTCAAAATTTTCTTTACTTTAATGTTTAGTAATTTCATGCGCATCGATGCTTATATTCTTTGTTTCAATTTGATATCCATATTTGATTTCGCAACCGAGCTCAGTATGGTAAATTAAAAATTGAAATTGACGAAGAAGACATTTTAATTCATATCATGGATTCATAAATAAATGGATTTCAATATTTAAATAAGATTCCCATTCAATAAATCAAATATTTGTTAACGAAATTTAGGTGGCGAATTCCCTAATCCGATTCTAATTCTCTCATTCCATCCTTCCCAGAGGCATGATTGGTTAATTACTTAAAAATCCTCCTGCTGCTCCTCTTGCGTGTTCCCTGAACAGAAATTTGAAAATAATCCAATCAGCGCGCCAATTGAAGCGCCTCTGGTGCGCTGTGCGCAGGGGTGTCGAAGTTGTTGCTTAGGGGTGGTCGTTAGCTTTATCGATCTCTTCGGGGTCGCCCTCGCTTTCGAGTCCCGGTGCCGATAAAACTCCAGCACACCACTCTGCGAGCCGGCAGCCGCCATGCTGGCAACAACCCCGAACCATAACAACAACAATAACAGACACGGTGATCACACCACGTTGTTTGCCTGAACAGGTGTTGTCAGTGGGTTGTTTTGTGTTTGCGTTTGCGTGTGCGTGTGCGTGAGTGCATGTGTGTGTGTCGCCGTGGCGGACGCACACGATCCTCTCGTCAAGGTCCAGATCGCGAGCGGCGCCCGCGAAGTTGAGGCCGTCGTCTGGAGGCGCCGAAGAACGGGCAAAGTCATGAGCGAGCCGGACCCCGAGGTCGACGATGTCGCCTTCCTTACGGGTATGCCTGCCCACGTGTGTTTCCGCAATTTTTTCTCTCTTTCTCACCTAGGTAGCAGCTGGTATATGTGTATGCTGCAGCCAGATCTGTCGCGGATGCTACCACGCTTCCTGAGGATTTCGCTTTGTTTTCATGTTCCTACTATTCATTTCGGGGTTTGTTTTTCTTGTTCGTTTCCAATTCGAGTTTTTATGGAAACGGTGAGTGTTTTGAAGCATCCCAAGATTCAAAAACAAACAAATTGAATCGGATTTATTTACTTTGGGCAAACAATAATATTTGCTCAAACGAACCTGTACTATTTACTTTTTTTCTCATTTCATTGTAGATTCTCATTTTTGAATTAAACTTATTGATTAAAAACTATTTTGTTTAAATTAAATAAAGCGACCAAATGCGTGGCAGATCGCGTACTTTATAATTCACAAAATTCTGGATATATTAAGTTCGTTTTTTTTTTACACGCTTTATATTAGCTTCACCTATATGTATGTATGTATTTATCTATGAATGTATCAATGTGACTTTTGTTCTACAAACATTTCTCTTAAAAATAATTCAGACTAAAAAGTAAAAAAATAAATTATATTTTAAAAAAACTAAAAAACTACGCTTCTAAAAAGTACAAAATAATGTAATACTTAATCAAAAAGCATGGGGCACTTTGTCGAAATTAATTAAAAGTACATGTTTCTGCGCCCCACACTTTTTGATTAAGTATTACATTATTTTGTACTTTTTAGAAGCGTGTTTATTAGTTTTTTTTTTTAATATAATTTATTTTATTTGTCGTTAATAAGGAGAGAATGAGTTGAATTAATGGCCCTTATCCATAATTTTAAATTAAACTGTTTCTAAATCACCTCAAAACGGCCAATTTGGAGCTCTCTCACAACTATTATAGGTATTTACCTAACATCTAATTTTCAAGTTTTTTGTTTAGATCTGACAGACTGAGAGACAGTCAAACATTGTAACGACACTAAAAGTGTACTGTTTTGCCTGTTAAAAGGAACATTAAAAACAAACAAATTGAATGGGATTATTTACTTGAGACAAATAACAATATTTGCACATAGAAATCTATAGCTAGGTACTACTATTAAAATTATTATAAATAACTCGGCCAAATGCGAGTCGGAACTTAGAAGATATCAAATTCATTGTTTTTTATAAGAAGGGATTGAATTAATGGAACGTATTCATAATTTCAAATTAAGCCGTTTCTAAATGCCGACAGGTACAAAAATCACCTAAAAAACCGTCAACGGCTCTCTCCCACCATAATTTTAAAATGAAATAAATCAATAAAAACAAAAATTGAACCTAATTCTATTTAAATAAATCTAAACAGGGATACCTCAAAATGTATGAATAATGAAACAATATTTTTTTATCTTTGACCCCACAATAAAATTCTACCCTCTCCGAATTAATGATGATATTACAATTTTAATAAAAAATTTGATTTCCGGTCAAATCACTAGATATAACATCTAAATTTCAAGTTTTTGGTTTACGAGCTACAATGATTTGACCAAGGGACAGACAGACAGAGAGACATTGTATCGACACTAATAGGGTCCTGTTTTACTTTTTAAGAGGAACCCAAAAAAACAAATAAATTATAGTTATGGGATTATTTACTTAATCCGTCAAATAACAATACTCGTATTTGCATATATACGAACCTACCTGTAGCACAATGTTTCAAACTATATAGCAACTATACTCAAAATCTATATAGGGACAATATAGTTACATGAATATTGTAAGAGTTCGTGGCTGTGATGAAACTGTACTAGATGAAGGAGGAGGTATCAGTCAAATGAATCACTGGGTTCAATAAAACACCTTTAATGAGACGTTTCGGCCTGGTACATTCAGTATCTCGTCAAATTCTATTGGAGTTATACCACTGTGGCGTGGTACACTATATCTGGGTAACCAGCCTTGTCAAAATAAACAAATCTTTTAGCTTCTGCAGATTATAACGATGCTGGACCCAAGAGTTTCAGGGCTGAAAGTCAAATTCATTCTGCAACTTTGGGTCCAGGCACGTTATAAGTTTACATGAAGCTAAAAGAAATTCCTTTTATTTTTGACAAGGCTTGGTTCGATCACATATGTGTACTGCATTTTGTGTGGCGCTTAATTGACTGAAGATGGCCAAATAAAATTCAGGCCGAAACGTCTCATTAAAGGTGTTTTATTGAACCCAGTGATTCCATTCTTTGGCTGATACCTCCTCCGTCATCTAGTACACCATAGTTACTATATGAGGCGAAACATTGTGGTACTAGGGTATATTTATAGTTCTTTTTTTATTTCATTTTAGTTTCTCATTTTTGAATTAACATTTAAAAAAAAAAAAACTATTTTAAAAAAGCCGACCAACTGCATGTCAAAAAAAAATTTCAACACTTAAAATTTTTGTTTTTCAGATGTTATTTTTCTAAGTTGGAGGTAAAAATTGATAATTTCAAGATTTGTTACGGTTCTTGCGCTTTGTTACGCTTTCAAATAATAAATAAATGAATCCCAGGATCATGTCTTAATTTAAATGTCCCTTGTATAGTGCAGCAGGGGTAAAATTCAATAGTGGAAATACAACTATCCTAAGTCTTTTAGGAAATCCAGACATTTTCGAAAATTTATTCGGGTTCTTAAATCAAAAAGGACTCCTTAATTGAATTTACTCGTATTATAACACTTCACAATAACCAATAGCAGGTTACCTTTAGCTCTGTAATATTAATTTATTGAATACTATTCGAACTCTTTGACGTAAAGAAACGGACAGATGGATAAGAACTG
Source organism: Forficula auricularia (assembly GCA_024734495.1). NCBI lineage: Eukaryota > Metazoa > Arthropoda > Insecta > Dermaptera > Forficulidae > Forficula > Forficula auricularia. Next base: position 480,435 of record JALMQS010000409.1, read on the forward strand.
ATGAAAAAAACACAGATAGAGATGCGTGATTGAATGGATAAATAAGTTTTCTGAGGCGCTAATGACCACAGAAATCGGCCCTTAAAAATAAAAGATTATATTTTCTAATTTGAATATATAATATTTGTAATATTAAAATATTATATATAAAATAATATTATGAGTAATGGAATGAAATGAGGTAATAAAAAATGTTCTGCTTATTTCCAGTAGGTAATATTATTTTATTCTAGTAATTATATTCCAATTATTTCGAGGACTTGCAGCACCTTCTTCATCAGAGGATACTGTAAAATTGGTAATGGCGAGTTTTAATTGTTTTAAGAGTTCTTTAAATGTTATTTATTGGTGATAAATAATAATTACAAGTACTCACCCACTTGCTCTCTAATGTGCCAACTTCATCAGTTCAGACAAACAGAATGAAAACAGCTTAATAAAAAAATATTATAGTAATAATATTCTAAAAGGTAATCACAATTATGAAACTTTACATCAATAATATACTACAAACAATGAAGACCCAATCTTTTTAATGAAAACTTCAATATGGCATTTAATTTAATTTTATTAGGGGCCATAAAACATAAAATACGTCACGCGAAATTTCGCCTTTTTGGACCCCATCCTTTCGCCACACTACGTCTCATTTTCTGAACCCTCCTAACAAATATATCGGCATGAAAGCTAGAACCCCCTATAATAAAATTAATAAAAAACAAGTTAAGAATCTCAATCCCTTCCCCCTTGTCAAATATCATCACGATAAGCAACACCCCACCCCCCTATTTTATGAGTGGCCCCTTATATGATTTATTTCTTATTATCAATAATAATCAATAAAGGAATCAGTCAAGGGAAAACTTTTAACAATTATCTAAAATCATATAAATTCATATTCGCTCATTAAATAACCCATATGAATCATATAGTTCACGGTATTTTTCAGGTTTTGCTGTAGATACCATGATTCTTTAAAGTACCTTTTAGCAGAGATTCCTACAGGGGGGGAGCCTAAGACGCAGTCCTGTGGAGGGGTTGAAAATTGTTGCATTTTAGCATTATATCTATGCTAAAAATAAAAAGGGTCAAGTTTTAAACAAAACAATTATAAAAAGTTATAATAATTAATAAAAAGCTTTTCTATTGTTTAGAGAATAAAATGGGGGAGGGGTTCCTTTCTCGAAACGGGGGGCGGGGCACCTCTGCTTTTAGTTAGTTATTCTCAGAATGTAGGATTTGAAAATTTTAAAATCTAAAATTGTGACATTCCACCCACCCTTGCGTGTTGTGGCAAGGTTGTCAAATTATCGTTACTTATGTATTCATAAATTTTCTTCCAATGGCGGGCTGTAGTACCAATATACATTTTATCTCAATCTACTAGTATAACATGTAATCTTGTAAATCTACATTGGGCTGTTGGATTTTATCTATCTTATTTATTACTTTACCATTCAGGGTATGATCAGGTATTGTAATCGTGCATGAAAGTGTTTTTTTTGTTTCTTTTTTTCAAAATATCTCAAAAATGGCTGAAACTATTATGATAAAAAAAATTGGGCCAAACCATGGCATTTCAGTCTACAAAAAAGATCTAATAAATGAACATAAAAAAATTATATTTTTTCGAGATAATAACTGTTTTGTCAAAATGTCTGTTAGTCTGGTTAGTCTGTGCGTTACCAAATTATGTGGACAAACTAGCTCAAAAACTAGTGTGAATATCAAAATCAAATTTCACACGTAGTTATGGTGCATTGAGATTAAGAGCTGATTAGATTTTGGTGCATATCGACCCAAAATTAAGGGGAAGGGGAGGGGGATTAAAATTTAAAATTATAATATTTTCAAGCTAAAAAACAAGACAAATGAAATATACTGTAAAATGAACCTATAATTACGAAAAAATGTTTTTTTGGCGCCAAAATTAAGGGGGGGGGGGGGGGGGTTAAAAAATAAAAGACTATGCCATTGAGAAAACTCAACCAACTTTTGTATACATAATCAGTGGGCCCCTAGAACACTAAAAATGCAAAAACATACCCCAAAATAGGTAGGGGATCAAAAATGAAAATCTAGGCCCTTGTATCAAACTCAACCAGAAGTGTATATTAAATCAGTATACACATCAGAACGTGTCAATTTATTATTAAATATGTAAGACGTAACATAATTTGTTCTTTTTATTTTGAACATCCCAAATATTTAATCATAAATATTTATGAAATTTTCCAATTAGGGATTATTGGCAACCCTCCACGTATTCCCGAAATAGCTTCTTTTGTGTTTGTGAAAGGGGTAGAATGAATTGAGCGCCCTTCTTCATTCATCCGTTTTTAACGCGTTGAATAAATGATAGCCATCGAGAATGGCCTTCAACTTTGCCCCTGGTCTCTGATTAAAAGTTCCTATCTCGGTCTCTCTCACTTTAATTTCCGACAATGCGGGGGTGGTAAAAGAATTTCTTTATTATTATTGATTACTTATAATAAAAATTAATATAAATGTTGATTTGAATAAAATTTTATTACTTTCAAGATTTGGTAATGCCATGATTTCCTATAGTTAAAAAAATTTAAATTTACTTAAATAAACCATGAGTTTTCTTTTTTAATCCGATATGTTGAATTCCAATAAATATACTTATATATGTATATTTTGGAATAAAAAAAGTACGACTCTAATTATACATCTACTATAATTTCCGCTTTTTCGAAAAACGGAAATTAAAAAATAGATAAATCAATGAAATATTTTCTTTTTTTCTTTTAAAGTTCTGTTCAAAAGTACAACCAGAACCCTAGGTATTAGTATAAATATAATATCTCTACGCCCGTCAGAGCTGTGTAGTTACTAAATAAGATACAAACTTGAAATTTACAAGTGTAATTTATTTAAAATATTAAATAAATTTATTAAACCAATTATTTTACATGAATTAATGTATACATTGTATTTGAGCTTCGACTTCGGAGATTCTCTCTTCTCCACCATCGACTGTCCTTGATCATCTTTTTAGTCCTTATTTTTAGTAAGAGGAAAAAACTAATTAAATAAAAAACCTCTTTTCCGATAATTATTCCTTCTCCCCCCCCCCCTATATTTTACAAGTGTAATATAATATTATAGTTAAATTGAAAGTTTTTTTGTGCCGAGGGTAGGTGAATTTTTATATATTGAAGGAGACAATAATATTAAAGTATTTGAATGAAATGAGTTATTAAATGTTCTGCTTATTTTCAGTAATATTATTTTATCCTAGTAGTTATATTCCAATTATTTCGAGGACTCCAGCACCTTTTCATCATAGGATACTATAAAATTGGTAATAGTGAGTTTTAATTGGTGTAAAAGATCTTTGAATGTCATTTTTTTGTGTTAAATAATAAATTACAAGATACTTAGCCACTTGTTGTTCACTAATGTGACAACTTTATCAGTTCAGACTTTAATAAATCATGAGTTTATGTGTAGGCATTTATTTTCCCCGAAATCAAAAGTCGTATTAATATTTCAATTAAATATTATTCGAGTCGAATTTTTCAAGGGGTCAAAAATAAAAAAATATTTTTTATCAGTGGTGTTAGTTATATCTGTAACATCTCTTTAAATAGAATTAGGCTATTTGTGTAACTTAATTAACTTTAAAATAAGGGTGTGGATATTTTTAGGGAATTTTTTACATGATGGCGTTCAGAAATAGATTTTGAAAAATTCAAAAATTCGTTCATTCTCTCTTTATCAATGACAAATAAGAACGAGTTTGATATCTCAAGTATTTTAGAAATTATAAGGAGTCCGACTTGCCCTTATCTTGATGATTTTTCCAGAATTAATCCTGATCGTATAACAATTCTTACTACATCATCATACTTAATACTGACTTCAAATTTTGTATAAAATATAATGATATAACTTCCTTATTCTTCTTATCAATCTTATATCTTAAAAAAGAAAGAAAAATCTTCTTAATTTTTGAAAAAATTATTATTATCAATACATGTTTAAGGCCTAGTCGAACCCATCTTCAGTTAACACAAACACTTTTTCCTTTACATAATTCTTTTAGGTATATATCACAACTTGTACAAACATATCGGAAGAGAAGTACAAAAATGAAAGGAAAGAGACAAACCAATTTATTAATAAAACTTAAATGTAACATCTTTGACATTTATATGTATAAATTTACATACATATACAATCGACTCGATAATTCGAAATCCAGAGGAGTACAAGAAAAATTCGAAATATCAAAGAAGTTTGAATTATCAGGAGGAAAGAAAAAAAATTCGAATTATTAAGAGTTTTTAATATATTTTTGAAAATATGTATGACTTACCATACATACATTTTTATATATAGCCTCAAATAAAAAAGTAAAAATAATGAAAACGACAAAAAAGAACAAAAAATTACAAATGTGTTAACATTGCAATAGATAATAACATACCTACTTAAAAACAAAATCGAATTATAAAGAGAGGAAGTGGGCTAGTTCGAATTATAGAGTTTTCTCTCCCCCTCTTGTTAAGAAAAGGATTTCGAGTTATCGAGCGTATCAAAATACATAGCATTTTTTCGATTTGCCGAAGTTAACAGCTGAAGAGTTCGAATTATCCGAAAAATTCGAATTATCGAGAAACGACTGTATATCTTTTCATTCACTGAAGAACAAAGAAAAAATTAATTAAACATTGAAAAAGCAAAATCTTAGAAAATAATAAATAACTAGCCGCTGAGTTTGAAATCATTTAATTTTGAGTCAAACTTAGTTATAAATAAACTCTCCAAATAAATCTCTTAAAGGTGTTACTCTCTTGTTGAAGGATTACACTTTTTTCCTTATATATTATCATGGCTAAACTTTTTAAAATATATTATTTAACGTTTAATACTCCATGATTAGATAAGAATTCCTGACTTATTTCAATTTAGATTAATTCATGCATGTCATCAGCAATGGTAACTATTAATCGTTCAATATTCACAAATGAAGGGTTCAGAGTGAAAAACTAAAACTTTTCAATAATAACAATAAAAACATGGACAGGTTCTCACTTCTTTCCCTGTATTTTTCAATTTTATCTTGCCTGTAAATAAACTACCCTTCTGAATAGTACTTTAGAAGGCTTATCTAAAGGCGTACGAAATAGCGCTATAAATTCAGAAATTTCATTTTTTTCCTTTACTTTCCCCTTTTTTCTTATCAGAAAACTCTTCAAAAGCAATATAGAATTTTTATTACTCTTTTTTTAGCCTCACTTTATATTTTGGTTTTATGATACTTATAGTAATGAATTATCCAAATCAGTAAGTTTATTGAATATGATAGATAACGCTTTGACGCACAAGGGACATTAACCTTTATTATTTTGTGTGATTGAAGTGGTGAAACTCCTACACGCCCGTTGTGGAGCTTATTTTGCGTTGTACTTTAAATCAGGGGTGGCCAACACGAAGCCCGCTGCGAGTCATGTTGTCGCTCGCGGAGCTGGGTCAAATGAACATAAATGTTAACTTTATTGTACATACCACCAAAAGAGCATTACATCATGAGTCGTTCGTATCATATGTTTTTAAATTATAGCTAATAGAAATTTGAAATTTCTCCCATTTTTTTGAAAAATGCATTGGTTTGAGCTAATTTAAATATCCCGTTAATACTCGTCTACAAAGGAAAGATCAATTAATTAATAAGATGATTAAACTGAAAGTTCTTTTTGTCGAGAGTAGTAGAATTTTTATAAATTGAAGGAGACAATAAAAGAGTGTGTCTTCTGCGGAATTAGGGCTGCCACCTGTACTATATTATATAGTATCTTACTAAATTCTAACCAATTATACTATATGGTATATTATAGAAAAATAATAAAGTATGAAATGTACTATATTTTCATCGCTAATTAAAATGTCGTGCTTATGAACAAGTTGAAGAATGAATTAGAGCAGCGTAAAATAGATCACTTCTTTGGATACGATACAAATAGAAAAATTAAGAAGATCGAAGAAAAATCTTTCAAGTGAGATTAATAAGAATTTATTATTATTTCTTGAAAAAAGTTTTATAAATTTAACGAAATGGTTTGATTTCAACTCAACTAATAGACTTAACCCTTTGACTATACCTACAGAGTATTCACAGTCGATGGCACGTTAGACGTTTATGGAAAAAGGAACGCAGGATTTTTCTGAAAATTTAGCACTTTACATTTTCTTACCTGTTCTCTCGATCTAAAATATTTTCAGCATTGCGACGTTTTGGCTTCCATCAAAAGTCGTAGCAACTTTATTTTTTTAAATGGAACAACCCGTATATTAACACGTTTTTAGAACCGCCCTTTTATTATAATACTTTTTTGTTAATATTGTCCTATACCTATCTCTATCGGTTTTCGAGATAAAAAATAATTTGTGTTAAATATGGTCCAAAACATGGCCCTAATTAAACTTAAATAAATTAGTGCTCTCAATTCATGAAAAGTTGATATTTTTGGTGGTAGTTTAGACACATTATTCAATTATTCAAACGAAGTTCTTATGAAATTATTTATTTTGTACTCTAAGATCTTCGTTGAATGTGAAATGGCGAGAAGAAAGAAATAAAGCATCTATTAATTTAATTAAAAATGAATTGTTAATTTATTTTAATATATATCTAAATTGTTTGGGTTCCTATGATTATTTTAAAAATAATATAACTTTGCTGGCCAAAGCAAAAAGTAATGATAAATGCGCATGGAAAATTAAATAATGCAATAAATAATATAAAAATAAATGTGTACTATTTTACCCCTAAAAGTACTATATTTTTACAACTTTAAAAAATACTATTTTTTCTTCAAAAAAGGTGGCAACCCTAGATGGAATTAAATTGAAAGTTTCTTTTTGCCAAGAGTAGCAGAATTTTTATAAAGTGAAGGAGACAATAAAAGAGTGAGTCTCCTTCAAGATGTATGATCATATTTTTGCATTTCAAATGAAACTTGTCCTTTGGGAATAACACTTGAGGACAAAAAACTTTATTCACTTTCCTACATTGTCATTGCAATCAAACGTCCCACAGGAGACGGTACGCTTCTTTGATATCTGACTTAAACCTCGAATTTGAAAATCGATTTCTGGATTTTAAAAAAACACAATTTGCTTTTTTGAGCATTTGTAAAGGCATTCGCGTTAGACGTGAATTTATTACTAGGAAGATTACAAATACAACATTGTGAAATGTGTTGTGATACACTCTTAAACGAGAAATTCCATCAAGTTGGTTTGAAAGAGTTCTGAAAACGTATTTGGACAAAGATAAATATCCTGCGTTTTATAAACGTGCTCTATCGATGGTTTCGCTATTTGGAAACACTTTTGCGGCATAAGCCCAGAATTGACACAGGACCGTTGAAGGGTTAGTATTAAGAGGGCCGAACTCTTATAGACATAAGGCTAGTAGATAAGCGGAAGAATTTATTATATATAAGGGGCATTCCACGCCAAATCGGACGGTTTTAAAAATTTTAATTTTTGATTTCCTTAAATTTTAGTATCCATCAAAAAACTCTTCATGGTAAATATTGAAATTTTTTCATCACAGGTTTAAAAGATATCGAATTTCGGTTTTTCGCTCATAACTTCTTCAAAAATGGTATAAATTAAAATTTTTTTTTTTGATTTTTTTTTTTTTTTTTTTACATAAGTAAGTTATACTTTTTATAAAAAAATACAACAAAATTATTTAAAGTGTTTTTATATGCGATTTTTGAGTTTGAAAATGTTTATCTTGTTTTTGGAAAATGTATGTACTTTTCGATTTTTTTGATAATTTTTTAATTTAAACTTCTATTCATTCTACAAACCGGGTTTATACTGGTTCTATGATAATAACTATTTTTTTAGTTTTTGATTTTGATTTTCTTTCAATAAACTAAAATACTAATAATTTATTTTCAAAATCTGTCAACGATAAAAATCAATTCAAAATAAGTTTAAAAAGAGAAATCAATACTAAAAAATGGTTTCAATAATGGTTAATTCGCGAATAATATTTTTTAGAAATTTTCAAAAATTGAGAAAAAATAGTAGGTAATTATCATAAGACCACTATCAACCCGGTCTTAAAATTTTTAGATTGAATAAAGTTTAAAATAAAAAATTATCAAAAAAATCGAAGAGTACTCTTACATATATACAGTTTCAAAAACAAGATTAAAATTTTCAAATTCAAAAATCGCATTTAAAACACTTTAAATAAATTTTTTTTCTAAATATTATGTAAAAAACGAAAAATGTAAAAAAAAAAATTGAATTTGGACCATTTTTGAAGAAGTTATGAGTGGAAGACAGAAATTCGATATCTTTTAAACCGGTAATGAAAAAAATTTCAAAATTTACCAGGAAGAGTTTTTCGATGGGTACTAAAAAATGTCAAAACATGAAGGAAATAAAAAAATTAAAAATTTTCAAGCCCTGCGATTTGGCGTGGAATACCTCATATATTTATTATTAAGGCGCCTTTTACTGGTGGGCATACGGACTCTTAAAAAAGTTTCAACTTTTTCTTTAATTTTTGTTTGGTTTCACGGCTGCTAAAAGATACAAAAAGACATGTAGGTGTGTTTTTGACATAATTAACCAGGCTTTTGATTGAAATAATTTTAGCGCCGCGCCTGTAAATTGAAGGGTATCCATTCATATATAACGCCCTGCATTCCGGGTTGCGTTGACAGGCGATGAATATCGGATTAGTACAGTGGTTTCTAACCTTTTCAGTTTCATTACCCTTGTGACCAAGCAAGCTATGTATCTCTACCCTTTGTTAAAAATATAACAAATCTGGCACCACTGTCTGAGCTTGTATTGGTATTTTATCTTAGAAATGTCAGATAAAATACATTATAAAGGGAGATTTATAAAACAAAGAGTTCTTAATAAGAGATTGAAAGCTTTGCGACAATGACAAGCGAAAAAACGTCAAAAAAATTACTAAAGTTAACCCACTTTTTAGGTTAAATAAATGCGTTGTTGCCAGCTTGTTTTTTAGTGTAAATTTTTCATTATACATTTTTCATTATTTATTCATTATCTCAGAAACTCGTGTTGTAACTATGAATTAAAATTTTCTTTAAAAAATGTATTAGTTATTATTTAATGTTGGTTTAGTTATTTATAACAATGGTAAGAAGAGTTTCTTAATTATAATCAAATATGTATGTAAACCTTCCGATATCCCGTATAGTGCAATGTATAAGAGTCTGAAAAACTCTATCTTAGGAATTTAATATCTCTTGAACTATATTGTTCATAAATTTCCTTTGCCACTAATCGATGCAGAAGTATTTAAATAATAATCTGTCTAAATTTCAAAAAAAAAACTCCTAAGAAAACCCATCTGGTGAAACAACTACCTTAATTAAGATTTTTTTCCTTTTCAAAAGATTTATATATGAATAAATATGTATATTTTATGAAATAAATAATAAATTCAGTTGTTTATGAGTTTTCTCTTTTACCAGTATTATGGGAATATACTGCTTAGCTGTTTATTAAAGGTTCATCCTTTCCCCTTTCAAACTCATTTTAATCTCCACCAATTTTCCAGCGACTTTATAAAGCGTCGTTATTTGCAATCATTAGAATATATCATTTTCTAACCCCCGTATTCAAGCTTAACTTTTCAAAAAAACAGCTAATTTTCACCTCATAAAATGCGCCAAAGTGTAATCGAAGTTGGAATTTGATCAGAACAACGTTCCCGATAGTTGACTATTTATTGCATTCAATATCAATAAACGATCTTGTTGGGGGTTTAAGCTTTTAAAATCTGCTAATACCTGAATGGAAATTCTGATACCCTTTCATTTCATTCCGATTATGTTTTACCCGTAAAGCGGATTCTCTCTCACTATCAGAACGATTAAATTTGTTTGTAGATTTATCATCTAGGAATGTAATTCTCTTTTATGGGTTTTTTAGAAATTATGGTAGAGGACAAATATTTATCCGAACAAATATAGAAAATCAATTTTGCATTAATATTTGTAAAATAACTTGTTTTATTAAAACTTTATTTGTAAAAAATAAATTTTATAAAAAAAAAAAAAAATAAAACAATAATAACTTAAAAATAAAATAAAATATACTTTTTTTTTTTTTTTTTTTTTTTTTTTATTGGCCTCGGGAACATAGATGCCCATTTAGCCAGCCGATCGTATTCGTTCATATTTCCATAAATTCGCCATAAAAATATAACTAAAAAGGTATAAAATAATTATCTTACTTGTTTATACTGAACTAAACGACGAAATATTAACATGAAATTACTTTTTAAGCTCGGTGCCAAACAAACTATACCTATAACCCGCCAAACATACTAAGCAAGTTCCGTCGAGTGCGATTCATAAAATGTATATGTTTGGCACCGACTTCAAAAGTAATTTCATGTTAATATTTCGTCGTTTAGTTGTAACTAAATAAGATAATTATTTTATACCTTTTTAGTGTATTTTATTTGATTTTTAAGTTATTATTATTTTATTTGTTGCATTTAATATTTTTGAAGTCGCTTTTATTTTTTTTTATAAAAATTATTTTTATTTTTCTCTTTATAGTGATGTTATTAATAGTGACTTAATATGCCTGCATGCATCTCGTAAGATAAAGAGTCGGGCGAATGAATCAGAAAATGATAATAAAATTCGATCATAAATATAGAAATTCTCTCGAAACGTTTGCGGGTTTTAAATAAATGTTTTAAGATTTTTTTATAAAAGATTTATTTATTATAATTTCGATTATTTGGTCATAAGAATTGGAGATTTACGTTATTTGGTCATTGATCATATCTTCATGGCTTACCCAAGTAATATGGTGCCACCCCTAAAGGTACCCTCTTTCCAACAAAAAAAGAATCATTAAAATCGGTTCAAAAAACAAGGAAGTTATGCCTGAACAAACATATCAAAAAAGGTCCAATACCAAATTGAAAAAATGACCAATCGGAAGCTAGACTGAACTCAAAACAAAAATAAACTGCAACGGATCGTTGCTAAACTTTATCCAAATTCATTTGAAATATTAATATGTTCTAGAGTAAAGTACTTTAAAATATAATTTTACTAAAAACTTTATTTAACCTTTTTTGTGGTTCCCAAGGTACTTAATTAGGATATTAAATTTCATCAAAATTGGTTAAGTCATTTTCAAGATATTTAGAAAAAACTAAAAAACGTACCGAAATAAAGTACTAATGTTTGTGGGCCGATATGTACCAAAAACTAATCAGCGCTTCATTTTGTTAAACTAATGGTAGGTTTTCAATTTCATTTCAATCGGTGCAACGGTGTGGAAAAAAATCGTGGGCCAAAAAAGCGATAACATACATACATCCATACATCCATACATCCATCCATACGCACGCACTAAATGAAAAAATCGCACCTTTTGGCCTCTCGACGAGACCCCATGCAATTTTTGGCAAAACCGTCACGTGCTAAAATTCAACCTAATTGAATACTACAATTTGTGACTTTAATTGAGTCCATGGGTTCCGTAGTCTTTACCTGAGGACCCTTTGAAGCCACGCTTGCCGCGAGAGCGATTCCAATACTTTCTCCCCATGCTTCGCATTGGATAAAGTAAAAATCATCAAAATCGGTTCACAATTGGCGGAGATATGAGGTAACATTGACACAAAAGAAAAAAAATTCAGACGAATAGAGAACCTCCTCCTTTTTTGAAGTCGATTAAAAAGTTGGTCTACCAAGAGGCGAATTTTCATTATAAAGTGCATTTTATTCCATTAACGCCCTAATTTCTTTATCTTTGTTAAAGTATAATAAACTTACTTGAACGAAATTAATGTCTCGCAAAAAATTTTCGCCATTTATCACGAGAAACTTTTTTGTTGATCTTTTAGCCGCTTTACTTGTATTTTTTTTGTATTTGTCTGAAACCTAGAAAAAAATCATCTCCAACCATTATTTTTTCTGACTCTGACTTTGTTACTCACGATAGCTGTCGCAGAAAGCTCAAGTTTGGTGCCAAGTTTTGACTTTCTTTGCTTTCTAACTTTAGAATTTCCTGTTCATAAATCCAGAAAATAACTTGTTTTATATTATGTCACGCGTTGCCTTGGGAAACAAATAAACAGATTTTTATGTAGGCCCTAGACGGTCAATCATTTTGATCAAAAGATTGAGTCAATCATTGACGCTCGCTTCAATCATCCCCTCAAACAACCTAAATCTTTTGATCAAAACTCATTCGTAGTGGAGTTTCGATTAGATTTCGGTGTTGGAAGCCAGCGGAGATTCCTCCATGGTTTGCTGCCGAGTGCGTGATTGAGGGAAAGATTGATCAAAACCCTTCTAGACGGTCATGCGCCTCTTCAATCATTTGCGTCTTTCTATCAATCACCGTCAATGATTGACTCAAGCATCAAACGGGTTCCTAGACGGTCAATCATGCTTGACTCAATCATTTTGATCAAAAGAATTACCATATATGGAAGATTTTGAATAGTCTATTATATTAAAAATGATTCCTAACGGCGACACTACTTTCTAGCTCCATATGACATCTCAAACCCTCTCACAATCTGCGAAATTTGTGAAGAGTGTACCAAATCTTGAAAAAGCTTTCACTTGGTCGAATTTAATAAAAAAAATTTACATATATTTATATACATTATAGATACATACATATATTAGTCCAGTATTTAGACACAGACTACGGATTTGATCCAACTAGAAATAATGTACAGTACCGTCTATGATAGTTGTACAAGGAATGGCCAGTCGCTGGCTGTAGCAGGTGGACCAGACTGCGCATGCTGTGAGTGCTGTAAAAATAAGCATATGTGTTAAAAAATATTTTTGACCCACAATGAAATTACATGCTATTTTTTTCATGTTGTAAAAATACACTTTGGGTGTAGTCTGTTTCCACGTCCCACCACTCAAATGGTCTGGGGTGATTATATTATAAGTGTAGTAATTGACTGTAAATTATAATTTTTATAATTTCATTGTGGGTCAAAAATATTTTTTAACACATATGTATTTTTTGCAGCCCCTCACAGCATGCGCAGAATTACCTGGTCCACCTGCTACAGCCAACCAGACTCGCCTATTCCTTGTACAACTAACATAGACGGTACTATTACGCATTATTTCTAGTTTGGGTCAAATCCGTACTCAAAAATGTGTCACCAGCTCTTGGACCATATATAAAAGTTTGGCAAGTAAGCGAGCCGGACTACTTACCGTAGTTTCAGTAACTTATAATAACTTCCAAAAAAATACTTGAGATATCAAATTCGTAATTATTTGTCGATGATAATGAGAGAATGAGGTAATTTTTGAAAAAATTTCAGCATTTTGTGATTTCCAGACGTTGACAGGTATAAAAATATTCTTACATAGTTATTTTAAAGTGAATTTAATTTACAAATACATAGACTAATTCTACATAAAATAAATGTTTACTTAGATAGTTCACAGCTCATGATAAGAAAAAAAATGTCGATCTCATAAAAATGTCTACCCTTCCAAAAATAATCATTTAATTAAAATTTTAATTCAATTTTTGATTTTGAAGAAAATCACTATCTTTCAAGTTTGTGTATTATTTAGTTCACGAGATCTAGCTCTGATAGACAAACGGAGGGACATACAGACGAAGATATTTAGCGGCATAAAAGAATCCCTCTTTTACTTTTTAAGTGAACCCCTAAAAATGCAAACCATGTTCTATACTTAAAATATGTTTTAATAGTACTTACCAATCGCTCAATATGTTTTAGCACCTGTACTTTATAAACTGTCATAAAAAAACCTTAATTTACAGAACATTACAGGCCCATAAACTCAAACGAGACATACAATAAATAAGTAATAAAACGGATACCAAAAGTATTAACTTGCGTCTCAACGGAAGCTCAAATATATACGAGTAATAAAATGGAGGTTTGACATTATTTACTGGAGCTGTTTTATCAAAGGTTTATGAATATTTTCCGCCTTCTGCTTTGGGGATTCTGTTCGAATGGCTCAAAGAATAAAAATATCGTATATCACAAAATGGATTTGATTAAATCAAAAAAAACAAAAGGAATAAACGTCGAAATAACATAGCTTGAGGTATAGTTTCTCGAGATGAAAGAGATAAATATACTTTATATATTAAACTCACACAATTCCTTTGTTCATTTCACATATAACCTTCAAAATCAGGTGCACAAACACCTACGTCACACCCATTTTTCTTGATCTACTCCTCCCTCTTCGGCAATACAGGGATCTTTCGAGATTCATAGGAGCCGCATCTTTCTGGTGCACCCTTCGTGCATTCGATTGGATTAAGAAAAAAAAGAGGGCTGGAGAGCACAAAGAGAAATCATTGTTATAGCAAGCTAGCCACACCAGCGATTATACTAAGTTACTCTAGCAGAGGAGAATTCTACCACTGCTCGGAAGCCCCTAAAACCTACAGTAAATTGGATGAGTTGGATTGTATCTAAGTTTCTGAGATTGACTCGTGATCCCGGCTTCTTTTCCTTCTACTCTGTTCTTTTCACGATTGAGGGGCCAGCCCATACAGGCCTTTAGGGGATGGACCTTCTGGTGTATCTCCTTCTCACATCAATATAATAAAAAAAAAAAACGAATTTATCTAAATCCTATCGGTGACCCCATGAGAAATAAAATATATCTAATTAAAAAGACTGATGATGAAGTTCAAACCTTTGAAACTCTAAGAAATAAATGATCTATTTATCTATTTATTTATTAAGCAATCCTCACGAGGCAGAGAATGCACATAGAGCAGATACAACAATCAAATTTAGAGAGCTGGTGTTCGTTTATAGTGAAACATTATACAAATTATATTAAGTTCCTAACCTAAAATAATCAGATAAAACAAGTCACTTGATACAATATTCTGAGAAATAATATAAGTACAGTAGCAGATACAAAAATAATATGATACAATGCAGCAAGCTACATAGGCACAATAAACAGACCAATATAATATGGCATTTCGTCACCCTAATGCGCAAAGGTCTTAACTCCAAAATAGGTTGGCTAACAGGAAAGATATAAAACTGTTTCTGTTAGCAACCTTCCCAAAGCAAAGAGCCTTATCTAATTTAAGTTTTTAGACTAGAAAGAAATTTTTTGGAGTTACAACTTTTTCTGTGTTTGTGTAATGGATCATCTTCTTAGAGTGCCATACCCGAAACGGGCGTCGGCGCCTCTCCACATATGGATCATCAGCTGTTTGAATAAAAAAGAGAAATTATAAAAAGTTGAGTTATGACCTTTGCGCATTAGGGTGACGAAATGTAAGTACAATATTTTGGTTAACACTTCCCATCTGGAAAGGGAACCCCGGGTCAGCACGGGCAGGGAAATCGACATTATTACACTTTTTAAATAACAGATAATTTGAAAACAGTTTAAAATTATTCTATGTTTATAGAATTATATACCTATAACACATAATTCATATTTGATATACTAGTAGTATACGAGTATATTGTTATTTGCATCAAGCAGAGAACAGCTTCATTGATTTCTTCTTATGAATCAACAACTCTGCTACTCTCCGGCAAAATGAAATCGTTTCAACCCTCTTTGAATCGATAGGTTGAAATTAATTGAAATTTTCTACCCTTTTCATGAGTTTTCTGCATCAACTTATTTTATTCAATGCTAATAAAAATTTCACAAGCTATCTATTTATTAGAATTTGTATAAAAACTCCGAGAATCCTCCTGCTAATGAATGCTCTCATGTTCCTTTACTGCGTTACCTTAGATATAAATTCCTGATTACTAATCAAGCATCACGACATAAGAGCGATTCTCGATTCATTAGTGAAATTACCAAAAGTGGATTCATGGGAATGAACATTGTAAAGCTTATTAGACAACCTAAATAAACAATTCGTGCTTTTAAAGTTCAGAACTCTAAGCAATTATGAATCTTTCATCCCTCAGGACAGTTTTGCAGAGAAGTTTTACTTTACTTCTAACAATTAATCATAATTAGTATTCTATATCAAATAAACCCTTATGATGAAACGGGGTTGTCTCGTTATTTGTCAGTCTATTTGTCTGCCTTTGTCACAAGCTTGTAGTTTTCAAACTAGCGTTTATATTTTGTAGAACCCTTCAAATATAAAATTTGTTTCAGGAATCCAAGTTAAAGATTGTTATATATAAAATTGAGGATTTAATGGAAGGCAGTCCAAGGAAAAATAAAAAGAATATTTTTTGATACTTCACCTTTTACACTTTAGCATCAACTCTTCGGAGGATCTTACCTCCTTCTTCAGGGTTCAAAGGGTCATTGAAAGAACAACTTTGGACCAACATTTGAACCCTGAAGAAGAAGGAAAGATCTCATTCCACCATTAACACAAAAAAAAAAAAAAAGGAAAGATCCTTCGGAAAGTCGGTTCAAAAGTGAAAAAGGAAAAGTTTCCAATAAAATTTTCTTTTATTATTAATTTATCCATGGACTATCTTCCATTCAATCCTTCTCAATTGTATATCAATCCAGTCAGCTCCCTAGAAAAAAATTTAAATTATTATATTGTATACGATTGACGTAATAGTTTTTGCAGACGGACTGATAGGTGAATTCAAAGGATTTTGATGAAGCAGCCCAAGGTTCAAAAAAAGAGAGATATTTATAAATATCTTTTTTGATTCAAATCCGACGTTTCGGAAGTTTATTCCCTCCTTCTTCAGGGGTTTGAAAGGTCAAGAAGAAGGATGGAATGAAACTCCGAAACGTCGGATTTGAATAAAAAAGATAGTCTCTTTTTTGAACCTTGGACTGACTGCCCATTAAATTATATTGTATATTTAAGTTTTGAATTCGAGTTTGAATTTATTTTCAACCAACATCGATGTTATCCAAAAATCAAGCTCACATTTTCCACGAGAGAGCGTCTAAATAGGTACATGAAACCTATAATAATTCAAACTGATTCAACGCGGTTTTATACCTTTAATTAACTGTTCAAATAAAAGAAGATACTTTTAAATAATAATTACATTTTTCTCAATCAATTACATAATGATAAATTGAAAAATGATTTTGTCATCAAGCCATGAGGCGTAATCTCAACACAGTCTCGTCTTAAGAAAAAGACAATTTTAATAAATTAAATTAGAAAATGATCACTATTAATACACAATCATTTCGTGCGTGCCTTCGGCACGCCTCGAAGCTCCGCCTGGCGGGCGGCATCTCGGTTCAAAAATTGTATTTTTCTTAAAAAACCACACTCCAAATGTATACCTGTAAACTCCCGAAAATATATAGTCTCTTAAAAGTTTCGCCTCATTTTCGTCCTGACACAGCTACAGAAATGAGGCTCTAGATATGAATCTGGAAGTATTTTATTTCTTCTATAATCTACAGCATTGTGATATTTTTTGTGTTGAAATAGATTTATTTAAATAAGTGGGATCGTGTGAGGAGAAGAATTATATTATATCATTTTTTTAAATTTGGGATCGATAGTCGATATAAGGCTCCAAATATTTAAAAGAGATCAGGTGTTTGTATGACAGGCTGCTCCATCCAGTATTTCCATGAGAAACTCGGGCATGCGTGTCTTAGTCGTTTAATTTTGTAAAAATCAACAAATAAGAATAACAAAATTTAGATTTTTAAAAAATTATAAAAAGTGACAAATTATTAAAAAATAAACAAAAAATATATAAAATATAAATCTAATAAGAGGTGATTAATTTCTTCATCTGTGCGCATAAGAAAAGCGAATTGAATATTTAATTTTTGAGTGCAGTGGGGGAGGAATAATTATCAATATATTTAATGTTTCTTAATTTAAAATCAATTGGAGTCTTTCATTTCAAAATTCGAGTTCAAATTACAATTATATTTCAAATTTGCCGCAAATATACCGACGGCATCAGCGCCCCCTGTCGGCAGCATTACGTTAGCGTTGCTACAAATTAATCTGCGCTATTATATTTATAATGCTTTTCTGCAATCCAATCCTGCTTATAACTAAACTTTCTAGCTCAAACCGTTCGCTGACTTTCATTTTGAAATTTCACATTTTATTTTTTGCAATGTAATTAATACTTGGTTAAATTTTTCTCACCCTAAATAAATGGTCTTAGTCCTTTGAATCAAAAATCGTACACTAATTTGATTCATGGCTTAATCGCTCCCCGAGAAAAGATCCGCTTAGTCTTTGATGTCGTTAGGGTTAATTAAATGGTGTGTTAAAGTATTTACATACATTAAAATCTACCGAAATAATGAATATTTATTTCGAACAATAGAGGTCCCAACTCGGATGGGATGTTTCCCCATTTTCTTATACTTAATATAAAAAAATCTTTAACAGTTTTTTAATGTTGATTAATTTATCACTATTAATGTATTAAATTAAACATGATTTATTTCAATTTTAAAAATCCCTTGAAAAAAGATTATAAATGGATATTATTTTCACGCGTCACTGCCATTTTAATAACAATTTTTTTTATTTATTTATTGTCACCGGGAACAAAGCCCATTTAGACAGCACATAAGTAAAGTGCTTAGAAGGGATAGTGAAGGAGCGAGTTTTTAGCCGGTAGAGATTTTTATTTGCCAGCCAGGATCAAACCCCGGCCTTCTGCTCCAACATCGTCATAATCGATCGATGTCAAATCGCGGCCAGCGCGTTAGCCGGCTCGGCTAACCCGACTCTCAATAACAAATTAAAGTAAAAAAAAAATGAGAAAAATTTTAAGAATCGGACGAGCTTGTCAATTTTGTGATTTGGCACTTTTTTGTCAGCAAACAAACGGTTTGAGGTAAAAAGTTTAAGCTTGACCCAGATGAGAATTTTTATTTTGGTACTAGAATATACTTGTTACGACTTTTTATTCTTGAGATATCAATCCAAATATCCGCACAAAAAACAAATCATTGTTGAAAATGTTTTTTCTCCACTTTTAAAATAATTTTATGCACAATAAGCAAATATTTTATTTATTTATTTATTTTATTTTTTTCGTAAATTTAATACTAGTCCTATCTAAAGTCGGAGTCCCTCCAGGTCGGAGCTTATAAGAATAATTACTTGATAATGAATTAAGTATGTTTTAATTCAGTGGAGTTGTTGGCAACTCGAAAAGGGCATGCAACAAATAGCCATAATAAAATCTCTTGCATATTCATATATGAGAGATTTCAATTTGAAATCATAGTGTCTCGTAAACGTTTTAATTTTTTGGCAACTCTTCTCAGTACTAGTGAAGAGAGAAAACTAAATGATCTAGCTCTGAGAATGATTAAATAAATAGTCGAATGCTTGGATAAATTTTTGTTGGAAAACAATATTTATTCTATCATTTAAACTAAGAAAAAACTGAAAATGCACTTTTTTTTCAAAGTTCGGAATCAAACACCTCTTTTTTGGGTGCAATAAAAATGTAAAATGGATCCTAATTAAAATCTCATTGTGATAACTTGGTTGTACATTACTCTGACATTTCACAAATTCAATGTATTCATTTTCACAAAGAGAAACAAAGAGGTTGTCCTCTGCTTGATGCAAATAAACATCCACACATATATATATATATATCGAGATGATATATCTGTATATATATTATTTATTTGTTATTTATACAGATATATCATCTTGATATTTATGTGTTTATGTTTATTTGCATCAAGCAGAGGACAACCTCTTTGTTTCTCTTTGTGAATCAACAATTCTGCTACTCTCGGCAAAACAAAAACTTTCCAATTAAATGTATTCATTTTCCTCATAATCAAAAAATTTATTTTAATACTTGGTATTCCGGGAGGCCTTAGTATAAAATTTATTACTTTTTTGCACATTGTGTAAAAAAATGTCTGAGCCGCGGGGAAAATTGTTTTCTCCTAAGATATATTTTTTATATCTGGGCGACTGAATTCTGATAACTACGATAAGTTCTGTAACAGATCGTTGCTAGACCTTATCCAAAGTCATTTGAAATAGTATATTAATGTTGATTCCTTCATTATTAATCAGATATCACTGGCTATTACAAGTCCATGCTGACTTAAAATTAAAATCATGTTCTAAAATGCAGCCTAAATGAATACTACAATTTGTGACTTTGATTGAGACCATGGCTTCCAAAGTCTTGGGGTCTTGAGAACTCTTTGAAGTCGCGCTTAGAGACGAAACCGATTCCAACTTATCTGCTTCGCATTAGGTAAAGTGGAAGGTATAAATAAAAGTAGAAAGTTGACTCTGGTGCTAAAATGTGTGTATTTCTAATAAGAAGAACTGATTTGATTGCTGAGTCGATTTTTGATCTCACATTTTGGGCTCTGAGAATCACACAATTATTTTCTTTTTTTTCTAAATTTTCGATCGTCGTTTATTTTTACCTAGAAGTGAGATAAAGAAAATTTGTTTGACATTCGAGACAGAAGTTCTAAGGCAATATTTCCACATATATCTAGTATCATATAATGATCTAGTTAGAATAGATATATAAGTGAAAGTAAAATAATTAAAAGATTGACGGTTCTACACAATTTTTTGAACAGTTAGAGAACTTTGCGAACTTAGATTTATATTAGCTATAGGCATATCATTTGACATATACGGGAAGGGGAGGTAAGACGGGGTAAGATGGGGCCCCACTATTTCTCAAAAACTAAAACAGTTTTAATAAAACTACAAAGGGCATCTTATAGTTTTATCTCGAAGCTTTTCAGTGCACCGATAGCGAAAACCTGACCGGAGAATAAGACGTTGCTGTGAGTAAAAAACGATTTTTTAATGATTTGATGTTATTTTTAGAGTGTGTTTCGAGCGTGACTGTCAGAAATACATAGGTTTTGATGTAGACAACAAAGTTTTATCGCAATCCCTGTATTTTAAACTTGATTTTAGACTAAATATTTACACGATTACTTGTCAATTTATAACCTCAAAAAAATGTTTAACTTACAAAGTCCCGTTGGGGTAAGATGGGGTACAGGGTACCGGGTACCCCATCTTACCCGATATTTAGTGTAGGTATATGAAACTAGTTAGGCATGTTTTATTTATACTAGTTACAATGTTGATTTTGTTACTGCTGAGGCTACAGAAATTGATTTAGAGCCAATACCGATGCCG
This sequence comes from Forficula auricularia, assembly GCA_024734495.1. Classification (NCBI taxonomy): domain Eukaryota; kingdom Metazoa; phylum Arthropoda; class Insecta; order Dermaptera; family Forficulidae; genus Forficula; species Forficula auricularia. Next base: position 501,594 of record JALMQS010000409.1, read on the forward strand.
ATTCCGCGAATTAATCAAAGAAAAAAAGTGAAAAAATATTTGAAGAA